>VYXC01005810.1:0-54043 GCA_013397175.1 Platysteira castanea
GTCCTTCTTATATTGAGGAGCCCAGACCTGTATGCAGCATTCCAGGCTGGTGTCTTACCAGAGAACTGCATTTTGGAGTCTTACTCTTGCTGAAACCCATGGTGAATTTTGTTGTCAGATTCTGTTACCATTTTAGGTTTTGTACAATGTGCAGGAGATATATGAATGGGACTCTAGATATGACATATGACCTATGGGAGATCCACATCCTTTAGTAGAGGCAGATAGAGCAGACAAAGTACACCAACAAGCTATAAATCCCCTACAGGCAGGCATTCAATTAAATTGAATCACATGTCCTAATTCAATGGAGAATTAATAGACTGTTGTCTCAAACTATCTATATAAAAAATCAAAACCTGATTTTATCTTCTGTTTTTTCATTAGGGTTTCTTGCTTTATTGGGAAGTCACGAAAAAAAAATAGATTCCTTCTTTGTGAAGAACTTTATTTAGCTCATGAAATCGACCATTTCTTTGAGCTTTTTTTCATGAATCAGCCTTCTACTTGGATTATGTCCCAGAGGTGAAATTAAGGAATGTTGGAATTCACATCAGAAAGCCATGTGAAAGCTTGACCTGGCTTAAGCTTATGTATTCCCTTCTAGTGACTAAGAACATCCACTGTCTTGATGGTGAGCAAGTCTGGTACTAGGAATGATATCAGTATTGTGATTGAAGTGTGTATTGGAATTGACATATTTTGTTAAATATATTTTCACTATATTTTGTATCAATTTTCTAATTAGAAATCCTCTGTAACATCACTTATCTTCAAATAAGTAACCTCAGTATTAAACCTTGCACCCTCCATGTGTGGAATATCTAAAAGAATCTGGTCAGAGGGTATTGAACCAGGGCAGTGTATCATGACATACTGTGATTTGTTGGTCTCATAGCTCAGCATAAAAGGTTATTTTTAACACAGCATACTACCCAAGTTTTGTGTTACCAGGGATGTTTCGTTCAGCAGCTTCTACTGACATGGAAAAGACTGCAAGCAGAATGTAGAGAGCTTAGTGTACAAAATGATTATTAATTGTGTAATACTCAAAGGATACTAGACAAAGTGTTCATACGACCTTCCCTGATCACAGAGTCTTTTCTGGTTAACTTTTTGTCAGGTTGTGAAGAGGATGGCCAGCCCCTGTTCCAGGCTGCTTTGGTGCCACCTAGTCTTATGCTGTTCTGTGCTGGGGCTCTCCTTGAACCCCGGAGAAACTAACAATCCCGTCTGGACACTCCTACTGTTATCTGCACTTAGCCTTTCTCACTTTGTACAGTTCACCCTTCTAAAACTCTTCACCACTCATTTCCAAAACTTCATAATCTCCTCAGAAATCTGACTCAGGGTGGCCAGTCAGTTCCATATGAAGGCAAAGGCCTTGGATGACAGGCAGATGAACCCTTGGGAATGGGAGGGAGCTAATGGAACGCTTTACAGAGCGAGGGGGTTCAAGATGCAGAAATGTCTAAAGCCAATTATGCTTTCTGCTGTCTGATTTACTCTGATTTGTAACTTTTGCTGCGTTTCATATTGTTTGATTTCTTTGGCTACTAAGGTTCTAAGTGGGAAATTTGAGAAAAATACAGAATGTATCTCAGATTTTCAGTCTCTGAAATACTACTAAATGACAATTCTCAGTTGGCCAAATGCCACTTTTCACTTCCAGTGCAGAGTAAACAATTGAAAGTGTACTACTAGTATCAGCGAGAATAAAAAACTGACCAATACTTTACAATTTCCATAAAATTCTTGATTAATTTATATAAATTGTTGTTTTTATAAAAAACTGGCAGGTTCTGTCTAAATCATAAGGGAAATAATGTTCTTGCTTTCATGATTTTATAGCTGAAGAAAATTTTCAACAAAGGAAGGGAAAAGTGAGGTGTTTGATCAAATTTGAATCTTACTTAAATGGGTTATCTTTTAATGGTCAGAACTGAATTCACGTGAAAATTAAATGAGAGACCATTTTCTTATTTCTTCCAGTGAGTGATTGTAAATGAGTAAATGTAGTATACCAATTACAGTGCAATAATTTGTTATTTTTTTATTCCTTCCATTGGCAAATTACTTGAAATTTTCATTCTTTTGCAGACCAGGAATAAGTTGGGGACAGAAAAGTTTTTTATGTAGGAAAACTTATTATTAAATAGTGTATTAAGAATATACTTACATCAATTACATTTTTTCTGGATTTTATTTTTACATAAAATGGTATTAAGTTAGACAATTATTATCTAAATAAGTAAAATTCATACTGTAAAATAAAATTTAAAAATCTGGATGAACTAAAAATTTCCAAGTACTCATTCTTAAAATTTCTAGCGTAGTTTTTGCAGTGCTGTAGTTTAATCCCAGCCAGCAACTAAGCACCACGCACCCTTTATTTACTCTACCATTCCCCACCCCTCATGGTGGGATGGGGAGGAGAATGGGAAAAAGGTAAAACCCGTGGGTTGAGATAAGAAGAGTTTAGCAATTGAAATGAAGTCGTCTTCTTCTACTGCTACTACAACAAATTGCAAGAAAAGAGAGGCAACAAAAAGAGAGACAAATAAAACCCAAGGGAACAAACCAAAACCAAACAGGGATTCACTCTACAGTTGCTCACCACCCACTGATGGATGCCAAGCCTGCCCCTGGCAGTGATCAGCCCCATCTGGCCAGCTCCACCACTTTACTTACTGAACACGCCCTTCTATGCTATGGAATATCCCTCTGACCAGTTTGTCTCGGCTGTCCTGTCCCCCCTGGGTTCTTGTGCACTCACTCACTGGCAGAGCACGGGAAACTGAAAAGTCCTTGACTTGGGGAAAGCATGACTTAGCAAAAACTACAACAGCAGCATATTATCAACATTATTTTCACCCTCAATCCAAGACACAGCACTGTTAGTACCAGCTAATAGACAGAAAATTAACTATCCCAAGCTCTATCTGTCCAGCCAAAACCATATGGTCTTTGTGCTTTTAATCAAGTAGCTCCAAGAAAAATCTTTAAAGAAATAATACCTATATCAATTTAGATCCCATTATTTCTATTGATTAAGGTACAGAGACATTTATAATGATTATTTGCTATTCACATTCATTAATAACTTGAAAAGCTAGTCGCAACTTGCTTGATGCATAAAATTAAATGTCTACATATCTGTATTTTTTTCTTCTCTGAAATGAAACTTACCACAGTAAGATGCTGTAGTTGGAATAACAAAAAATAAAACAGGAGTTTGATAGCTGGGAAAAAAGATAAGAGTTTGAATAAGCATTTTAAAATATTGTTTTTTTCTCTTTTAATCCAGGTAGTCTTCTATACCTGGTTCTTCTCAAAGTTCATGACCGCTTTCAGAACTAAAGTTTTCTTGTTCACTCACATAGAACGACCTTCTTTAGCCTCCATAGCATTTAGCCTGGATTATCCCTCTTCTTAAAACATTGGTTTTTCCCTTCTGATGGGATTCACATAGTAATTCTTTCTACTGATCCTGCTTAACAGCTCTGGAATCAATAATTAAAAAAAAAAAACAAACCCAGAAACTGAAAAGACTCCCCCAAAACCCCCCAAAAAACCAACCCAAAGCAAAAAACCAAACCAAAACAAGCTTTGCAGCTTTGCATCAATTTTTCTTTGAAAACATGAAATTATCTGTGCTGACCATTTACTTAATCAGTAATATCTCTTTGACACTTTCCAAAACATATTATATCCAATTTAAGGTCTGTCAGATCTACTATATTTTGCACTGAAGGAGTAAGTCATCATTGACCTATCCTATTCTGGGACAAACAGTTTCATTCGTTCAAAATATTTGATCTCCCTTTTTTGCTTCAGTTATTATCAGCTCACAAAGTATGTCTGGATTTTTCCTTTTTCTTGCAGTGGTCAATTCACAGCTTGATTTTCTTGGATATTTTGGCAGTCTGAAATCACGGCCAAGATAAGTCTATATTCTCATATGTATTAATTGTATATTAATGTAGGGTTTCACACACATATTGGGCTCTGAGTTGTTTTTACTCATCCTGCCCATGTTCCTCAGAATTTGCAGCACGGATAACACTGTCATCCAAGAGCCAAGCTCATTCTTTCTCTTTAGCCTTAAACAAACTGCCAAACCAACCAACCAACAAACCAATCAACCCCCTATTTATCTGCCTTTGTCCTGGAAGCATGGGAAAGATTTGGAATTTTGGTTTTTGCTAATATATTATTCATGGCACGTTGTAACTTTTTTTTTTTTCTTTAACATCAGCACAGAAAATTTCATGTTTTCAAAGAAAAATAGATGCCAGGCTGCAAAGCTTCTTTTGTTTTGGTTTGGTGTTTTGCTTTGCTTGGGGTTTGGGGGGAGTTTTTTTAGTTTCTGGTGTTTTTTTCCAATAATTTAAAACACAGTCCTGGAGATTTTTAGTTGCTATTATTACTTTTGTTTTTTCTAAGCTTGAAACACTTCTATTTAAATTTATTGTGATTGACAGGCAATTAGTTGATCCTGGGTCATTCACATTGCTTTTAACTTCTCTGTCCATGAAAGAAAGGAGAAAAAAGGATATTTTCCAGATAATTTGTATCTGAAGGTAAGGTCCAAAGATAAGGGCAATTTCTTTTCAAAAATGTTATAAGAAGAAAATTATTGTCTTTTGATTTCAATGTCAACAGATTGATGAATTGGCAAATTATAGCCAGGTGGTATGATTATTTTAAATCAAAGGCAGTTCTGTAAGTGTATTATGTTAGACTTTTTTAACACCTGCATTGCCTGATTCATTCATCTTTTACTATGCACTTAAGGAGAGAAGGTTGAACTATAGCAGCAAGATCAATAAAAAGATGTTTATTTCAAATATCTGCAGATTAACCTTTCTGAATGATTAGCTGAAAAATAATAAAGGGAAAAATTCCAAAATAAGATGAGATTGGGTTTTTTATTTGTTAAGGAGGTTGGAAGAAAATAGTAATCAAAATATCGCAAAAAAATTTATTACATAATTAAGCTCTATTTTCTGTGTGTTGCAGGCTTCTATGGTAAAAGCTTTCCAATTTTCAGACTGCAAAAAAGTAATTTCACTTTGTGCAGAAATGTTCTTTTACATTGATGTATTCTAAAACTGATAGAAGATATTATTTAAATTATAGCCAGCTAAAAATTAGTGTATTCAGATGTAAAATAATTTTCATTTAAAGAAAAGATGCATCTCTTAAATGTTAAGAAAGATGCTTAAAGGTTTTGGGTACTCATACCTTGTGCTGATGCCTTACAGAGTAATAGTCAATACTTGCTTGTTTTCTGTTTCAGAAGGCAAGAGACTGGAAACATATTAAAACATTTTTTTTCTTCCTTAAAGGACACCCAAAGTCATTCTTTTTTCCTGGGCAATTAAAAAGATAAAGTGAGAAGAAAAAATAAAATTAATAATAATAAGAGAAGTAGAGTACTGTTTTTTAAAACAGCATTTTTGACATTCTCTTTTTAACTCATATCATTACCTAGGTAGTGTGTAGAAAGTATAAACTTATAGTGTATTCCAGTTTCTTACAGTGAGGCATTAAGGAGACAAAATGCTTTATTATTAGAGGAGCAATGACTTCTAAATTCTGAAAGAAAGTATAAACAATTTAGGACACAGTTCAGTTTCAGGAGAGCTCTGGAAATGTGGTTTTGAAAGACATGTATATTTAAAATTATTCAGGAAGTAAGGCTGCACATCTAAGAGGTTTGGAAAGACCACAGCATGAGTTTATGTATTCCTATAACCAAGGATCATAGACTTCAACTCTGTCTTTGACCAGAGTACCAGAGGAAAATCTAGCTTCAGGCAAAAGTGAAATATGATCACATTAGGAAAACTTAAGGTTATGTAGCAGAATTTGGATAAACTCTGAGAGTAGAGTTCTGTATAATTACATTGTTCATGCTTGCTTATAGCTACACTCAAGGATGTCAGTGATCAAGCGGAAAACCAGGAAATAAATAGTTTGCTATTTTAATATGTGCATATATGTTTATATATGCAAATGCTTAGAACTAGCCTAAGATATCCTTTCTCTCTTTCCTCAGCATCTGGTTAAACATTACAATTCTGAAAAGTAATGTTTTTAATCTTCACCTTGGCATCAAAGGTTTTTTCACTAACATTTTATTCTTGCTTTTTTTAAACCCTGGCTGTAATCTCTAAGTGAGGGTGTTCAAAACGACTCAGCAGATTGCTTCATGCTGCATGGCTCTTAACCTGTTTGTTTTAAACATGAAGTATCTATAGCTTTTAATATTCCTGGCACATTTCCTTGTCTCTCAGCATGAAGTTCATTATCCGATGCAAGACAAATTAGCATAAAGACAGCCAATTTTAACTGAGCATCAGCCTGAAAAAACTGAGAGACTGAACTATCAGTTTCACACAGGGGTCTGTGTCATGGCATGAGTCAGATAAGCTTTAGATGAGGATCAGCAGACCAGCACTGATATTGTTCTTACTAGTTCAGCAGCTGGGTTCAGTAACTTTTAAAAGATTGGGTCGTCACAAACAACCCTTCATTTTAGCATCTTGCAAGAAATCTGGCCAGAGCTTCTTTTTTTATTTTGCCCTGGGTTACATCTTATTTCTCTCTCAAATCTAACAGGTATATGAAGGAAAAAAAATCATTAATGAAAATTTTAAAAATGAAAATAAAAAAGTTGTTTTTATTTAATTGAATTTAATTCCTTCCCAACACCAAGTGAATTCACTAGACAAGAAATTAGTCTGCTCAGTTAAAGGTTTTAACATGATAAAAAAGTATTTGATGGGAAAAGATAGATTCCTAGATATCTAAAAAAACTGTATATAAAACCATACAAATTGTAGGGTTATGATAGTTGTGCAAAAGCATGCATTCTTTGTCTCCATGGAAATCCCTCCTAGCTCCATCCGAGAGGGAAGGAACAGCTGGCAAAATCGAAGCCAGCATTATCCCTTCAAAATCAAGAACAATACATCGTGCATAATCAACTTTCCTGGAAAGAAAAATGCTTGTTTGCTCAAAAGCTAATGAAGTGCACATGCCTCAAAATAACAACCAGGAAGTCAAAAAGTGCCCTAAGCTCTGCCAGCTCTGCCAGTGTCATAACACAAGGCTCTCCCTTGACAGTAACTGTGAATACTGGATAGGCTGAACTATTAAAATCAAAAATGATTGATGCTTATTCAGAATCCTCACAAAAGGCTGCCCTTGACATGGACATCTTAAGGTAGTCAACTAATAAACTCACAGTGCCTTAGTTTAGCAAACTGAGAGCCACAAGATGCTCCCCAAGTACCTAAAGGTTATAATTGAACTTTGGCAAGACATTTACATCAAGTAAATAACCTCCCACTGGCCTACCTGCAGTGTTATCCGAAGGTACCTTGTGTATTGACAGCTGTCCAGCAATCTGGAATTAATGAAATTTTGGCAAAAGAAGTGTTCAAACTTCTATGGTGGATGAGCAAATTAGACATGCTGAGCCAATAACCCCTCCATAGTTTGACTTCTGTTGGGTGCTGGCATAATAAAAACACAGACTATTTGCTTTCCACCATATCCTTTGGAAACTGGGATAATGTCTTATAATGTCTTAAGTTTTCCTTTTCTATTTCAAGTACAAACTGCTAGAATGACACACAGGAAAAAAAGCCCAAAAGCTCTACAGACTGACGCAGAAGCAGAATTTCTAATAGTCTCACCGTATAATTTGTCCTTGTGTGCACAGGTTTCCATATCTGCATAACTGCTTACCTGGAAAGATACTACATTTAGAACTGAGAAGTTGGTTTCAGTTTGCCCCTTTTAATGATGGGTCCGGGAAAATCCCTGATATTAGATTCTACATCTTGGAACTATTTTATGAGCAGTGTTACAGCCCTCCCTTACTGAGAAAATGATAAGTGAAAGGGCTTGGAGAAAGGAAAGAGAGTTTCAAAACCTATGCTCCTTCAAATTCTCACCACAGGCACAATGACACTGAGAGATTATTGGACTGATTAGAATTATAGAATTCTGGAATAATCAGTCAGGTGGGAAGGCACTTCAGGAAGTCTATACTCCAAGATCCTGCTGAAACAGGAGCAGCTCTGAGAACAGGAACAGTTGCTCAGATCTGCCTTGAGCCTGGTTTTGAAAACCTCCCAGAACAGAGATGGAAAGATGTCTATGGGGAACCTGCTCCAAGTCTAGTTTTCATGCAAACAGTGATGAAGGACTGGAGGAAGAGGTGAACAACAGAAAATGTAAATGTTAAAGAAAGATAATTTATTATTTATTTCAGTAATTTCCATGACTGTCTGATTTCTACATCCTGACTGTATTGTCTGATAAAGGGGTTTGGTTTCCTTTGTGTTTGGCTTTTCTTTTTTTTTTTGTTCTTCATTAAATTTTTGGGGGTTAATTCTGGAACAAAGATGCCATTCTGTAACAGTGTAGGCAAAAGACTCTTTGTCATAATAAATAAAAATTCTATTGATATAAATTTTAACTCAGGATAAGAAACAAACAAATCTTTATAAGGACACTGTTAGCTTGCAGCTCAATGCAAGAAAAAAGAATGTTTCTAATTTAAGCATTCATAAATTGTACCTATTAAAGAATTTCATTTTTTATGTGATATAATAGAAACTGTATTACCATAAACACTGTGTTGCCACAACAATACCATCTGAGAAACTTAAATCTGTAAATCTTGACTGTTTCATGTTGTCTGGCATATCTATAAACATTTTGTGCACTTTAACTTTTACAGGCTGTATTTAACAGATTATTGAAATCAAAACACATTTGTACTGATGCAACTGAGAACCTTCTGTGTATTTTTGCAGATTTTTTTTGTGTTAAATATGGAGTACAAATCAATGTAATGTAAGAAAACATAATGCATTGTTGAAAACAGCTGAACAGGTGAATTAAATGTCACGTGTGCCATGCTTTTATTCTATAGAATATGAATTGAATATGGAACTATAGCAGTGATAGAAAGTGTTAAACTTTTAAGTTAATTGGGTCAAATAATAGACCTTGAAACAGATGAGAAAATTCCAGTTTTCATGCAGTTTATGACATACAGCTTTATGTACTTGGAAGACTTCATTAAGGACCACAATTGCATGCGTCTGCAAGACACTCCTGGCTGGTTTTAGCCTATCACTGTGTGATATGGTCATCCAAAATTGTGACACTGTGCTTTACACTCTTTTTGCAGTTTGTGTGTATAATTTCATTGATTGACAAGCCTTACTGAAGCCATGCTTTCATCGGTGGTGAATTTTTTGAGGGCTCACATTTTATGATTCCTCTGCCCATATGTGAAACTATTATATAAATAACAGAATTCTATGAAAGAATTACCAGTGACTTACACATCTCATTTGCTGCAGTCCCACATCAGTCTCTAGTGTCCAAAGAATTTGTTTGTAACTTATATTTAAAAGTTGAGACAATATTGAACTGAAAATAGACTTTATCATTAATCCAGTTTAAAATTCTCACGATATAAAGATGATGAAATAATTACTCTTGCAGTATTCAAATGATGTGCAGAGATGCCTGTTTGAAAGATTTTTACATCAGCAGCTATGTCTAAAATGGATAGCATAGCAATGGTGCTATNCAACGGGGCTATAATACAAAGGTGAGTTCAAATGGAAAGTGTCAAAAAGATACTACAAACTGAAAGGAAAGAGAATGCAAAGAGATAAGGAAGAAGCAGAAGAAGATTTTCAAAAAATGGTATGTTCTAGTTCATTCAGAAACTGTCCCTAAAATAGACACCTAAATAAAGTGTGCTGGTAACCTACACCCTTTCAGAATATAATGGACAATTGTTTCAAAGGCAGTTTTGCAAATGTAGAATTTTTTTTCCGCANTGTCTGCAACTGCAAGACACTCTTGCTGGTTTTAGCCTATCACTGTGTGATATGGTCATCCAAAATTGTGACACTGTGCTTTACACTCGTTTTTCAGTTTGTGCATATAATTTCATTGATTGACAAGCCTTACTGAAGCCATGCTTTCATCAGTGGTGAGTTTTTTGAGGGCTCACATTTTATGATTTCTCTGC
The DNA here is from genome assembly GCA_013397175.1 of Platysteira castanea. Taxonomy (NCBI): domain Eukaryota; kingdom Metazoa; phylum Chordata; class Aves; order Passeriformes; genus Platysteira; species Platysteira castanea. The sequence continues at coordinate 10,076 of VYXC01005810.1, forward strand.
CTATATGTGAAACTATCATATAAATAACAGAAGTCTATGAAAGAATTACCAGTGACTTACACATCTCATTTGCTGCAGTCCCACATCAGTCTCTAGTGTCCAAAGAATTTGTTTGTAACTTATATTTAAAAGTTGAGACAATATTGAACTGAAAATAGACTTTATCATTAATCCAGTTTAAAATTCTCACGATATAAAGATGATGAAATAATTACTCTTGCAGTATTCAAATGATGTGCAGAGATGCCTGTTTGAAAGATTTTTACATCAGCAGCTATGTCTAAAATGGATAGCATAGCAATGGTGCTATAATACAAAGGTGAGTTCAAATGGAAAGTGTCAAAAAGATACTACAAACTGAAAGGAAAGAGAATGCAAAGAGATAAGGAAGAAGCAGAAGAAGATTTTCAAAAAATGGTATGTTCTAGTTCATTCAGAAACTGTCCCTAAAATAGACACCTAAATAAAGTGTGCTGGTAACCTACACCCTTTCAGAATATAATGGACAATTGTTTCAAAGGCAGTTTTGCAAATGTAGAATTTTTTTTCTGCAGGGAAAAAAGATTGCTTCTACATTAAATATAGTTTATATAAATAAAAATGTATAATAATATCCATATAACTACATAATAAATATATTTACAATATATTAACACAAAATAATAATATTATTTATTTTATTAAGTTACCAAGAATTTCTATACATACTTCTGTATTAAGAATTGATGTGTCTAAACTAGTAAGTGTATTAGCTCCTAGGTTGTGACTACACTGTCTTCTGGCTCCCCCAGAATGGTGTAAAAGTATTTTCCATCTCTACTCTGCTTATTATAAACATTGCTATATTTTAGAATGATAGGAGACTTAGTCCCTTACACGCTTTTTGTAGTCTAATCTATAAACAGCTGCTGTATGAAAGTAAATAGATAAATGAGCAATTATCCAGTAATAGGGTAAAAAATTAATTGAACAAACTATCTAGTAGTTCAGTAATTAGATAATTCTTAGGGAAGCAGAAGAAAATGTTTCTCTTCCTACAGACTCTTCTGATCCTTGGAATATGTTTGGTGAATTAAATAGCCGTGTGTGAAGTTTGTTCCAGTGATGTCTGAAGACAGATACATTTTGCTTTCTCATTGCATGCCATGATGAAATTTGAACCCAACAGTGCCTGTAGTTTAATAATCCTCAACAAGTTATTAATTCAGATATCCTCTGCTCTTCACACAGGCATATTTTTTCTGAGAGTATTGCCAGTAACTGAATTTGATAAGGGTAAATAAAACTACTTTTTCTGACGGGATGATTGTCTTTAAAAATGAACAAACATTAAAATGTTATGGTGAAATTCTGCCTAGGACAAAGTGATCACCTCATACAATAATTTTAAAGCAATACTTCTTCCATCTGGTAAGTGGAATTCATAGTCGTTGGATTCAAACTTTTAATGAAAGAGCAATTGTCTAGGAAAATTCACTCATAAAAAGTTCCATTTTCATGAAAGCAGGCTAGTTGAGATTTTGCACTTGAACAGAATCCTCTTATCTGAAATTAGCTCAGTTATTTGCATACATACAGGCCACAGATGGAAAGGAGATTCAAAAATAAAAACACCATCTGCATTTGTCTTTAATGACAAGTTGTATGGAAGTCTGAGATTCTCATTTTCAATAACGACATTGCAAATTTGTTCACAAGATCTTCACAGTCCTCTTCTGGTTTGACCCTGCAAAAAAATTACTATAAAAATCTATCTATGTCTAAAATAATCAGAAGTACTTATACACTGTTATATATCTCTTCCTATTAGGGATGTAATGAAATTTTCATCAATAAACCGTTTGGTATATGCCAGCATATCAACTCTGTAACGTGTCTACAGAATATATTTTTGTCAGTGTTCATACTCCTAAATATGAATGACATAAAATTTTCTGAAATTGCAGTCAATGACGGTGATGATCAGTTACATGGGTCCATAACCTCGCCTGGGACAAAATATAAGAGACAACAGTAATATTTGTTTTGTAACACAATCATTGCAAACTGAAGGCACTGTAAGGCCCCAAAATCCGTGCTCGATGAGACTCTTAGAAGGGCTTATAATTTTTGATGTACTCTGAGTCAGACGCACAGGAGAAATATTGGCAAGGTATTCTCAAGTGGTCAAAACAACAAAAACTTTACTGGCAACTTAAGAAAAGCAAAGAGCTTTGGCAAAAGGTTTAGAGCAGCATTCAATCAACATAAAGCATTTCTCAAAGCATTAACTTCAGCTCATTCAACTTAGCAAACTCTAATCCTGTCTGATTTTAAGTTACTGAAAGCATTTCTCAAAACCCTGAGAAGAGCGAATTAGAAGAAGAAAAAGAAAGAAAGATGGAAAAGATATGGAAAAGAGCAAATATAACTACCACTCCTGGTTCCAGTGGTGTTCAGTTGATAGAAATTCTAAGAGGAGGTAGAGTTCTCCTCAAGATATGTGTTTGCCTTGTGCTCTGCCTTAAGTACTACTTGACTTTCCTGAGCTCTTCCCCCAGGTGGCCATTCGGGTCATTTGGCCACTCAGGAGCTGGGATAGGGGCTCCAGAGGCAGGTGTGGAGCACTGCCTCTGGTGTGCCAGGGGTTGGTAGCCACTGCAGGGCTGGGATATTGGCCAAGAGAGGATGAGGTGTGCAGGGCAAGACACCACCTCACCAAAGACGAGGCCCGACCTGTTCCTTTCCTCACACACACACACATACCCCTGAAGTGTTTCGAGCCACCAGTCTCTTCCAGTTTCTCACAAGGTGCACACATTTTTCTCTTAGGTTTGGGAAAGATACACATATGCTGTATTACATGAACATTTTTGATCAACTATACCCAGTATCACATGAAAATATTTCAACACAGAAGGGAAAAATAAAAGGATGTCAGAACTTCTATCTAGATTGTTACTAAAGCTCATCATTCGAATTACGGAATTCAAATCTGAATGAGAAATATCCTCAGGAAACTATAACTGAATTCTAAACTGGCAAGGTTCTAACTTCAGACTTCCTCTTTTGTCAAACAAAATATTTAAATTTATTCAGAAAAAGATCTTTGTGCTTAGTGTTGGGAACATTAAGTATCATTTACTCTAGGACATTTTTAACTGAAGAATGGAAAGCACACAGTGAACTCACCTAACTTCACAACAGAGGATGACACAGAAAAGACCATGTTTCTCAGTCTTTCACATAACGCTGTAATTATTTTGTTTCCTTCCTGTTACAATAGAAATTCCATCAAATGCAATTTTAACAGAATTTAGATTACTCATTAGGTCCATTCCACAGAATTTCTTCCACCCATTCACTCCTTTTTCACATTCCTTGTTTTTGAATTACTTGACATTCTCTTTAAACTTCAGGCATCAGTTGTGATTTCTTTCTCCTGAGTCCGTCCGTCGTTCCTTCCTTCCTTCCCTCCCTCCTCTTTTCTTCAGCTTGGCAGACTTTTGCATGTTAAAATAATACTCTCTCTTCCTATAGCCACTTACAGATACATTTTGAACTGGATCATGAAGAGCAACCTGGAGAATTACAGTTGTTGTCAGGACAGTATGACATGGTGTACTGATAATTCTTCTCATTAAAAAAACTGTATTGTCTCTGGATCATGTAGTTTGATATGGAATTGATGTGTCTTTGTACTAGTGCTGAATATCCATGCTAAATGAAAGAGCTGAAAAAGACAAACTTGAAAATAAATGGCATAAAGGGTGCATACATGCACCCTTTTTACCCATTATCACCTTTTTAAGCATGCATGTGGTGGCATGCTTTAAAATGGCAGATAGTTTTGGCTCTCATTCTTTTAATCCTTTTTTATTTTTTCCCTGTCATGTAAGGAGAAAGAACCTTGTTCCACTGGTAATTTGTAACTCTTCTGGGTAATAGAGGCTGTAGGAATTAATTCTGATATAACACCTAGTGTTCTTCTATAATCCATTCATATAACTGCCATCTACTCTGTCTTGTTTCAGTCCCCTGATATCAGACAAATGTTTTTAGTGTCCAGCAAATTTTAAAAACCCTTTAAAGAATCTGACCATCTACTGTGAGCTAACCCTAAGCCACTCACTCACTGAGTGGAAGGAGGGGAAGAATCTGAGGGGTAAAAATGAGAAAACCCATGCATTGAGATAAAGACAGTTTAATAAGTAAGGTAAAAGCTGTGTACACAAGCAAAGCAAAACAAGGAATTCATTCACCACTTCCCATTAGCAGGCAGGTGTTTAGCCATTTCCAGGAAAGCACCAACAAAGACCAGGGTGAAGAAGAACCAGCAGGATACCAGAGGAATCCACATGGTCTCTATCTTTTTCCCTCCTCTGCTCACCTCTCTCCCCCTCTCTCTTCCTCTCCCCTCTCCTCTCTTCCTATTTCTTTCTATCTCTATCTCACAATTACTGTTAAAGAAAATCTGTACTATTGACTTTGGACTGTCATCTCATTTGCACATTAATTGAGGCAGAGGCCTTTAGTATAATCAGATCATAAAACACGGTATATAAAGCTGTGACAAAGAAGGAGGAAGGGAGGGGGATGTTTTGAGTGATAGCATTTTTCTTCCCAAAGAACTTTTACGTGTGATGGGCCCCTGCTCTCCTGAAGATGGCTGAACACCTGGCTGCCCATGGGAAGCAGTGAATTCACTCATTGTTTTGCTTTGTTTGTGTGTGAGGCTTTTCCTTTCCCTCTTGAACTGTCTTTATCCCAAATCATGAGCTTTCCAGCTTGTACCCTTCAGATTCTCCCACTGATCCAGCCAGTGGGGGAGTGAGCTAGCACCTGTGAGGGGCTGCTGGCTGGGGCTAAACCACAACAGAAGCAGAAAGGGCCTTGATGCTGTGTAAGCACTGCTCAACAACAGCTAAATCAACCCTCTTCTACCACTGGTTTTTGTCATGAAAATGAAACATAGCACCATTAAAGCTACTATGAAGAAAATGGGATTTATCATAGCCAAAAGCATTCTATTATGAATATATAAAGACTATGAAGCACTTCACTTTCCCCCTTGGCCTTTGATTTTCTTACATTAATGTGCAAAGGATCTTACTTTCTGGTTTTTAGTGGTTTTGTTTTTTAATTTTAATAGATTTCAATTGTTTCATCTGGAAATCTTTTACTCTGTATGCTTGCCAAAGGTTAAAAGATCCCATACCTGTTGCTTTTTTAGAGGAATTTAGGAGCACTGCATTTCTGACAATGAAACCATAGATTAATTCACCTTTTTGAGGTGAAGTCTGTGCCCTCAGGCAATGAAATGAACATTCCAAGAAGTGAATAAAGCGCACAGATGGCAAGTAAAAGAGTACATACATTATTTCTGCCCATTTAGTAATATGCTTCTCAAAAATTTAATCAAACTGTTGCCTTGCTCTTCTTTTTTGCAGCCATTTACTTAATTATGTATCAGAAGTACTGATTAGTTTCTACATATACACTTGTATTAGAAAAAATCTGAGTATTAGTAAATATTTGAGTACTAATTCTAATTTCTAATCAGTTCCATATGGATAACAAAAATGAAAAACAAAGTTTTGGAATACAGTGAAAATTTTCATAGAGATAATTGTGTGAAAGAAAACACATTTCAGTCCTTAAGCATTATCTAACAGTGACTCTTCCAAGTGGTGAATGTGATTAAAATCACAGAATCACAGAATAAGCTGATTTGAAAAGGACCACAAAGATCATTGAGTCAAAATAAACAAAAGAAGGCACATGTAAGGAAAAGATATTGAAGAAATCTGTGAGGAAATACAAATAATTCTCTTAACCCATTGTTACAGTATTCACCTCAATCCCAAGGATATCACTGATGTTTGCATAAAGATGCACATCCAGTTGACTGCTAAGCACACTGGGCAGCAGCTACAATGATTTAAGACACTAATGAATCCAGGTGTTAACCTAATCATGCAGCATGATTGGCAGATAGCATATCTAAAAACCTGATTACCACAGTATTGAACCAGATCAAAGGAGGGAACTGCTCCAGGTAGATATGCAGTTAAGCTGCCAATATGAGCAACAGAATTTCACTCTGTATACAAAGACATGACTATTGAAGAAAGCACTAGAAATGTTGATCTGAGTGATACAGCTCAGCCAATAAAGCACACCCAAATTAAATGAACAAATTATACAGCTACACCTTGAATATGCACCCTGACAAAACTTGTTATGCTTATAACATTATCTCGAAAAATACGGAAAGACGAAGCTTGAAAAGAAAAGATCAAACTCGGGGGGAAAAAAGTGCAGCAAAGAAAGGAATGTGAGGTAAAACTGACATATACATTTCTAGTTAGATGTCTTTGTTTATTATTGTGCTGAACATAGATGCAAAATCCGTCTTTGTTTAATATATATATACTTTCTAAATCTATCTAAAGTTGGGGAGGTTTTGGGGTTTTTTATGTGCTAAAACCAAGCTGTTGTTTATATGAGGGGAAAAGGACAGTGAGTCAGCGAAGTCTTATTCAACTGCATTCAAGATGCACTATTAGTCTATGCAGTACAATAAAGCAAGCAGGGGAAGACCCCAAATGGCCAAAGAAGACACAGTATGGGCAGTCCTCATCCTCCCAAAAAACTCAAACAAATGAAAACCAAACCAAACAAAAAAATTAAAAGGAATATAACAGAAGAAAACAAACATTAAATACCACAAAACCCAAGGACAAGTTCTTCTGAAGAATAAAAATTATCTGTCATGTTCCCAGTATGGAAACTGGAATTTTTTTCTGCAGGGTAAAATGCTGGCATAACTGACATGTATCTCCTATGTTCCATTCAGCACAACACACAGGAAGGGCTTCAAAGACCTTTTCCAGCATTCATCAAAGATGGATGATTATTGCTGGAGATCTGTAACAAGAAGAATGAAAACTGTGTTCAGGAAGTGCCAATCTGACACCTACAGCATTTACTGTCCTTTTAAACCAGAGAGACAAACTGTAACTATAATTTTTGTGAGGCTTGTAAAGTCAGCTGATACTGATCTACTATTGATGGCCCACACTGGTCCAAATACATTAATGCTATCTGAAAATATGGCCTTAAAGGGTTCAAGGGAGAAGCCCGCAACAGGAAAAGACAACAACAAAGACGAAAGAAAGTTATGCTTTCGTCTAAAAGAACCCTTATATTTATTTTCAATATGCCAAAATAAAACAAGCATAAAAATTTGGGTTAAAAGTTAATTACAAATTCTCTTTTTTTTTAAAGCATAAATAATGTACCTCATCTGATAAAAGAAAAAAAAATTCTATTTACATGGAGCATATATGTCCACAAATAAGTGAACTTGTTTGAGCAGAAACATTAGAAAATAAATTGTTCTTCAAATGTGCACATATGATTCTGAATTACCAGCACATTGTTAACCAGCATAAAGACTATTATAAACAGTACAGTGTGGTTATAAACAAAGCAGCGCAACTGTTTCAGAAGAGGCCCTAATGATGAAATCCATCTTAACATGGGCATGTTCAACTCATTTAGAAGATGTGAACACACGTTGGATACAGAGGAAGAATTATTACCCTGGACCTTCTGGCTAAAGTCTTCACAATACAGCCCAGCTTTAAAAAGGCATAAACAGAAACTCTCTGCCAATTACACTCTTGTCTTTAAAAAAGTTCAAAAAATCTTCACAGGTATGCCACATAATAATTATGCCTACTAATGATATATTGAGGATGTAATGTTAATTTATATCTCATTAATATGTATTCAAAAAGTATGCTAAATAATGCTGCAGTTTACTAGTATAATATTAACCTTTAGTTACTAACTTTAGAACATTTAAAGTTCTAAACCTTCTTGCTCTAAGGCAAGTAACCTGTCTTCAAATCAAGGCCTCCAGAGAGATCAACACCTGAGTGTTCTGAGGGGATTTTATGCTTAATGGTTCACACAATCAAAATGCAAAGCAAAGTACTAAATATCTCCAAAATGTATTCACTGTTAGTTAAAAACTCACAACTTTTCTGCTATCAATAACATCTGTAATCAATAAAATAACTGAAATATTATCAGATTTGGACAGCCAGCTCCTTCGTTAATTTCTATATGAGACCTTGGAAGGATGCATTTTCAGTGAAAACTTCCCCTACAGCATTGCCTCAGTAGCTTAACTTGGCAGAAAATTCATGAAATCAGCAAAAGCAGAAAGAACATTGTAGCATTTGGGAATGTAGAAAATGCTGCTTAACCAGCATCACTGCTACGGCTGCCTGCAGGCCAGTTTAATTAGGCTACAATTCATATGCAAGAAAGTAGTTTTGTAATTACTGTCAAATGACCAAATCAACGTATAAAAGGAGGAGTATGCAGCCCCAGTAATGAACCATACTGAAGTTGACTGGGATTTGTTAGCTGAGACACCTATTTGTCAAAAATTCACAGTAAAACGTGTGAGAAAATAAATATATGTATGCTCAGACATTACCCCATTTTAAAGAATACATCTCAGTTTGCTGGATTTAACTATAAATTTTTTATTAGATGCATATACTGATTTTTCTACCAAACCACGCAGACATATTTGTATGGATGGGGAAGCGCAGTTACCAATTTCAATTTTTAAAATCGTATGGGTTTTTTAGCAGAAAAGTTATCAGAACTTTAATATTAAGGGTTGGGCATAAAGCTGCCAGAATTATTGATGCAGTTTTTGGTTATCTACTTTAGTAGCAACACCAGATATTTTTAAGACACTCAAATTTACTCCATTTTTTTTTTTTGATTGACCATAATCTTTTAAAAAAATAAAAAAAGTTAAGTTAAGGAGATACAAACTGGGCAACAGAGAGGACTTCTATTCCCTTTACTTTAAATCAACATATTACTAAAATAAAGCTATTTCATTAAATTAACAAAGACCAGAGGATATAATTATTTTTCTGAATACGGCTTATTGACACAGTGTCTGCATTTGATGTATTTGCCTTATACTTCTGATTACCACACATTTAATTTCACAGAAAAAAAAAAAAATCAAACTCTAAAAATCATGGACTATGTCTAAAATTAATTTCTACAAGAAATCTTCCACTGGGTGTATTAAAGAAGAAAATGAATACTACTTCCTCTTTAAAAACATGACGTGAAGTGGTCGGCCTGAAGTACATGAAAATGCAGCTCTGAGGAGGGCACCTAGGTTTCCCTAAATCAACTATATTTCTTGAGCTCTGGGCTTTTTTTCACTAAGCATGTTTTTTCTTGTGTCCCTGTTCTCAGACATGACTTGCAAATAATTAGGTACATAATCAGTGTTTCACTTAGAATCTATGCTATTTATGACTACACTAATATGGAGAATTTGCCAGAGATTTCAATGGTTAGGTAGAACAGGAATTTGGAAGAATGCTTAAATCACTTCTAGTTCAATAGCAAGATTCTATTTCATTCTGTAAGATACAAGAGCAAAATTATTAACTCCAAATAGTGTATATAAACAGAGATAGTAGTACTAAATCTAACACACATATATATGCATAGTGTTGATGTTAAACAACTAAACATTCTCAACACAAAGCTCTAGATCCTCTAAACTTTAATATACAGGATTTAATTTACTCATGTTTTAATTGATGACACGTATGTCTAGCTTCTGTTACCAATGACACTTAGTGTCATTGTGACACTTAGTCACCTTTATTCTCTACGTTTAACAGCTCTGAGAGGTTTGGGTTTTTTCTTTTGGTTGATTGGTGGGGGGTGGTGTTTTTTCAGTTGTTTCTTTTCCCAAATGAGTACATACGGTACAGCTGTAAATGTTCATCCCTTCCTCTTCTACTCAGACAGGAAAGAGAATTAAAACACACAAAAATACATACAATATATTGAAATTGATAGTCAGTAAATGTAGAGGGAAAGAAAAGAAGACAGGAAGAAAAACAGGTTATGTAAGTTTGAAAACTTTTGAGCGAAATAAAAATATTTCCTGATTAATTAAAATTAAGCTTTCAAAAATTCTAGCTACAAAATGAAATTCCAAGGTGAATCATCCACGTTTTAATCTATTAATAATGTTTGCACATTCCATTTACTACTGAAAGTTAAATGATACCCTAATTTTAATCTAATTTGAATTCTCATAAATTTCTAACCTGCTTCTCAAGCTAATTAGATAACAAAGTGTATTTTTTCGGTGAAATTAAATAGATCACTCCGCAATGAACATGTCATATGACTTAGAATGTTTTAAAGGGTGTAAACCATAGCTATTGTTCCTAGCTGGGGAGAAAACACAAGGTTCTTTACTCCTGACAGAACTGGGAGCTGTGTGGGAAACGACTACCATCTCTGGCTGAAGAGACTTAGTATTCTACTTTGCTGCTCTTCAGCCTGAGGACAGTGGTGAAACAAAATGTTTTGGCCAGCAAGTCTCCTTTCTAGCCAGATTTCTCAACCAAGAACTTCTCAGGTCTCTGGATTAACTATTTCTTCATTGTTACAGATAAATAATCGACAGATAGCCTAAAGCATCCATACCCCATGAAGTAAATTTTAACAGTGCAAAGTTATTCCAATAACTATGATGCATTTTCTCCTGATTTGTACCAATGAATTAAGCTTTGTTATTTTAATAGCGTTATGGCAACCTTCCCAGAGCAGATGTCTGTCAGCAGGAGCAAAATCTACATTGGAAATTCTGAAGGAAAAAGAAACCAGAACAGCTAGGAAAAGCCAATTAACAGTTAGCAGTCTATGACTATTGTGGGGGGGAAAAAAAGAACTGGATAAAACTTGGCATTTACTTAATCTTATTTATACCATCCTATAATCCTTCAGAAAATGTATCATAGTATTTGAAATGCTGTTTTCTCTCATATTAACAATTTTGATGTACGTTTAAAAAGAACACGGCTGTATTACAAAACTTGAAGAAATAAACCATATGTAGTAAATATTAAAATACTTTGAAAAATATTCATGTTTTATAAGCTTTTTTCTAGTTTCTGTCTAGAACCACAGCAAGAAACTATTTTCATAAACAGCGTTTTTTTACATATTTTTTAATCTCATTCCTTTAATTAAGAACCATGCAGAGATCTTTTATACCCTTTGATAGTTATTAAAGTGGAATGAGAAAAAAAAATTAATTTCAAATATTTGCTAAGAAACATGCTTCTGAGGTTAAATATACCCATGAACCTTGAAAATCTGGACAAAAAAAAATTCAGGTAACAACATACTTAGATAATTTCCCCAAATTCATAATTCCAATATAACAACCATACTAAATCACAGAAAAAACCCAACTCCCCCATCACATTTGAAGTTGTATAAAGCATTGTATTAGATGGCAATCTGAGAGAAAATTAATTACATTAATACACATTACAAGTCTAAAAAACTGTTTCTGCAGAAGATAATTTACAGCATGCACTTCTGTCATGGTATAACCCCAGCCAGCAGCTAAGCCTGATATAGATGCTTGCTTATAACCTCATCCATTCCATGGGATGGGGAGAAGAATAAGTAAAGGTTAACTCCATTGACTGATACAAAAGCAGCTTAAAAATTGAGGTAAGGTAAAACATAATAGTAACAGAAACAATAATAATAACAACAACAATTACAGTAACTGTAATGAAAAGGGAAAAGAGAGAGAGATGAATAAAGCCCAAGAAAAGTAAGTGATGCAAAATATAATTTTTTACCACCTGCTGACTGATGCCCAGCCCAACCCAACCCTGAGTAGTGATGGTCATCTCCCAGCCAGCTTCTATACACAGAACATGATATTCTATGCTATGGAATATACCTTTGGGCAGTTCAGGTCAGCTGCCATGGTTATGCTCCCTCCCACCTTGTTGTGCACCTGCTCACTAACTGAGCATGGGAAACTGAAAAGTTCTTGTCTTAGGGTAAACCCTACCCAGCAACAACTACAACATCACAGATCACAGAATATGCTGAGTTGGAAGGGACCCCGAAGGATTATCAAGTCCAACCCTGGTCCTGCACAGGACCACCCCCAAGAGTCACACCATGTGCCGGAGAGCATTGTCCAAATGCTTCCTGACCTCTGTCAGCTTGGTGTTGTGACCACCTCCCTGGGGAGCCTGTTCCAGTGTCCAGCCACCCTCTGACTAAAGAATCTTTTTCTAATATCCAACCTAAACTTCTCCTGACACAGATGCAGTCCATTTCCTGTCACTGGGCACCACAGATAAGAGATCAGTGCCTGCCCCTCCTCTTCTCCTCATGAGGAAGTTTTAATTGCAATGAGATCTCTCCTCAGTCTCCTCTTTCCCAAGCTGAACAGACTAAGTGACTTCAGCCACTCCTCATGCAGCTTCCCCTCAAGGCCCTTTGCCATTTTTGTTGCCCTGCTCTGGATGCTTTCTAATGGTTTAATGTCTTTTTTATATAGTGGCACCCAAAACTGCACACAGGACTCGAGGTGAGGCTGCCCCAGTGCAGAGCAGAGCAGAACAATCCCCTCCCTTGCCCAGCCCAGGTGATGCTGTGCCTGATGCACCCCAGGACACACTTGGTCCTCCTGGCTGGCAGGGTAAAGCTGACCCATGTTCAACTTTCTGCCAACCAGGACCCACAGGTCCCTATCTGTGGCACTGCTTTCCAGTGTCTCATTCCCCAGTCTGTCTGCACATCCAGGTTTGCCCTATTCCAAGTGCCAAATCCAGCACCTTTTCCTGGTTTAACTTCACATGGTTGGTGATTGCCCAGTCCTTAAATTTATCAAGGGCCAGACAATATCAAAACCTTTGCTGAAATCCAAAAAGATCAGTAAGATATCAACATTATTTTTATTCTCAATCCAAGCCACAGGACTGTACCAACTTCTAGGAAGAAATTAACTCTACCCCCATGGAAACCAAGACAATACCTACTCTTTATTCTATACCATTTACACCATGTCCAGGTTCCTTGCTTCCCGTTTTTTGATATATACACACAGATATCATTCCCTTAGTCTATGGGTCATCTCTATGCAATATCTGTTGAGCTCATTTAGCCCAGAATTTGGGCTCCATCTGTCATAACAATCTTTCAGGACAGGAAAGATGGTGTGAGGTGTTGGATTACTGCATGTTGAAGCCAGTTCTAATTCCATCACTTCTGCACTTGTCTGGCTACATTAAAGCTCATTCTTCATTAATGTGGAAGATTTTTATAAAAGGGAATCAGTTTCAGATTCCCAAATCTGAAGAGGCAGAGACAGGTGTCACCAGGTGTCACAAGGTGTCCAGTGCAGTAATGGGCATATAGAAGTGATGATACAGAGTTGTATAGCAGTTAACATCATTGGACATTCAATTCACTGGCTGTTCTCACCCCAAATCCCTTGAGATACTCATCAGACTTCCCCATCCTCCAACATTACCTACAGAGTGCACACAGATCCTTGAGGAAAAACAATCCCAAGAATGGTTTTATCATTTTCTAAGAATAACCCAGACTGTTTTCCCCAGCAGGTTTGTAATACGTAGTACAGGAACTTTATCCCATTCTACAGTACATAAAACCTTTTATTGTACAGGGCCAGTCTGATCAGCAGGTTGTCTCTGGCTGATTAACCGCATGGCTCTTAACAAATGATTATTCCAATGACTGAAGGTCGCCACAGTGCTCTCAGTGTAATCTTTAACAGTACATTGTATCATTCCATTTTTCTGGAGCTTAGTACATGATAAGGAAATGGTATTCCTATCAATGCCATGCTCTTTGGCCTGCATGCCTATGAGATTGCTTTGGAAATTAGTTGCATTTTCTGATTCGGTTCTTTCTGGAGTACCATGTCACCATAAGACTTGCTTTTCAAGGCCCAGGATAGTATTCTGTGTGGTGGCAAGGTGTCGGTTCCAGGAGTGTTCTGGGTGGGGTGCTATGATCTTCCGAAACCAACTCCAGCAGAAAGTCGCTCGGCAGCCACTGCACACACACGCAGACACACACACTCGCACCGGATAGCTTCTTCCACAGATAGATAGTAATGAGGCAGGAAGGGTCCTTGTGTGGAATTCCACGGCAGACATTTATTACAGCCCCACACGCAAAGGGGACCAGGGACAAAAGACACAGAACAATGGAGGGTCCAGGGTTAAATACGGGGGTGGGAAAAGCATCAGGGACCAATGGTCTGAGGGCATGGGGCAGTACATAGGCGGGGTTAGGGTATGGGACCCAATAGGGAACCAGTGAGGGAGGGACTAAGGAACAAGGGTGAATGGAGAAATGGGGAGGGGAAAACACTCTGGATTAGGGCCATATTGGGTAGAAAGGGGCAGGGAGGCCAATGGGCCAATAGGGGAAGCAGAACTGGGGTATATTTCCAAAACAGAACAGGACATTCTGGGAGAGGCCTTTTTAGTCACCTTAACCTGGAAGAATTTCTCCACTTTGGGCACCTTTTCTCCAGGGGATTCTTACAATCTCTGGAGCCATGGGCTCACTGGCCACCACAGCAAGGGGCACGGCATGTTTCCAGACTTCCAGTGGTTGCTTTCACTACTGTAAGCACATGGTACTTGCAGGTTTGTAGTCATATTTTATTTCAGCTGCCGTCCTCCATACTCGAGAGCCTTTAACACGTGGCTTGCTTAATTGTAGTACATGTTTCACATTCATGTATAACTTGTGGGATTGTGTCCATGGTCAAGTCACCCTTCAATCACAAGCCCATCTCTGTGTTGCATTTCTTTCTTGATGGCCTGAGGTGTCATGGCTGACACCTGATCTAGAAATAATTCACTGTTACATTGCCAGTCCAGATCCACCGTAGACACTTTAATCTTAGTAGCCTGACCACCTGTTAGTTGTTCTGGTGACCCTCAGTGGCCACATTCAGGTACATGAACATCCTTATGGCACACCTTGACAGACAGGTTCTCCATCCAGGAGAATGGCTTGCCTCCCTGGCAATGTCTTGCCACTGCGTGGCAGCTCATATGGGTTTGTATCTGCCCTGCCAATGGGTCTGATTCCATTGCTGCAATCACCCCCACATTTACCACCATCCATGGATCAGTAGAAAGTACTGGCCACTTTTCTTGTTCAGCAATGCTTAAAGCCAGCTGGAGAGCTTTATGGTGAATTGCTAGGTAAGTACATAAAAAGCTCCCATCTATCACTGTTTTAAAGCAGAGTAAAATTCTAAATATGTTCTCTGAGCTTTGATAGGTTTTGCACCCTCTGTCTCCAAGTGATTATCATCACAGTCTGTGCTTTGTGACAGCACAGTTATTTCTGTTCTAGTCCAGATGATGGGCCCTTACCAGGTATTACTCAGGCTAGTCTGTGAAATTACTGTTTATAAAAGATAGATACAAATTTCATTCCATCATTTTAGGACATTATGGGGACAAGTACTGGAAAGCAAAACCAATTTTTTTCTCCTTCTCAAATACAAGAAAAAATCATACAGAGATTATATTCTTTTCAAAATACAGTAGGATGATCATTTTAAGGCGTATATTTTGGTCTAGTTTAAGTCGTGGTATTTTATGTATTAGCTTCCATAAAATGGAATCCAGAAACACAGTAGGCTTAGTTTAAAAGTTCAAGTGGGATTACATAGCTTTCTGTTGAAATAAATAAATAAATAAAATACCTTTCTGATTAAGGTATGTACAGGCCACTTTACAAGTAGTTAGTCTCCTTCGGTTCTCTCCTCATTATTCCTGTAGATTTCAGTCTCAAAGAAAGGAGGCTTTGTCCAGCACTCCTGATAAGGGTCTGTGAACTGAGTAGATGGAAGGATAAGATACTTTTCTTGGACCACTGAATCAGTTCAAAAACGTTTACCTTTCATAACCTTTTTATTACTTCCCCTTTCATTTCATCTCTCCTGCTGTTTTTCTCACAGACTAATCTCAATTCTACCTTTAAAATCTTCATGTCAACCTCTTGACCTCTCTTTCTCCAAAAAGCATGTGAGATGCAAGCATGTTACTCATTTCCTGTTGTAAAGTCCTTTTTCTCTTTTAAGAGGATCTAATTAGGAGAGACACCAATTACAACCACTATTTACTACAACACCTTTTAATTAAGCTGTTGTTATTAAGAGCAGATAATTGTCTGTAAAATACATTCACATGCCTCTTCCCATTAGCACACGTGGGCACGCACAGATGCATAATCACAAGTATTAATTGTCACTTGTTTTGAGCAACAGCTCACAGGCCAGACAGAGCTGTTAACAGAAGCAGAGGGCCACAGTGTGGCTGTTAGGTTGTTTTTCTCAAAGTCCTTCAAGAAAGTTCTTCTTTCATCAGGCGTTTATGTAATTCTGTAAAACTTGTCTGCATATAACACCCACCACCTTCTTGGAAAGTGCTCTGAGCTACACAAACCCATTGTTCATGCCTGTGTTTACTGCTGGCCTTGGGTAGAGGCAGCAAACTAGGGATGTTCTGAATTCACCTGCACTTGTGGACTCAGCAGGGCTGCGAGTCTCCAGAGATCATCAGGTGTTAGACACATTTACAAGATATCTCTCAGCATCTGTTTTTCACTCTTCAAGCTACTATTTTCTCACAGATATTTTTTCAGCCGTTGTCTTGGCATCTTTAGAACCTGTTCACCAAAACTTACACAGAAGGGAATTTTATGATGCTCACCCTCAGGCCACCACTACTAATGTTTTTGAGAAGTTTTCAGTTGTTAAACCAAGTGTTTTCATTACACTGAACATTGCCATATGGGAAATATCTCCTTTCTACCCTATAGCACTACATCGTTCCATTTATAATGATTCATAGTACTGTGTGAGTTCACCTCACCATCAGCCTTTATCTGACACTCCTTTAACTGCCTTTTTCCTTTGGCCACTGTTTTTCATAAAGCTATGGACTTCAATTTTTCTCTTTTTTGCAGCTCTTATTAGAAAAAACAAACAAAAACAAAATACTCAGCAACAAAAAACCCCAGCCAGAAAAAAAACCCTCCAATCTTTTCCTGCTTTTGTGCAAAAGCTGTGAATACCTGTGCTTTTCCCTGTCAGGGAAGGCAGACAAAGGGAAAAACCTTACCTTGCCGCCAAACATTTTTACTTAATTATTTTTTGACTATAGCACCAGTAAAAACCACATTCATATTAGTTATGAAAATTAATGAGCATGTAACAATATTCCAGGCAACAGTGTTGAGCTTTGCTTACCATATGGGACAGTAGATCCTAACTAAGAGTGATGGACTGTCGGTAGTTTTGGCTTCTGTAGCAGCATTTAAAATACCAGCCTATCATTGGGAAAAACCTTTTTTGGAGGTTATATAATAAATACAGGTTTCCTAGGGATCATGTAAGCATGAAAAACCTGGAGACAGTCTTCAAAATATACAGTTATATACACTTATTTCTTGCCATGTATTCACAGTGGAAAGTATCTTTTGTATCCGTATTTTCACCTGTGGTTTATTCATCTGATGACCCCAGTTACTATGTACAGAGCAGGATCCCCAGCTACAACTCACTGCCTACTGTACACGGAAGTATTTGCACTCCCTTAATTTGCTAATAATATCAATGAACAAAAAAGATTGCCTGCAAACTGATTCAATACATCTAGGACAACATTATCTTGGTGACAATGCACCTTGTCACAAACTGAAGGTTTACTTTAAAGGTGTCTCCCTGCCAACTTATTAAGTCCCTTTCCTGAATGATGTTAAGAATTATTCCTCAGGGAGGTATCCAGTTTATTACAAGGTTTTTTCATTAGTTTTTCATGTCGATTCTGCTTTTGATGAAAAACAATAATAAGCAAAAAGAAAAAAATTTGTTTTCACGACTTCCAGAATTTTGCCAGGAGTGTATGAACCACCTTCCATTTGAAAACTGGATGTATAATTTTCCTTTGCTAGAAACTTTATAAATATGTTGAGGACAAAGACAGACACCCTTATTCTTTTATAGGTTTACATCAGGAAGATATTTGTCTTGGTTATTTCCCTATTCAGTAAATAATTTAAATATAATGGAAAATGCAAATAAGAAATGTACTATCTGTTCTAGAAACACACATATTTCATGTTTCTAGTATTACCACATGCTGCAAATCTTTCATTTCTATTATTGCATGGCTACAGAGGAGGTAAAATAAAATTTTTACATACACAGATTTTAGCTGTCTCCAAGACTGATCTTTCTCCTAGATAAATTCAGTTTTACTTGAGTCATCAGCATTATTTATCTCTGAAATAGACAACTTTCTTAATTCACCACTCAGCAGTACTGTGGAAATATTGATCTGCAATCAACTGCTGACACAGTTATCTTTGCTTAAGCTGCATGTTTACTGAACTGCAAACACAGCAGTATTACAGGCATATATAAGAATTATTTCTACCACAAAAAAAAAAAATCATAGAAAGCACTTCCTCTAAATGGCCTTGTCTGTGTTTTATTTTAACACTTATTTTTACCAAAGGTACTTGTAAGGTAAATTGTTCATATTTTCCTTTTTCTCCCATCATTTTTGTTTGGCATTTATATTTGTCTGTTGTCTGGTTGGTTTGGGGGGGTTTCTTTTAATAGTGAATATAATGCTATGAGAAATTTTCCTCCTCTAATCTCATTTTAATTTTCCTTTACTCAAGGTAAGCTGGTCAATAAAACTGAAATTACTCTGAAGTGCTATTTCCATTGTCTTCACAGGTACTCTTTTGGTTGGGAATCCCAACTTGCAGGACTTTTAAAATACTTCTGGCAATTCAGATTTGAGTAAACCTCCAAGTCCCTTGTCATCAATACCATCTGCTTGACTTTGACAGGTTACGTTATTAAAGACCATACTTATATTTAATACATACAGCTCCACAGAAAATTAGTGGAAGGTATTACTGTTTATTCCAGAGATTAATTAAATTCGATCACAAGTGGTGGTGTATAGAATGGGGAAAATTCTCTGTAACTTAGAAGGTATTCAAACCAAAACAAGTCTGTTGAAATGTTGCCAAAGTGGACAGTCTTCTTAGACTGTTGTCTTTACAATCCCATTAAATGTATATATAAAGTGCAAACTTCTGAATAACATTTAGTGGCAGTGGCAGTGAATGTTGAATACATTTCAAAATTTGGCATAAAAGCAGATAACCCTATTCTGTAATTTAGCTGAGAATAAAAAAAAAAAGAATAGCCAAAGACACAATAAAAGAGCTGACTTTAAAAGATGGAAGTAATAATTGAATACCTTAATCCCCAAAGTCAAGTTTTCAAATTAAAATTGCAATTAACTGGGAAGGGTTTAATATATATGTGTGTCTGTGTATTTGCAAAAAAGAATTAGCCACTGTTATGAATGCAACTGACTTTGAAATAATGATATTGCAGAAAACTTATTCATAAACATCTATATTAACTTTCTAGGATATTAATACATACTGAACATCATAAATATATGATTATTCAATAATTCAGTATAAAATTTCTAATTGTCCTTGTCATCTTAGTTATATTTTCATTTAGTATGATAAAAGTAACAGCAGTCAGTAATATCAGTGCAATAAGCGGAGAACGCAAGCATCGTATCAAATACACAAACATGTACGGCTCTCTTAAGTAGCACCCACCCTCCAAAAAAATCTAGAAATCCTTACTGTGCAAAGTACAACATAGATAGAATTTTAGTAGCTAAATCCAAGATTGTGATTCCAGGAAATGACTGCTAAGGAACATAAGGAATTGTAGGTAATTTTATTAAACTTCATACTCCAGATTTTGTAGTTTTTCAGGGCCATGTATACCACAAAGCTGGAAGAGCTAAGCTTTCAAGACTTCAGAAACCTCAGGCTGTTTGGATATTTTCAAATCAGGCAGACACTGCACTGACAGGCCCAAGCTGATCTGATTTTTCAAAGACATCTGACATGCACATGTCAACCATACAAGAAAAACACAGCAACCCTAGGGCCATTCTCATGCAAAATGACAGCCAGAGAGAGAGGTGGTTCACAATAAATAACAGCCTAATGCCCGAAGTAGAATGGAAACTGAGGGTCAGTACTAACCTTGGCCAGAAAAGTTCGAATTTGACATCTTCTGAGGGAAGGTTCTAGCCCCCAGGTTGGAGTACAAAAGCTACAGAGCAAAGGAGAAGCATGGAAACAAAGAGGAGAGAATATAAATGTACAATGTGAGAATATAAATGTACAATATTTTCTAAGTTTTAAAATTTTACCAACCAGTGGGAATGACAGTCCAAGGTAACTAGATATCACCATGCATTTTCTTAATGAGCAATGAAAACCCATCACGTTAATATATTTCTGTCTGGGAAATCACTTAAAATTCAATATTTATCCAAAATCGTATTTCCTTTTCTATACAGAACAGAACAGTTTCATTAGGGCTGATTGAAAACCAGAAAAACCCCAACTAAACAACAACAACCAAAAAAACCCCCTGCCAAAACAAAACAGAAACAGTCACATTCCTACAAAGGCAAGAACTCATCTTGCTTTAATAACAAGACTCTTTATTTTACATAGATAAATCCCTGACAAAACTATATTCTGTGCTCTCTTAAAATTATAGCGCAAACACAATTTATTTGTTTTAAAGACACAAAATGACAAATCTTGGAATGTGGGTGCTATGGTTAATACTAATTTAGCCAGGCTGTATAAAGCCACTAGTATTCTTGATTTTTGTCCCTGGAACAGGAGAAAAAATACCTCTGAAGATGCACATAAATATTTTATATCAGTATTATGACTAGGCATGCATAAAATGAACAGAAGATATATAAATGTACGTAAATCATCCACTTGTTTTCAGATTAAAACTCTTCATTCTCATCATAATGTGAATTAAATTAGTCATAGCAAATCTCAAGATGGTATAAGGCAATACTGATAAACGCACTCAGTTTTCTAATAGCTTGTCTATACCATCATTATGTAACTTCCAACATGAAATAATATGTATTGGATCAAATGAAACTAAGGGATACCCACACAAAAAAATAAAACCAAGTTGTTCAGTTAACAAACTTTTTCATAAAAAATCTTAATTTATCTTGAAAATGAATCTCCATCTAAAAAAATTGTTCTGCATGCCCATGAATTGCTATTCATGACTAAGTGATGCAGGTGCCTTTCTTCAACTGCTGATAAAATTCTTCCCTCCTTCCCTCTTGAACTTCACTCCAGATTATATGAATCTAGAAGTATAAAAAGCACAATATCGATAGGAATTTAGTATTTCTTTTTAGGAAAATAAGAGCTTAATTTAAATCCTAACATAGACCATTATTTGCTTTAAAAATGCCAATTTAACCCCATACTGGTAAACCAAAGATCATTCATCCCAAACATTCTATAACTTTTCAAAAAATGTAACTTGCAAACTGTTTTAGACTACCATTTCAGACATCCATACTACTGTGAGCTTTGTCCTGAAGGTATTTTCTGTGCAATAACTCATTTCCACAGGATAGGTCATTATTTATTTATTAGCTTAAGTTCCTGACTTGAAAGAGAATAATATTTATCTTAGAAAGGAAAAATAATCTATACACTTTCTGAACGTCTCCAGTGAGGCCTGACATTACTTGTCTCTGTAACAGCCTACCTTTTTTGTATTTCCTCCTGTTTAAAAGATTTATTCAATAACAAACTAGGAATAAAAATTGTACCTTGCTATTTTTGTGACTGCAACTAATTAATGCAAATTATAAGGCACACAAAAAAATCAAATTTTCACTGTGAACTTTTTTTTTTACTTTGGGATTGTTCCTTTAAAAAATGAAAAGTTGTCAAAATATATTTAAATTCTAAAATTGCTCTTAAAAACATAGTTTTCGTTTGACCTCCTGACAAGTCCTGATCTAGTAAATACTTAGTCATATGTTATATACTTCATTTACACTCCTGATCAATGCTATTAGATATGATGTTCATAAATTTACCTGTGCTTAAGCAATTCTGTCATCACCGAAGATATAATACACTAAATATATTGTATGTTCTGAATTTTCAGCTTGCGTGTCATTTATGATCTTTTGATGATTAAACTGTTGTAGGCAGTAATCAAAATCACTTCTTTTAGCACATCTGAGCCTTAATCTATCAACAGTGTGCTAATGCAGCAAAAAAAAATCTGACCAGGCTAAAATTACTTAAGCATTACTTTGTTAATATTGTGACATACAGCACACACTTCTGTATCTTCCTTTTAAAATCTTTTAAAATCTTTTTTATTATTCCAAACACATAGGAGTGATCATAATCTTTTCAGGTACGTGAAGGCAAATAGCAGCAGAATTTATCAAAGTGTGGTAACTTTGACACACATTTCTGACACACAAGCAAACAGAAAAACCTGCTTTAAGAAAGTCCTATTTATGCATTTATGTAAATAACCACTGAAGTCAAATAAGGATTCAAATGGCAGCCACGTCCATCAATCAGTAAAAAACTCAAAACAACACACAAAGATCTGTGCATAACCACTCAAGGGAGCTTTCCACCAGATTTTAACTGCACAGCTATACAACAGAGAGGCAAGGCTGCCTGTGCCCTCAGCAAACATCATTCTTTTCCAGACTGCAGGATGTCTTGTGAGAAAATAATCAGGTGTATACTGACATGCTAGTCTAAGCAAGGATTGATTAGCTTATTTTCTCTATCTTCCTATCAATATATAATCTCTTTTGTAACATGATGCAGGTGATTACGTTATCCTACAGAGAAGATTCACCTCCATTATGGATAATAAAATGTGCTGATTCCAATTTTTCATTTCCAGAAGGGGTTATATTTTATTCATCCATGTTTTCAATTTCCTACTAAAATAGTAGCATGCAGTGCTAAAAGGACACCAAAATAATCAGCTGAAAATATTCTGGTACAATTTGACTCTCAATTATTGTGCATGCTGGAAGGAATCATTAAAGCCTATGCTGGAGGGCAATATCTCATAGAGTAGTAGCAGAGGTGACAAAAAGGTGTCAAATGAATGCCTTAAAGAGCAACAAAGACAGCAAGACATTCAAGGGATGAATACATCTGCCATAGTATAAAGGAGAAGTGGAGAATTTATTTCCAGTGGTTGGCCCATCCTGGACCTGTACTAAAGAGACCGTGCAAAGCTGACGTGCTGTCCTGGTCACCCTTGGGTTTTCATACCATTCAGTGAACCAGAAATTTTCTAAAAAAAAAAAAAATTAATGTGGTTTTGTTTTGTATTTGGATTCTGCAGTTCAGAGTTGCCTCTCTGAACTTCTTGAACTTAATTTGAACAAAGGTTATCCAAATAAAAAATTTTAGGGTTTGTCATAATTCACAGAAAGCTTATTTCATCACAGCTCCACAATCAAGCCAAGAAACCTGATCATGAAGATAAGAAATGCAAATTTTGAATGGATTAAAAGTTCATGTCTATATAATGAGATATTTCCTGTCAAGACAAGGAAAAATAAACTTTACTTTTGGAACAGTTGAAATTATTAAGCATTCTTCACGTTAAAATAGTGCTAGGATTTCAGATAGTGATCTTTACAAATGAATACAGCTTTAGATGGCTGGGAACAACTGACTGGTATGAACAACATCCTAAAAGGAAACCAGAACAAATAGCTGAGAAGTCAAATTTAAACTGAAAGGTAAAATATCTTTGATTAGGAGCAGGAAAGGGTACCAATGTTTAAAATATTTAGTGAGTAATGAAATGACCAGCAATACACACACACTTGAACACTGTTACCCAGAAGAAAAGTATCATTATCATTATCACCATAAGAAGATACCACAACTTTATCAGAATACTGACAAGTGTAGACAGGATAATGTTTTTACAATATGTGTAACTCTCAACCGTTTGATGCTCACTGTGTTCCGGCTTGTTCTAGAAATTTCTAACACATGGTATATTTTTTAATAAGCTATAAACCTTGGATTCATAGTTCAAATTCAAGAGACTCCAGATGTTTTCTGAGACCTTAATCTTCAACACTGGTTTTGCAGTGAAAAATCTTGATTCTGTTGCATGCTTCCATGTACCAAATGTAAGTCCCATATGAACCTTCCTTTAGCCCTATTCTCATCAAGTCTTCTTTCTTTATCACAAAACTTCAAGAGTGATTTAGAAGAAATCTGCTATGATGGCTAGACATTGTCATACATTCTACTGGGAGAATAGAAAAAGTAAACACAAAGAGTTCTGGTCACAGAAGCCAGAGGCCAATATCTACTTTTCCCTAGATTTGTGAGGATTATTAGCAAGCCTTGCTCAGTTTGCTACTTGATTTCAAGCTCATCAGGAGACAAAATTTACAGCTGTGAAAGGGTAGAACTGAGTTGATACCAGAAATGATGTATTTTTAATTAACTTGCCAGACCCTGGCTGTTTTTCTCTGTTACAGGGCTACAGTGAACTGTTTCACAGTGCAAAGACCAGGTGACTTAAAATGGCCTTTCTCCATGCTATTCAACTCTCCTGCCTTTCCAATACTGTGGTTTTCATCAAAAAACTCATTGAAAATGGCCACTGCCTTCTGCTAGCTCCTAAACTGTGCTTAAGGATTGTTTGGAAGCTGCTCTTTGACCTGGACCAATTTGTGCAACCATCCTTCTAATGGTCTAAAAATACGGATTGTTGAGATTAAGAACCTTAGGGATGAAAATTTGGCATGCTTTTCTGTTCTGCTGCAAGTAAAGAAGTTTCTGGTCCTTGCTACAGATAACAGAGGAGTGTTAGTTTGTATTCACATGTGTACTCTTGAAGACTTACCTATAAGTCTACTTTTTTATGACCTTAAGATAGTGGTACAGAAGGCATATCTCAAAAATCCCTTCATTTCTGAAAACAGAATACTAAAGTACTTGTCAAGACATTTATTTGAGGACCTGTCACTCTGAAAATTACACTTGAAGCAAACCTATTTTAGGACAAAAATAGGGCATAGTTTTTCTACAGAGGCCAAGTGAAAGCACAGTGAAAAACAATTTTGAAACCAGTTTACAGAAATGAAAATAGAATCAGCTATTCATCCACTTACACATATGTATAAGAAAATTTGCACATTTAGAGTAGCATTTAGAGTAGTGTAGTATAGTTTCTTATACTATTTGATTCAGTTTTGAAACTGTCAAAGTTCTCATCTAAACACAGGACAGAGGATACAGGGTTTTTGACATCACTTTCACATTGCAAAAGGTTAATTTTGGTGTGTTCTTCCACATGTACGACATGCAAAAGTTTTCCTTTGTTTCTGTTCATATGAAGTTTTCAAAACATTACTTTGGGAATGATCATTCTAAAATTTAATGGATTGTTAAAATGCATCATATCTAATACCTCTTAGTTTGTACTCATGTATTAAGTTTTATTTAAAGATTTCTCATGGAGTAAACTCAATTATATTTAGCTATCTATCTAGAATGCCTACACAGAAGATTAGTTATAGAAAAGCCAGCCATGTAGAAGATTAAAAAAAAATCTCTGCATACAGTATTTTCAACATCTTGATTCAGTTAAAATATTATGAAACATGTTCGAGAACAAACAGAAATGTATTAACTTTCATTAACAAAACTCAAAAATTACTTCAATTTCAGTTTTCCATCTCTGACAAAAAAAGAGGAAAATATCAGGAAAATTACAATTGGGAAGTAAACCACTCCAAAGTTCTACTCAGGACATGGACATTGAATTCAGGCCGTCTTTCTCATGGCTTTTGTTTATTCAAGTCTTGGGAAAAATTACCTAGGTTTAATTATCCTCGTAGTGATTTCCCCCTGCCACCTCTTCTATCCAGGCCCAGGTTTCCTTGTACTTTTTTAAGAGAACTTTATTCAAACAGTATTCCAAGTTGCTCTTCAGTTTGAGTACACTGGATACATATAGTGAGTATGTAAAATCCTACAATCTAATGATATCATAAAAGCCAAAGAGTGAAACAATATTACTCCGTTTTTCTCTTAGGCAACACTTTACTCATTTATGTATTTATAAAAAATCCCTAGAACATCCTTGTATGGGTCAAACGCATCAGGCAATAAAAATTCATCCCCAGCATTTCCTCCCACATATTCCCTGCAAATATTTTCACTCTGAGCAAAGTCATCACATAAGGAACTAATCATTTTAAGTATGAAGTGACACACTGAGTAAGACTGAATGAGACTTTTAAGTCATCAAGTTTTGATCTTATGCATATCTTAGCTTCTGAGAATTAACTCTTGTTTCAAATACATCAAAGTATTGATTCTCAGACTAAAGCTGGCAAAGATGGGGAGTTCTGTACAAGGTCTTGTAAAGTATTTCAGTGTTTTAGGCCATCAGAAAATGCTGTGCAGGATTTTGTGTTGAATGGTACAAATATCTTTATTTAGATAATTTTCAGTGTTTTAGCTGTCATACTTTGCACTAATACTGCTCAGGCAAATTTCTTATTTTCTGAAATTAAATCATTTCATATATCTATTATCTTTGACTAAAAGGATTGAACTCTTAAAGACTTTCCGTAAGTCTGAAATATTTCTGAACTTTTAAATTATTAAGTTTTACCATCATTATTTCCTTGTGAAATAGAAAAGTGGATTCAGAGACAGAACAAATTTATTAGTTAAAGAACAAGCCGGTTGTGTCTGATATGGTTGTTTCTTTGTGGGTTTCTCTTTCTCTATATTTGAAAATCACATTGTCCCTCCATTCTTTTTTCTATTTTAGCAGAACTTGTAGTACCCTATTACCTATTACAATCTCTTAGCCAATATATCTCCATTCTTGATGTGCAACTTTATTTTGATACATTGCAATCTACAGTGGAAACCTTTACAACCTCCCAAATTATTCTTTCTCAGAATTACTCATTCCACTAATCCTTGTATAATACTTTGTCTACTTGGTTTTTTGCTTACTGTAATACACCATTATCATTCTCCAAATAAAACATACTGAAGTAGGATATAGTTAAATACAGAGTTTTCATAAACACCTAGAAATTTCATTATGTCAGTAATGTGTAGGCCTCTGCTTAAGATAATAGATTATCTAAAAGGTAAAACACTCCCATTACCCTAATGGATAGTAGAAGAGAAATTATACACTGTCTTTTACATGCCTTAATTTAATAATGTCAAGGGCTTTTTGCATACCAGCTCTGGAGTCTGTTTACTCCTCATCATTCAGAAAGTTCCTATGGCTGTTTTGCTATGCTAAAGTAAATAAAGTAATACTATGGCATTACTTTTTTTGTGATGTTCACACGTTCACAACTGCCTTTGTGCAGCCTTTTTTTCACTGCCTTGAACACACAAGACATAGTATTGCTTATTGTGATGGTTTCTGATGGAAAGTGACTGCCACCAACATGAAGATCAACTCTTCCCTCTGGTTTTTTTCTGTCCTTTGGTTGTAGACATTTGTCAATATTAGAGGATCCAATAACAAGATATTAGGCAGGAATAACTATAGCAATTATGACCACATTCTGATGAAATCTACGTGGTAGTTACTGTGTGAAATATGTTACAAAGCAACAGCTGGTCCACTGGAGAGGATATCCAGTAGGCGCTGGGGAGTGGTATTGGCTTGGCCAAGGGGGAGTGTTCTCCTTTCCTCTTTCTCTATCTCTCTCCTCTTTTATTTTTCCACAAAAGTAACTTTCACCATTAGAGTGTATTTATGCCATCAGCTACAGACTGTGTAAATCCTGTGTACGTGAACTGGTCTTAACAGCCACTGTGTAACAGAAAAACTTTCCAAAATGAAGAACAACTGAATAATCCTAGCAGACTCGAAGCTACAACAAACATGATCGAACCAAATAAATCTGTTTCAAATTTTTTCTCATGCAAATAAACATGAAAATAAATTGATGAGATGGAAAATAAATAGAAAAAAGTAACTTCTATTGTGGCACAGGTGAGCCATTTGCACAACAATTTTTATTGGGCTGAGATACCAAAGACCAGAGAAAAATGAATAGTGATGCTGTCATTCATCCTCTGTGCAAAGGCGATGTATATCTACATTCAAATTCCAAATACATTTCCTAAAATGAGGACATCACGAGCCTCAAGAGCATGAGATCATGGACTTTCTTATATCTAAACTGCTAGCCACATGCTAGCATGTGGAGTTCTTGACCCTGTTTCTCCTTTAAGATTACATATTTCTCTATGGTTACTAAGAAAAAAATACTATTTTCCAATATGTATTTCCTTAGCTAATGAAAAAAAAAATGAAAACATGTGAAGAGTATTTTATAATGCACCCAAGTGTTATCGTTTTATCATAATGCTGACAGTATATATAGCAGGTCCTGAAGTGTGACAGTGCACATGTAGGTGTTTAGAGATTTCAGTGGTTTTGTGGGAATAGTCAGTTAAAACATAACTCAGTTTCATTCACTCCACATTTTGGCAGTAGTTCATGAAATAAGATCTTCCCTGGACTACGCACACGAGATCATAGGGACATCTCTTTGGATGCAGAAGTCCATACAGAATGAGGCAGGAAAGTTAATAATGAAAAATAGGCAAAGTCAGACTTCTAATATCTGAGCTCTCTCCATTGCAAAAGTTTTTTTAGCAGTACAGAAACTCCCATGAATTCTAATCTAGAATATCACAGGAAAGAAAAGTAGATCACACAAAACAAACAGGGGAAAGAAGATGCTGACAGCACATCTGTTCTTTCAGATATAAAAGAGAAAATGATGGGAACAAAAAGTAGGGAATCAATAATGTGTCAGAAATTGGCAAGAGCTCTGTAAATCCATGACATTCCATGATATGGGAGAATGTAGTGCTGTATTTCCCCACTCTTTTTCTTACTAAATGCCTGCCCTCCCCACGTTGTCCTCCCTTCTCCGTCCCTAGTCCTGACCACTCCCTTGGGTTCTCCGTGTTGGTCTCGGTACCCCAACTCTGCCCATGTACTGCCCCTGCTCCCTGAAACCATTAGTCCATGTGCTCTCTCTGCCCCCCTCATCCCCATATAAAACCCCAGGTCCATGCCATGTGCTGTCTCTGCCTTTGGGAACCTGCATGCCAACATGTGAAAAAAGATCCTGTAAGGTCTCCATGTGGAGACCCTTCTCGCCTCCTTTATCGCCGCCGTGTTGTGGAGCCGACAGCCGGAGCATGAGTGCGGGGCAGCTCAGAAGGGCTACGGGAAGCGGAACAGCCGCTCTCCCCAAGGCAGCCCCGCTGCGCTCTCCGGGAAGGTTTGCAGCTTGCCATGCCAACGCAGAAACAACGCACACCGCAACAGGAGAAAACACTGCTCTGGTCAATGCTAGTGGAAAAGAAAGAGACTCCTATGCCATCTTGGAGTATCTTTGCTGTCTTTGGTATCTTGTAGAAGACATGTTTGAGGAATTAGTGGTCTTGATCAAGGCCTGACAGCCATTTTGGCTCAGTGCTAGGGCCTGAGAGAGCCATTGGCCCCAGGCATTTAACAATAAATAGAAACTTTGGCTACATTGCCTAGATACATGTAGCTAGATCTGCTCTGATGGGGATTAAGAAGGAGGAGGCTCTCCTACTCGTAGGAAAAAAAAACAAAACAGGAAAAAAAACCCAGATAGTTTTGCAAAGGGCAAGGAGGATGATCCAGGATGGGACCTGCACAGCATGAAGTGGGTGTCCACCAAAGGAAGTAAGTTTTTTTTCAGAAGATAAATGAAAACAGAAGACTGAATTATCTTCTCTATTTCTTCAAACAGGATTGTTGAGCACGTTTTAACAGTTTCTATAATCCAGTTTGTGAGAAGAAAGAAACTAAAGGATCAAAATACGACAAAAGTTTGACCAGACTGTTTGGAAAAGGGAATAAAATTGGCAACTTATTTCTTTAAAAAGAAGGTAAACTAGGCAAGAATAATGGATTTCGAACAACATAATCCCGTCTGTGAGTAATTTCAAAACTCGCAGATAGACTATCCAAGTCCTTAAATAAGGTCCACTGAAATCAAATATACATCCTTAAGATCAAAGATTAATGATCGTGAATAAAGTAGGTCTTTAAGTACAGTTTGGCAGAACAACTTGACATTGATAACAGAAAGATACTGAACTTGACTCACTGCTTCTTTGCAGCTGTGTTATTGTTTACACCTATCTAAGTGATAATAGGTATCATAAGTATTTAAAGATACAGTCTGGGGTTCAAGATGGTGGACAGGTATACCAGATGAGTCCTGAATTACATAAAATTGTAAATTCCATTGCCATAAATCTGAGGAACTAGCTCTTAGCAGATCAGAACCTTAACTGGAGAGTTACAAAGAGGGAACCAGACTGATGACATAATCAGTATGATATAATCAATGTCTATTATTCATTATGTAAGAATATTATTCAGTATGTGAGAAATAGTAATTCATCATAAATTAGGTTATCCTTTTAATAGTTTTTTTTACGTTGCTTTTGAGTCCACAGAAATTTGGCAACCTCTGTTGTGTTATTTGAAGCTGTATTTACAAACTTAGCAAGATTATAGGATCTACTTTCAACATAAAAGACATTGTGCCTTCTGACCTAAAGACTATTTTAGACTTTCTTTTCAAATTCAAGTGCTTTTTCTAAAACCAATTATGTGTGCTCTTCAATTTTGAGCTTAGAAGATCCATTAAGTGGGCATAAGAGACAAAATTACTGACATGAAATGTGAGCACTTTTCTTTGAGGATACTGAAGCATTTTTCATAGGGTTTTTTAGCTTTTCATTTATTGCCACGGTACTGAATTTTCTAGGCAATAATGCATATTAAAATAATGTTACTTGTAATTATGTAAGATTTATTATATATTGCTGGTTCTTAATGTCCTCTAGTATTTTTTCAGAATTACAATTATATCTTTAAAGGGACAAACACAAGCAAAATGTAAAAAATTAATCTAAAAAATAGATTTATTTCTTTAAAAAATGTAATATCTAATACATTGTAACCACTGTGTTTAGAGTAGACTTCCATTATCCAGAAGGAATATCTTAATAAATGAAGCATCCAGTGAAACTTATTGTGGGGCCATTCAAACTGTGAATAATACGCTTTCACATCATATACTTGGACATGCATTTGTCATGTGCCAAGGCACTGCACAGCATAAAGCAAGACTTACATGATTTCATCATAATTAAATATAAGCTCTCACATTCATGGAGTCTTGACCAACAAGAATAGCAATATGCCTATTTTGCTGGTTTCTTCTCTGTCCATAATTCATAATTTGTCCTCCGTTAGTTTTATATGGTGAATTGGGATATAGAAGAAATCTAGTTTTAGGTTGGTTTTTACGGTTTGTATAGTATTCAATAAACTCTTAATCTACTTGTAGGTAACTCATTCATCTGTTAAATGTGTTTGGTAGTGACCTACACTCACAAGAGAATTAAAAAAATAAAGTCAAATTTTTAGGTAATCGCAGTCTTTAGGGACTGAAAGATGTCATTTCCATCATCACGGAATTCCAGTTGGAATTTTATAAAACTGAAATGTCTTACACTAATACAACATTATTTCCCCCTCAATGTCTTTCAGAAAGTATGAAGGTGGAAGGATATGCATACGGCATCCTCTACAAACCTATCATTAATTAAAAAAAACCCCCATAATATTGTGATTTTTAAAAAAAGAAAAGAATTGATGAAAAGTCATTTTGACTGATACATAAAGTGTTTGTGTTTAAACTTGAAGGGATATTTTACTTACTGCAGGACCAAATCAGACAGCTAGAGAGAAGGCTGTTCTTTTAGTTGCTAAGATGTTATCGTATTAAAACACTGAGATGAAAGGTCCCAGACATCTTCAAGTTCTTGCAAGTGTAGCAACAAAGGCAGTGTAAAATATATGAATGATGGCTTTGCACAAAGTTGGAAAATTTCTCTACATTCTTTCTTTCACTGAAATAAATTTACAGAATGAACTGGTATATAAAATAATGAAGTTACTGGATGACTTTCTTGTTTGCTTTAGTTTGATTTCCATCTTTGTAAAACAAACAAACAAACAAACAAACAAACAATCAAACAAACAGAAAAGACAACAGCAAATCTGGAAAATATTCTGAAAGTATAAAATATTTCATTGTGCTTTGCCACTTCCAGTTTCTTAAAAGAAAGATAAACTATATGGTAGTTTGTTCAGTCCATGAAGTTTAAAATTAATACTACAGGCAAAGTTCTCCGCATTTATCATTCATACATGTAAAACTTAAATTTAATTCCTTCTATAATGGACTTCATATTCTGTTGAAAGAATTTCAGTGTATAATAATAACACCCTGAAGATATAACAATTTTTTCCTTGTTAGTACAGAAAAGCTCTGTGAATACTTTATGCTTTGCTATATTCATTGTTGCCCTAAGTAGAGTAGGATTCTTTTCTCCTCTAATACTATAAAATATCCCTTTCATTTTCTTTAAAACCAAGACACTAGGAAACGTTCCTTTTGGAAAATATTTTCATGCAGAATAGCAGCCTATATCAGTCACCATCACTAGAGAATGCTGACTTAGTATGTAGACTGCTTTTTAAATTGCAAGTACTTGGCAAGATTACAAAAATGTGGCTATTAAAATGCAATATCTATTTTAACATAAAGCTTAGTAAGGAAAAATTTGAAAACTTTTTTTTTTTTAAACAACGATGGTAATTCATTATTATTGTTAATATTATTGAGGAAAAGTGTTTGGTTTGGGTTTTTTTGTTTGTTTAGGTTTGGGGGTTTTTCCACCAAAATCACGTATATTTTTAAAGTATATTGACTTAAAAAATACCTTGAAGAGAAAAATTTAAGCAGCAATTAAGAAAGAGGCTAAATCCTTGATCTTGCCATAGCCCCTTTGGCATATATCTTGAGACTCATGGACAAAAAGATTTCCAGTCAAGACTGTTTATTAATAATTGTTTATTACAGTTCAGCAGATATGACACCTTCTGTCAACCTACAAAGTCATTTAGGTAAGATCTCAGGTCATACTCTCTCAATACTTCCATGTCCCATTATGTCAAGAGTAAAGCTCAAATTTTAGCAAATGTTAAAAGATACTAAACCAATACAAAATTGTATCAGAAGGTAAGAGAATTATAAGGTCTCCCTCGAGCCTCTTTTTGTCCAGGCTAAACAACCCCAGCTCCCTCAGCCTCTCCTCATAAGCCATGTGCTCCAGACCCTTTACCAACTTTGCTGCCCTTCGCTGGACACGCGCCATCACCTAATGTCCTTCCTGAACTGAGGGGCCCAGTACTGAGCACAGCACTCAAGGTGTGGCCTCACCAGTGCGGAGTACAAGGGAAGAATGTCTTCCCTGTTCTGCTGGTCGCACTATTCCTGATACAGGTCAGCATGTCATTGGCCTTCTTGGCCACCTGGACACACTCCTGTCCCATGTCCAGCCATCTATCCACCAGTACTCCCAGGTCCTTTTCTGCTGGGCAACTTTCCAGCCCCTCTGCCCCTAGCCTGTGGTGCTACCTGGGGTTATTGTGATCAAACTGTAAGGATACAGCACCTGATCTTCTTGAACCTCATGCTGTTTTATTTCAGCCAATTGATCCAGCCCGTACAGGTCCCTCTTCAGGGTATTCCTACCCTCCAACACAGCGACACCCTGACCCAACTTGGTGTCATCTATGAATTTGCTAATGGTAGACTCGACCCCCTCATCGAGATCATAAATGAAGATATTAAACAGGGCTGATCCCTGCGGAACACCACTTGTGACTGGCCACCAACTGGATGTAGCACCATTCAGCACCACTTTCTGGGCCTGGCCATCAGCCAGTTCTTAACCCAGTGAAGAGTGCACGTGCCCAACCCAAGAGCCACCATCTTTTCCAGGAAAATGCTGTGGGAGGTGGTGTCAAAGGTTTTGCTGAAGTCCAGGTAGACAACATCCACAGCCTTTCCCTTATCTACTAGGCAGGTCATCTGGTCATAAAAGGAGATAAGCTTGGTCAGGCATGACCTGCCCTTACTAAATGTTTGCTGTCTCGGCCTGATCCCTTGGTTATCCTGTATGTTCCCTGTGATCACGTGCAAGATGATCTGTTCCATAATCTTTCCAGGCACACAGGTCATGCTGACCAGCCTGGGGTTCCCCAGATCCTCCTTCTGGCCCTTCTTGTGAGTGACTATCACACTGGCTAACCTTCAGTCATCTGGAACCTCCCCAGTTAGCCAGGACTGATGATAAATGATGGAGAGTGGCTTAACAAGCTCTTCTACCAACTTCCCCATCACTGTAGGATGAATCGTATCTGGTCTTATAGACTTGTCAGCATTTAAGTGGCTCAGCAGGTCACTAACTGCTTCCTCCTGGATTGCAGGGGATCCATTCTGTTCCTCACCCCTGTCTACTAGCTCAGGAAACCAACCTGAGGATAACCAGTCCTACTGTTGAAGACTGAGACAAAGAAGGTGTTAAGTACCTCAGCCTTTTTCTCATCTTAGGTGATGATAATTATCCTTTACAGAAGTGGCCAGATTAAGTTATAATTGAGCTTTCACCTCTCTAATTTTTCTTACTGCATGACCTAATTACATCCTTAAATACTTTCTGATTGCCTGCTCCTTTTTTCAGAAGTGACATAACCTCTCTTTTCCCCCGAGTTCCTGTGAAAGTTCCCTGCTCAGCCAGGCCCGTTTTTCAGCACATTGGGAGAGCCTGCTTCTGTGCCTTCAAGATTTCTTTCTTAAGTACATCCAGCCTTCCTGGGCCTCTCTGCTTTTAAAGACTGCTTCCCAAGGGACTTTTTGAATCAATGTCCTGAATAGGCCAAAGTTTATCCTCTGAAAACCCAGGGTAGAGGTTTTGTTGACGCCTCTCTTTACTTCACTGAGTATTGAAAACCATCATTTCATGGTTGCTGCGCCAAAGAAATACATTTTGTAGGAGCAAATCATCTTTGGGTTTATTTTGACACAATTTTTAACTGAGTTGGGTTGACAAATCAGATTTTTTTTTTTTTGGCCTCTCTGGACAAAATAACATTTTAACAATCAGATTGTACCTTACATTTCAAATCAAATAGTGTCTAGCAGCAGATGCAGCTGATAAATTTGCCAGCCTGAAATTTGCTACAAAATTCTTCTGGCTGCTTAGAAATCAAACTGCTGTTGGAAGACAAGGATGAGCCAACAGAAATTCTCCTTTCTCTTCTACATTCATAGTTTGCCTTCATTAAGAACATCAGCAAATGGAGACCTACCCTCAAGATGTTACCAGAACTCTGCTTTTCCTTGATCCTGGTAGTGGTTCTGAATGGAAGAGTATTGTATTTTAGGAGATAATGATTCCCAATACAGCAAACCCAAGCAGGCCCAGGCCTGTGCTGTGCTCAATATACAACCTGGGCTTCAGTTCTGTGTTATGCAGCATAAATCCCATTTCTGCACGATAACCTCAGCCAGCTAACAGAGCAACCAACAGGCGGCTCCCACTTGTTACTGGTGATTATGCCCCCTGCATGGCCTTATCTGTATCTAAGTGTGCAGAAAGAAGTTTTCATGAGAACATAATTTCCCTTTCAACTCTAGAGAGGACAAAAGAGTTTTTCCTTGTAAGAAAATCCTATAGTAACTTGAATGACTGAAAGGCAGGTAGCTCTGCTATGGATGGGGTTGGCTTGATGTACAGCACAAGGAGTCCTCTTTGATGCTACACTGCTCAGGACTTTCATCATCTAAAGGGACACAGGACTATCTGTATTACTACAGAGTGTTAGCTCTAACAAATAGCATTACAAATGATAACTTTAAAAGTCTAAGTGGGTTTCTACTGGGATCATAATGAATAATGCCCTTTTTCTAAGACATTATTTAACATACCTCATATTACAGAAGCATAACTATCCCTGCAGTGCAGGTCTGACATTTTCCTATGAACCTGGAAATCCACAGATGTAAAACCAAGTTCATGTAACAGAACAGGTACTAAGTCTTAGCCCACAGGAAATATCAGATAATTAAAGTTTGCTTACACATCTCCCTTAGAGACTTTTCCTTTGTTCCTGCCTGTATGTTGCTCTCTACTTCCCTTTTATCTTTTCGTCTGAGGCACCTAATTATTCTTGATTGAATCCTACCTATAGAGATATCAACCTCATGCTTTTTTCATAAACTTTGTTGCACAGGGTGACTACTTGTTTATAATGATGTGTAGACTGGCTTATGCCAGATCTGATCCTATTTCTGAAAAGGCAGATTGGGTCCATACAACCCTCTCATTTTGAAACTACTGTGCTTGTGAGTATCTTGTATCCTCTGACAAGGAGCACGTATTATGTGTGATGCTGTTTTCCAAATGGTTAGGCCAGAGCAGTCCTGGAACCAAGGACAGGAAGGTGAACAACCTGTATCATTTTACAACAGTTTGTCTTTGTTTCAAGACAAAGGCATCAGAATTGGACTAGTGTGTTGCAGCGGGTGCTGCTGGTAAGGTGCCGCAAACCTTCCCAAAAGCGTCTCTGCTAGAAGCTGCTTTGGTAGGGCTGCTGTGCCTGCGGTTGGCAAGGGTGGATGCACCTTCCCCGATTGTCCCAGGCTCTTCTGGAGTCTCCAATCCCCTTTGAGGACAAGCTGAGGAGCCTACAGAATCACATGCGCCATCCCGCTCTGCCACCAGTGCAGCTAGCATGCACACACACGCAGGCTGACGGTAAAAGAGTCTGGGAAGGGTCCCCGCATGGTGTTCCACGAGAGGGTTTATTGCAGCCACATCCTGAAGGGTTCCAGGAGCAATGGAGGGTACAGGGTTTTATACGGGGGCGGAGAGAGGGTTAGGGCCAATGGTCTAAGGATGCAGGGGCGGTACAAAGGCAGGACTAGGGTAAGGGAACCAATACGGTTACTGCGAGGGAGGGACTACGGAACGAGGGCCAGTAGGAAAATGGGGAAGGGGGAATGTTCTAGGGTACAGACGTATAGGGGAAAAAGGGGCAGGGAGGACAATAAATCAATCAGGGAGACAGAACTGGGGTACTTTGGTATACGATGTGTCCTAGCAGAAGCCTGTCACTCTAACCTGGGGGAGGATTTACCCTTAGGGATGGTCCCTTCAGTGGACCCTTTATGAGTTACCACATTAGTGAGATGAGAGAAAAAAGAAGTGCAGGGCTCCAGACTTTGTATTTAGCTACTGGGCTAATGTACATCTCTGTAGTGGAATAATAGAGTAAGTGTGATGGATATGTACATAGGAAGTGTTAAAGACACATGTGAAGGTGCTGTTAAGGGCAGTAGGACAGATTCTACCGTCTAGAGCACTTTGTGTCACATATCATGCGAGTGTAATACAGACAATACAATGCTTTAAGTGTTTTCCTGGGCAAAATGGTTTAAAACACAGAACCATTAGGATTTAGGCTGTAAACAAAAGAAAAAAAAAGTTGATTACAACCAGTATAAAGCAAAATAGATAAAGTTCTCAGGCTGATAATATAATCATCTTTGAGTTTTCTTTACACAGCAGACATTACTCTTAGCATTAAACTATCTGTTTTCTGTCTGAAGAGCCTTTAGAAAAATATATTTTGGAGACAGTCATAAAAGACTTGGAAGAACAAAGGAAAATTTGTTACTTAGATACATGGAGTCAGACCCTGTAACTGTGCTTTTCGTGGAATTTTTGATGATCTGAAAGTAATGAGGAAAGTGTGATTTGGGAGATTAATTTCAAATGGCAGCTCTTGCAATTTCTTGTTCCGTCAACAGAATTTATATCCTCAGGCCTGAATAGAACTTAAATTTTTGTTTTTCTAGCATTTGTTTTATTTCCTTCATATATGTAATTACAAAGTTTTTTGCTTTACTGAAATCACACAGAACTTACCTGGTTAAAGAGAAAAAAAAAAGAGAGGGAGAAATATGGAGAATAGATACTAAAGCTAAACTTGAGGAGTTATGATTTTGGATTAAAAAAATCAGAAAAAAACTACTGAGTTTGTAAATCCTGAATTCCTCTAATACAGTTTTTCATTAATTTGTACACATCATATGGCATGCTTGTTTCATTTTCACCCAGAGGCTGTCTTCTACACTAGAGTTCAAACTCAAGGCAAGTCCTCTCAAGTGAAACAAATTTATATCTTACAAGGTTGTTTTGGTTTTTTTGTATTTCTTTTTTTGTCCCCCAGAAAATATTTTAAAGAATAATATATATCTTTAAGTTTTATAATTTTTCTCCCTCTCCATTTACTTGTGAAATTTATGGCTGCTATGTTTCCAAGAGGATGTCAGTATCTTTTTGTATCAAACAAAGCCAAAATATGGCTAAAAGAACCAAAAGAATCCTTGTAGAATTTTTTTTTCTGTTTTGCTTTCCTCTTACCACATAAATCATTGGCTTAGGAATTCTGTCTTCAGTATGTCCCACATAAAATATTAAATACCTATGTCCCAAAAACCTGAGAGATGCACTCAAAAGAATGTATTTGGAGTTTGGAGAACAGTGGTTTCATCATATTCTTCACCTCTGGACTAGCACATCGTTTTCCTTCACTGTATATTTCCACAGCTGATCAGGCAATCTGTTTGTATGTTTTCCCTCAAGGTTTCTTTCTTCTCCAGCAAACATAAAAATAACCACAATGCTGAGAAGAGGGCATAAATGTTCATAAGATGAATTTCAAAGTGCCAAATATACAGCCCAGTGTAGAATTTAACAAAATTTCCCCTAGACTGTGTTAGTTGCTCACTAATAATAATTTTGTTTTACGTGTATTTATGCAATTATTTTCAATTTGGTTTAGAAATCTATGAAACTAATGTGGTTAGAAAAACCACAAGTATCTAATTTTATTTAGTTTTAACTTTTGTGTTGGTTTCTTTTTAATCCTTTTTAATTCTTTTTAATTATTAATTTTGAAGTTTGTCTGTCTAACAAGTACCAGCATTTCTCAAAAGCCATCCTTACAAACAAGACTGAAGGACCAGCAGTACATTTTCTTTTTTCCATTTCAGTTCACTTATCAGTGCTGAGCCCAAAACTTTTACCTGAGCTCCAAAAGACACTGGTAGCCATTATTTTGACATTTATTCAGATAGTCAGTCTTTGCTGATGCCCAGGCACTGGCAGTGGGAGCTGCAGGGATGAGCAGCAGCCAGGGCTGCCCTGTGTCAGACATGGATGGTTTCAGCTGGCTCCAACCAACACGAGGGAGAATAAGGCTCAGTCCAGCAG
Source organism: Platysteira castanea (assembly GCA_013397175.1). Taxonomy (NCBI): domain Eukaryota; kingdom Metazoa; phylum Chordata; class Aves; order Passeriformes; genus Platysteira; species Platysteira castanea. The sequence goes on from VYXC01005810.1 coordinate 49,232, forward strand.
CCAAGGTGGTGGTGTCTCAGGTAATGTGTGTTTAAGAAAGAGGGGAAAAAGGTTACATCGTGTTGCCCTGGTTTTTGCTAAGCCTTCTGTTTTTAACCTTGGAGTCAAATTCTTTCTCCCAGTTTCCTGTAAATAATAGCCAATGTTTACTTAACAGTATTTTCTGTTTTTCATTCCGTTTGTGATAAGAGAAGTTTAATGAGCATCTTTCTTCAGTGGGATCGAGAAGAAAGTAATATGCTCTCCAATCCCTTGTGGAGTTGGTAATTGTATAAGAATGTGAAATCTGTAAATAATAAAGCCTTTCCCCTCCTTTCTGCTAAACCTGGCGGGTGTGAGAGCGTCGTTATTGTGTCTCCCAGACACAACATAGACTGGAGAAAAGGGGACCAAAAAAAAAAGAAAAAGAAAAGGGAAAACAGTGGAGAAAGCGCCAAGGTCAGAAGAAGAGAAGATGGTGCTCCACAGGGGAGCGTATGCCTACATTGGGGCTTATGGACGACTCCATGCCTGAGGAGATGGATATTCCTGAATGCACTGCAGCCTGCAAAAAGCCTCTGCTGGAACAGAGGATGAGAATAAAAGATGCAGACAAGAAAAAATGCTATGTACTAACCATACCCTCCCCAAAACAGACACTGTGCCAAGAGCTGCCTCACTAAAGGGACTGGGTGCGACTTGTGGAGGTAACCAAGCGGTGGGGAGGAAAGGAGTAGGGAGTGATAGAGTGAAGATGGTCACAAGCCCTGATTCTCATGAAAGACTTTTTCACCGCTGCATTTCCTGGAAAGATACATAAGCAATCCTGAAGATTTCTGGAGGATTTTAAAGACAGTTGTTTGACACTGCTGATTAACAAGTTGATTAAATGAATAAGAAAAAAGTGTTGGGGACATTAGGGTTCATGACAGACTCGACTGCAGCAATTAAAATATGGTGTTGTTTTAGCTACTAAGAGAAGTCAGTTAAATAAAAAATAGAAGCTTGGACTTACAAACTTGGACTTGAAGAAAACAAGGTTTCATTTTGTGTATGAATGAATGAATGAATGAATGAATGAATGAATGAATGAACAGTGTTCTTTCAGTAGAAGAGGAGGTTGACCCAAACTAAGACATAAGGGAGGAAGAGTAAGAAAAAGAGCTTTAAAACCCCCAGAGATGTGTTATTTGCCATTGCCTTACTTTCCATAGCTTGAATCGTCTTTTTTAAGTAGTTTCATTGATAGCTGAGGTACTTCCAAACATAGTCNCGATCAGCAGCATTGAGATTCACCGCAGGACTGCCCTCAAGAAGGGACGTCCTGTCCTTTTAATATCTTTTAGGAAAATCCAACCAGTTTCCACAACGTATTATTATTTATCAACTTTTACCAATTAGTATCTACCTATTCTAGACATGACACTGCTACCTCAGTGCTCCCTCCACCAATTACTTTTATTATCGTCACAGCAGAAGATGGAGGAGAGAGAAGGAAGAAGGAGGAGAAGGGACACTGCCCTTTGCCCTCCATCTTGTCTTCCCTTTGATCTACCTCCATAAATCTAAAATCTACATTTACACCCTGTGATAAGCTAAACTAATTATCCATTTTCTTTTGACCTTGCAGTTCTTCTTGCAATGTGGGCAGTTTCTTCCATGGACAGGGATCAAAGATACAATCCTGGGCTTTTTGCCCGAGACCTAAATTTGCCTGGCAGGGTTCCAAACCCCCCCGGACAGCCAGAGGGATACTCTGGGCTGCCACACCACTNTATGGGAAGCTGATCTGAAGAGTAAAGAAGTCCAGGAGAGATGCTGGACAAACTTCTTCAGGCACAAGAATGGTCCAGATCACTATTCAGAAGCTCAAACTGGTGCAACGTGACTCCAAGTTGAATAGTGAGCACCTGACTCAGCTCAAATAAAAAAAGTAATAAAAAAATAGCATACAGGAAGTGAAAATGAAGACAAGATATCCAGAAGAAATACTGAAACATTGCCTGAATATGAGAGATAGAAATAGGAAAAGTAAAGCTCAAGTAGCATTGAAAGTAATCATGGAAGCAAGAAGAGTTCTTAACTCTATATCATCAGCAAAAAAAAGAACTAGGAAAATTTATGCCCAGCTATGAATTAATCATATTTAGTTGAAAGAAGAGTTTGAAACTCCTTTTTGATTATTAGAGCTGCGCTTGAACATTTGAAATAATAAACACAAAGATAATATTCTAAAAATTCAAATATTCATCATTTCTAAGGAGTCTGAGGATAGATTAATGGTTCATGATATGACTGACAGGATTGGAAATAGTGTTCAGAGGGTAATTTATGTTTTTAAATTTGTTGATATACTGCCTTGTCTGCAATTCTGTTAATTTATACTTCTGCTACCTGTAAATATTGATCAACTATATAAATCCTAAAGCTATTAGTTAGATCAAAGCATTTAGAAAAATTAAATTAAAAAATCTCTTGATACATTTATTTTGAGAATTTGATTTGGAATGTAAATCTTGTGATATATTTTATAATTCTGTTTCCTGCAACCTCACAAACTAGGTCTTTTACCCTCAAATTTTGTATCTTTAGACTCTAAAGTTTAAAATACTTTCCAAAAAGAATCACTGTCATTAAAATACTAGTTTTAGAGCTAACAGTCATTATAATAATGATGTAAATTGGATCAGTCTTTCTTGAATTATTTCTCAAATAACACATACTCTTTCCAAAAAAAGTATTGACATATTTCAGTCTCCCACTTTATATTGCGAAATCATTTCCAGTTCAAATTTCATTAATTTGCTGTGTTTGTGAACAAAGACTGTTCTGTATTGCTTTTTCCTCGTTTGTTCTCTTTCCCTTATTTTTTTTCCTGCCTGCAATACACCTATTGTTTTAGGCTTGTTCTGACATTCAGCTTTATCTAGCAACAAGAATAACGTCTCCAGAGGTAGATTGTCTGCATCTTTCCTAAGGCTTCTTTTTATTTGAAATGTAACAGTCAAGGATGTCTTCCAAGAATACAACATGCTATTTCTCCTCATCCCACAATTCGTCATGCTATTTCTCTTCATCCCCAATTGATTTGGGGTATTTTCTTAGACTATTGTCAATATAATCTTGAAAGGTCTTCATAGGGAGAGTTTTTATCTTGAAACTGCAAGGTGCTGTTTTGTTGTCTTCTAAAGTGTGTTTCTACCTCCTGTAATAATAGCTGTAATCTGAATGCTACCAAAAGATGCTTAAGACTTCATTCCTTATACTGTATTCCCCCACTTCAGGGTATCTTCTGATGTGTGCTTCTTTGGTTTGACATTTCCTCTCTCTTTTTACTGACAGGAGGCTATTTCACAAATAAACTCATAAAGGGAAAATAGGTAGCTACAGCTGGATAAGTGTACAAGCAATTTTGTACTACTCTAAAGTCCTTTTACTGGTGAAAACCAATAAATAGATCCAAAAGAAAACAATCTCTCCTACACAGAGGACAAGTGTAATAACCAGATGAGAAAGCCAGAAAAATGAGGGAAAAAAAGACTAAAATAAGTTTAAAGCATTAAGTATGGTAACACTGCATATTGGTCTCCAACATTAATTGGCTCTTAAAAGACAGAGCTGCTGTAATGAACTAATACAGAATTAAAACACACACTGCAAAATGCTTTGGTGCCCTTTTCAATGCCTTTTCTCACAATCTAGGATATTCCACCTGCATGCAGACAGAACCACGAGGTTTGTGAAATTAAATAGTGAGAATGTGGCCCTAACCATTTTATGATGCAATCTGTTTAACTGAAATGGAATGAAAAAATAAAATCCAAATCTTCTGGCAGGGGAAGGGAACATCTCTCCTAAAACAAATCTTCCAAGTTTTTGAAGTTTGAACTTCACTTTTTTTTTGCATTGTTGCAATAGAAAATATGTATAAATATTTATATATGTGTGCATACCAACACACACGCACACACACACGCAAAAGCACATATATGTTAGGGATTTAGAGATCATCATCACAGGAGCATTCAGAGTACTGGTAAATAGGCATGATCTCTGTTCACCTTCAGTATCTAATCACAACCTTACAAATATTTGGAACTTGTATGAAGAATCTCTTATTTTATCTGCTGCCCAGACTTTACCTCTATTTGCCTCTTCCCTACAAAAAGATCCTACAAGAAAAATGACAATTTTTTTTCCAAACCTTGTCCCTTTTTAAAATCTTTGTCTTTTCAGCTGAATTCTCCAGTTGAATTCTTATACTTACTTGTCTATAAATTATTTCTGTTTTTACAGAAGATACCTGGAAAAGCTGGCTTCAACCTGTTTTGTCAGAGATATTCAGTCCTGCTCCAGCTGTGTCTGAAGTTCATGCCTCACAACTAAGACTGGGTTTATTTTGGTTTAATACTGGGAGTTTTCACCATTCTAACTCTTATCCTTCCTAGAAAATGCCCATAGCTTATACTTCTTTTAGCATAATCATAATACCAAAGAATAGTAATAATGAGAGATAAGGAGGCGTGATACTGTGAAATAGAGGTATGATGAAGTCTTCTACATTATGACAAAATCATTTTATTTTACCTGATAGACTTTTTGATAGAACTGAAACACCTAACTGAAGATATAACCTTGGAAAGGGAGTTTGAATGCTCCCAGCTATAAATGCAGAACCATTACACCACAGTGCTGCTTCAGTGAACAATATGACTGAAGCATTAAAAGAAACCAGCTAATTTAACCTAATTTTCTAGTCATTACCATAGAAAGTACATATCCACAGATCATAATAAAGAAAAAAAAAACCAAAACCAAAAAAAAAAAAAAAAA
>VYXC01005810.1:63456-95857 GCA_013397175.1 Platysteira castanea
CCTTGTTATAATTCTGTGATTCTATGATACATAATGACAATCCCTTCCCTGCTCAAATAGGCAAATAAAGTCTCAGTTCACGAGTATTTGTGCTTATGCCCCAAAATAACATGACCAGGTGCACAGAAAACTATTCTGTTTCAAGCCCAGTTGTCATAACCAATATGAGTTTAGTACAGCACAACATATACAAGTCACATATTTGCATGTATATTGCATGAAGCTAAGCATAAACAGTAAAAAGTGTTTCAGGGAGGTATATAAAGTTTTCTAGAGATGAGAAGTCAGATTAAGTTAGTTTACTTTCAGATACTGTAACTGGAAGAAGGTATCACATATTGTTAACTCATTTTGAGACCAGCCAAAAGCATGACTATGTCTATCTGTAAAACTAAAATGTAAAAGAGACCAAAAAGATCTTTTAACAAAGAAGTTTATTATCGGTGTTTGGAATTACCTATACTGAAATCATGGTTCCTCAGTTGCATTTCCATCCTAACTCCCAGGTCAATTCACTCAGAACACGCTTGTCATAGATGACAAACAGGCACTTGTATTTTACTGATTTCAACGATGTTTATAAATGGATCACCCACTAAAACAGCTACTGAACAATTTTGGAAGACACTATAAATCAAGGTGAAGGAATAGTGAAAAAAATAGTGAGATATTTAGTCATATCAAATCGACACCAATTTTTTCCCTATTCTTCCATTTACTTCCCAGCTATCATATCGGCTTTTGGTATATTCCTTCTGAAGTTGCTATTTCAGCAGTTTCTATTTATTTATTCAGACATCATTCTTAGACTGTTGTTCTTGCAATGTCAAAAAATAAAACATTTCTATATGTTTTTCTCCAGAGTTTAAAACAGAGTTTTAAACAGAGTTTAAAAACAAACTGATTTTGAATAGTAAGGTATTAAAAAAATCCAACTAAGCCTCATTGGCTTTCCATTTCTGCAATCACAAGGCTAATTTCTTGAAAACAGCTCTCTCTATCTTTACTGTAAACCTCAAATCAGACTGCAGCATTATTGTTTACATTTGGCATAGAGCAATTTGAAAGAGTCATCTTTTTAAATGTCACATTACGATAGAAAAGACCAGCAGAAAACTGATAGCCTTAGGAACCAGTTCAAAACTAAATCCATCTTCTGTGTATCCCTTCCTTTCTTTAACCAAACCTTAGCAGCACAGCTGCATTCTTGGCAAATTTGCATATCTCTAATTGTTCTTTGTTTCCAAGAATAAAAAAAATGTAAAACAAATTATAGATTTTGTCCCCATTCAGCGTGAGCAATAAAGCTTAAAGATCTGTGCGATTTGACTGCCTTCAATTCTTGTTTCTTATCTTTTATAAATGGAAAATTAGAGAATATGAAGGAAGAGTAAAGGTACTATTTTCAAGTAAACAAAGCCAGAAATAAGTACATGTAAATGGTTATGGTTCTACATGGTTGATTTAAGGAAAAATATGAAAAGGAAAACAATTCAGCCTAACTTTTTTATCCACTATCAAATGGAGTACATCTGTTGAAGCCCCACGCACAATAATATCAATGCAGATTAAAACTCAAAAACTGTAACTAGTAACTGTTTTCAGAATAAATTTCAGACTGGAATAGTTTTAAAGAAGAATTTGAAACAGAAAATGAAGATTAGAACAGCACTATCCTGTAATTCTGGATTTTATACTCTGGGTAATCACTTGACATTTAATAAAACATCAGCATTCCTACATGCTGTGCAGCCCAATTTTACGTCTGTCAAATCCCTGCATGTATTCATGAACTATTTAAGACTAGTGAGCTATGAAAATGCAAATTTTGGAAGCAATATATTCTGGAGGGCAGAAGGAGAACTGGCAAAGCATGTTTTGGAAATGAGTTCAGTATTAGAAGCTCAAGACCTCTTACCACGAGTATGCTGGGAAAAAAACCCAAACCAAACCAAACCAAAACTGGAGCTAAAACTAGAAGAAGAAATAAAAGGTGTAAAAATTGAGGTACGAAAATTGTGTAAAGCGTTAGACCAGGTTTCCCTTGCACTCAAGATTAAAAGACTAAATGGAACTTGGATTTCAGGGATAGATTGAAAGCATACTTCCAGCATCTCTCATTATGCAATTATCACATTTTATTATTTCTTAAATTTTTATTTGCATATAATAGCCAATGGAAGCAGCAGAACTTAAGGTGATATGCATTTTTATGCATTGTGTGTCTTATGCCTGTTAATTTTCTTTTGTTCATATTTGTAAGTAGAATAAATTAAAACCACAAAACAAAACATATCTCACCAAAACCCTCAGGTATTTCCTGCACAGACTGAGAGAAATACTCTATGATGCTTGCTCAGTTTAGAATTCAAGATGTTTTGAGGTAGTGAAGTCTCAAGGCAGGAGTGGCAGTGGTGGCAGTGGTGACTGGGGTCAGCTGAATGCTCAGCAATCACCAGATGAATCCATAAGGGACCTGAAGCCAAGCTGGGAATTCAAATCATCCTGGCAGTGCTGAGATTGGCAAGAAATAAGGCCCAAACACAGCACACTTCTGATGTAACTCAGGCAAGGACTGAGCCTAAATGCAATGTGTCGATCAATACGCAGAATTTGCACTCACGGGCCCAGGTAAAGCATTTGACAGCTCTCTGGCAGTATATGACTTTTAACTTCTCACTTCTCTTTCTGGAAATTTTTCTGTATTTGTAGATATCTGGTCCAAGGTCACACAACTGCACTATGTCATAGCTGTTTTTCAATACAAGCTGCTCAGCTTTGGGGAAAAGGTTGCAAAGAATTGTGGAAAAACACAGTTATAGGCTGATCAGGTCAGCTAAATCCTCTTGATACACTCAGGACTCCAACAGAAAAAGGTCTTTATTATCCAAAATGCAGAGGTTTGTGTATTTTTTCTCATTATTGCTTCAAGTAGATCCTATAGGCAAATATGAGAGAAAAATCTACTGATTTTTTTATGTAATGAGTTACTTCAGAAAATTTTAGCCTCAAAAAACTAATTCAAATTTGATTCTAGGATTCCTCACTTACCTAGTTTCTCTACAGTTGCCATTATTTTGGAAGCAGAACATTCAGCACCAGTATATTTCTCCAGGAAGAGGATTTTTTCATATCCTTCACCTTACTCTCAGGTTACTTCATAATTCCCATCTTGATCTCTGTGTCTCTTCATCTCTGTGAAAGAAAAACAATTATCAAGGCTCAGAAGTACACTCTCTTCTCTCTTGAGTCTGTCATTCACTGCACAACCAATACACAATGTGCTCACTTAAAAAAATTAACTCATGGATTATTGAGGCCATCTCAGTGTTCAGCAGAAGTCTTGTGGAGAAGTCCTATTTAGCTTTAGGATTTTCACAGAAAATTGTATGCAAGTCTTGTCTAAAATCAGGATTAGTCACGTATCTGTTCTCTAAACTAAAATACTGTCAATGCAAAAATTTGCTTAGTGTCAGTGATCAAAATTGTTCGATACACAGGAAACATGCACAAGTTTGTACCATCAATCTCTGTGAACAGAATATCTTGAACAATAAACTATGCAAATTGCATAACAATAAGTAACAGATTCAAAGACTAGTAGTGTCTGCATATGTATAACTTGTGTTTGAAAACAAATGATAGATTTGTGAAAGGTTTCCACTGCAATTACAAGCAGCTGAGCCCTGCATGTATCTGAAAGCTAAGGGTGAAAGTCATGATCTGCGTGGAGTTTCCAGAGATCAAAGGCGGCTGTAAGACTCATGCCCCTGAAGAAATCAAGCCAAGTTGGGCTAACAGTCAAGCTTCTTGCTGTATTGCATAGCCCTAGAGAGTTACATAATTTTACTCCATAACTATTAACAATAATTCACTGAAAAATGTTTTCAATAAGGCTGTTTATGTGGTCTGCTCCAGAGCTTCTCTAAGTTCTTGACCAACAAGCCTGTAACTGTAAATAAAAGGAGTTATAACCCTTCTCCAGAATTCCTTTTGAGGGAAAATATAAGACTCAAAACACTGTAGAACGCATATACCATTAATTTTAGAAGGAAAAGGATTAATTTGAATGGAAGCATGGAAGTGGTGAATTTATACTCACCTCTAAGTATATGACTTTGTTTCTGTTGTGAAAACACCCAGAAAAAAAAAATTGTCCCAAAAAAGTAACATTTTCATGCCTGGGTTTAATAAAGCATTTAAAGCCATGGTACAAGTATTTAGAAGATGAAAACACATACCATGAAGAAGGCAGGGTACCCCTGCCTTCAGTGTTTAGGTCCCAATGAAACACATAGGTCGTTCATCAACCACTACATGCCTATCCCATTTCTAGAAGGACTCTCTTGTTGCTGTAAATAGATGCAGCAAATACATCTACATGCTTATCGGGTTTTTTTCCTCCCAACTCACCTTTTTCATTTAACCATGACTGAAATGTTCTGGGGGCAGTAAATCTGAATTCTCAGTATTCTCTCTGAAAGGAAAAATTCTGTGAAATGGCCATTTACAATACTCTGTAGTCCTTTCAAAGAGTTCTTCAAGCAGTGAACTTTCCAAAGGGTATACACATAGACAAATATTTACCCTACATCTATAATATCCTGTCTTGAATAGCATGATACTCACACACACTGCATACTGCATGCAAGGAGATGGGGAGAGAAAAAAAAAAGAAAGAAAAACAATCTGTTTTTCTGTTTAAAGAACAGCCTCAAAAAATGTGTGAATAAAATGTAGTCTGAGTGATTAAAATGCCTACTGACCATGGGTAATTAATAAATTTTCAATGTACTAGTAACACCAAATAAATGAACCATGTGCTAAAAGAAGCCATCTGTGTTAGTAAATACTCCAATATAAGATGTTAAGTATAATTTAATAATTTATCCTGTCCCTTTTATTAGCAAAGGAAACTTGGGGAAGTAAATGATAGTATTTGGAAATTTAAAAGTCAAATATTGGAAATACAGCTGGTAGACATTAATGGAGGAATGAGAAAACTCCTTTGCTGTCTACAGCTGTTGAAAACTCAGAAGATTGGTTATGCAGAGGGGTTTAATCTGCTGAGGCTTACATCTCCTAAAAATTACTTTGAGATTGAGATGTGAACAGAAATCTCAGAATAAAACTAATTCAAGTCCAGTGAGCTTGAATGCATGAATTTTTGCATAGGTAAAACTGTTTAAAACTTAGAAGTCACAAAGCATTTATGCTCTGTGTAATAATAATGTGAAAGTATACAAAGACTGACCTTAGCGTTGTGTTGGATCTCAACCTACCCCCAAGGCAAGAAAGACTGGTCCACACTGGGACAAATTCAGAAGAAGGCTGCTGGGATGCTTGGGATGATAGCACTTGCTGTGCTAGGAAAGCCTAAGGGAACAGGATTTGGTTAGCCTGGAGAAGAGACCAGTTTTGGGGGAACCTAACAGCAGGAAGGCCTCTCATCAAAGAGACAGAGGCAAGTCCTTCACAGCAGTGCGTAGTTGGAGGATAAGGGATAATGGGACTAAGTAGGCACACGACAGACTTGGATCTGAAAGCTTTTTCCACCTGAGGAGTGCCTAGTGGTGGAAGATGATGCCTTGAGAAGTTATGCTGTCTTTGTCCTTGGAGGTTTTCATCACCTAACTGGACAAAGCCCTGAACAACCTGGTCTGACCTCACAGCTGCTCCTGCCTAGAGAAGAGTTAGAAAAGTTCCGAGGTTCCTTACCAACTAAATTATTCTACAGTCCTGTGACTTCAAAGCACTACAGTTGCTCAGCAAATTTCTGTGAAACTGAAAGATTTTAAATGTCTTTTTTCAGTGCGTGACTAGGGTGGAGAACGATGTAATCTTTGGCAGGTAAACCAGTAGCCTGGACAGAAGCAGACTGTATATCTTATCATGCTTCTATTTCACCTTTTCAGGTCACTACATTAGGATAAACTGAATTGAAAAAAAGGAATCATGCCTGTTTATTTCCAAAAACCTTATAGAAAGCTGGGAGATCTAGCTTGGATATGTTTACATTTAAACAACATGTCACTAAGGCCCTTCCCTAGGAAACATGTTAATATTCCAAGGAAAATGATGGACTTACAGCGGCCTCAAATATAAATACACTGCTATATATTTAATGCAAGTATATGGCCAGGTAAAGAACAGATATTATCACTGATAGATTTATTCTGTAAAATGTGTACCTGTTGTCATCAAACCTCTTAGTACTACAAGATATTTTCTTCATGCTGATAGCATCACTTCTCAATATAACCCTGATAATTCAATCAGTTCAAGAACACTAATCCAAAAGAAACTCCGCATTGTCAGTCGTGACATTCATGGAATGATTTCTCTGCCAGAACCTAGCTTTAATTTCGCGCTCAGAAGAGACTCTTCCCAAAAAGTGAAATTGCTGTCAAGTTTCTAGGAGCTAAGTACATGATGATATTTTCTGAAAGTTTCTTAAAAAACCCCCAAACCTACAGAAAATGAAGTTAGTCAGTAAATGAAATGACAAAAAGCAAATGTAAAAAATCCCCCAGTATATTTCTGTAGTATACAGAAAAGGCTGCAGTAAAGAGCTGAATTTTATCCATATTTCTAATTTCTTATGCTCAAAATCATTTCATGTACAAAAGTGGAACACACTTGATTAGGGAAGGTAAAACCTTATTATTGATTAAAATTTTAGTAGTTGAATTGTTCAAATTATTGGTTCATTAATACCAAAGTTAGAACTCTTCTATAGAAGAATACCTTCGTGCTATCTACCACTTTACTGGTGTTATGCTCAAATTTCCAGTTTTCCTCCAAGTCATAAGGTTGTTGATTTCTGTCAGAGGGATAAAGTCAATCATTAGAATCCTGTAGTCTTTGACAGGTGGTGCTCATGATAGGGATAACTTATGCCTCTGCTTTGGAGAGGGATGCTAGATTCTTTCTCCTCAGTTTTGAGACTGTAGGGGTTTATTTTAATGTTATTTGAAAACAGTGCACACCATTTCATGGTTTCCAAATATTTTTTTTTTTTACCTCTCATTTCTAAAACTGGTTTTACCCAAGCAACACCAAGTTGCACTTCTTTAGCCTGGGACCTCTGATATTTTCCCTGTATTTCCATTCTTCCATGCCACATTTTATTCTGGAGTCATAGGTAGCTCAGCTGACAGAAAATAACTACTTGTTTTTTCATAAACTAAAATTAAACTAACACAAATTTAGAAAATGCTTACTTGACTGCTAGAAATTTGTAATTACAGCTTAACAAGCTCAAACCAGCTCATGACAGGGCACATCCAGACAATCGTGCCCCTGTACTGTCAAGTGAGTACAAACACTGTGTCCTTCTACTGTGGACTATCTGCCCACGAATTCTAAGCACATGGTCAATCCCACTGTGCCTGGAGGAAGCCGTAAGATAAGTAGACACTGTTTTCCGAACAAGAAAATAAATACGTAATTTTCAATAGTATTTTTAACCATAATCAAGGTTAAATATGCCTCTTCTCTTCAACCAAAAAGCAGATATTAGTCATTTAAATATTAGTCATCTAAAGTTGAGCACACACTATGGACAGCAGATGCTTTCTGCTGGGTTCAAGTGGGATTAAATTAATTTTCGCTATAGAAGCTGATACGGGGGTGTGCTTTGGATGTGTGACTAAAACAGGGTTCATGCACCAGTGTTACAACTGCTTGCTGAGCAGAGCTCACACAGCATGAAGGTTTTCTTTTTCCCGACTCTGCACACAGTGGGTGGGCTGGTGACACACAGGGAGTTAGGCGGGAACACAACTGTGACAGCAGACCCCAACTAACCAAAGACATGTTCCATACCACCTGACATCATGCTGAGCAGTAAAACCGGGTGTGTAATGGGTGTTGTGATCCAAGGTAGCTGTTGATGGGAGACTGGCTGGGCATCAGTGTGCTGGTGGGAGGGGGTGAGGTTTTGTTTAATCTTTGAATCACTTGATGTTTTTTCTATTTTTTCCTTCTCAGCAAGAAGTTATTCTCACTTTTGTCCTAATTCTGTCTCCCATTCCACAGAGGGTGGTGGACTGAGCAACTGGCTAGTAAGTTAACTTCCATATAGGGACAACTCAGCATTGAATGTTTTGTTTTGGCTTTTTACTACAGTTTTGTGTGTGAGAGTCAGTGTGTGTTTCTGTGTGAATTTACATAATTACATAACTATAAATCACCCTGCTAAATTGCAGGATTTGACATGACTATGTTATCCAATATAATAAGGGACTCTATTTAATAGGTCTCCACAGTGTATTGACTGAAGAGAAAAAAACGGTGATTTCACTTCCTCATCCTTGATCATTCGTTTGTTTACTAAAAAATTCCATTTTATTTACATGAAGTAGACTTGACTTAATCAAACTGAGAACTAATCTTGTGAGTAATTCCATTGCAGTGTCTGTTAGTTGGAACTAGATTTATACAGTATCATATTCATTTTCTCTGCAATGTGCAATAGACACACACCAGTATAATCTAGCTCAACCAATACAAATGTATTCATCTCCTAAGACTCACCTCAAGGGGAGTTTTCCATTTTGCCATTGTTAAGATCCAGTTATTACAACTATTAGAAAGATACTTCTGCCCAAACTAAGGTGCAAACAAGACCATATGCCACAGTACGGAGTTTTAACAGTAAATGTGAGGTAGAGACAGATAGAAAGAAGTAAGAAAGAGAAGGAAAAAGAGTAGAAAGATATACACTTACCACCCATTGGATCCCATCACAAGACTTGGCTTTTGCAATTTCATTGTCTGTCAATCAAAATTATTACTGTCTTGACCTATTAAAGGTGGAAGAAGGCCACAAAAAAAACCTCAGTTCCATGCTTTATATGCTCTCAGTTTCAGGTAACTCCCCTGGGGCGAGAAGTTTCACACTGAATGATGTAATGATGTGGATGCCACAGCTGCCTCTCATCTCAGCACAGCTGAGTCAACTCTGGCCCATCAGGAGGGTGAATGCCTTCAGACCACCTGTGAATGTCCCAGTACTTCCCTGGAGGGGAGTTTTCACAGCTGAGCCATTATGTAAGGGAGGACATTGGCAGGATAAAAAAAAATCCCAGAATTTTCCTCTTATCAGCCTCTTTCCTTATCTTGTTCAACACTCAACTTTTCACTTCCTCTGATGGGTGTGCTCACCCTCTGCACCTGGGCACTTAAGTGAATTGTTTGAGTCATTAATCAGTCCAGTCTCTCACAGCCATCTAAAATTACTTTTTCTGTCATACAAAATAAAATTGTGTGGCATATAACACTACTAATCTAAAGAAAAGGAAATCAGCAAAGAGTTCAAAAGTTTTCCCTTCAGGAAAGCAAAACAGTCAAACTGATCTCACTCTTTCCATATAATGGGGCACACTGATAAGCAACTCCATTCTGAACACAAATTACACTTCTACTTTATAAAATTATCCAATGCTAGAAATAGCATACAAAGAATATTTAAGAGGCCTGTGGTTGCAGGAACCCCACTGCAACAGAGACGTGAAAGAGCAGCCAGTGATATACTTGCATTAGGATTCAAAATAAGCAATATCTTCAGGGTTTGCTGAGAAATTAGTCTTGATCATGTTTAGATTAGACAAAGGAAATGTTTTTTATTGATTTATTTGCTACTTTATGTGTTTGAGAGAGAGAGATGTTAGAAGTTAGGATGTACGGCTCAGTCTGTAAGTCTCAGGAATAAAGTTTTGCAATATAATAGGTAGGAAAATGATAAGATTTCTTCTGAGATTGATGTAAAGAGGGCAAAAATTTAGATAAAATTAATTTTAGAAATGTGGCTAATTTATTTATTTCTGACAAAATTTTATTACAAAATCTTATTTTTATTACAAATTTTTTTTATTACAAAATTTTTGCAACTCTTGAGGTCCAGTGAAAATAGGAAGTATCTCATAAATGCAAAAAGAAAGAACATCACATCATTAGAGATTCTTTTTTGCATTTTTGACCATTTCCTCTTGGCAGCTGTTATCACTTTTCTGTTCTGTAACACTGAAAGGTATCATTACCTTCAATTTAATGTAATTTTTTCTCTCACTCTTGTAGTGTAGATTGCTTGTAATAAACCTTGTTATGTTTCTGTGTTGTGATTTTTTAATTTTATGTTTCTTTTTTATAAGATAGTTGGAGAGACTTTTTACCAAGGTCTGCAGTGACGGCACAATAGTCAACAGTTTTATACCAAGAGAGGGTACGTTTAGATTAGATATTAGGAAGAAATTCTTCCTTGTGATTGTGGTGAGGCCCTCAAAAATGTTGCCCTAAGAAGCTGTGGATGCCCCACTGGAACTGTTTAAGGCCAGATTGGACCAATTTTTGAGCAACATGATCTAGTTGAAGACATCGTTGCTCATTGCTGGGGAAAATGGACTAAACAGTGTCTAAATACCATGGACATTGAGTTAGAATAACTCCTTGTTTCACTGAAATAGTCCAAATTATATAAAAATAAGGAGACATACTTTATTTTTTTAGTTACAACTTAAAACCACTATAATATTCAAGTTCCAGCTATCTTGTTTACTATTACTGCTGCATCTCTCAGGAAGTGCTGTCAGATCTGTCAACAACGTTCACTGAGTAGAGCAAGAATGTATAAATATACACATATGTTCCTGAAGGCTTCAACTCTCCATTTGCTGATTGTAACAATTATTTTTAAAAAGAAGTGTGATTTCCCAAGACTGATAAGGATTTCTGGTTTGGAACAGGCTCCAAACATTCTAAGAAGGTGAAAATTAAGGTTTGTTATGATTACATACACAGTGAGATGTGTGAAAGAGACAAGTGCACCAATGTTTCACTGATAGAAAAACACTTTGGGCAATCATCTCTTTCATCCATGGAAACCAGACTATAGCCCATAGAGAAAACCGAAAAAAAAATAATATTAGCTGCAGTCATAGATGGTTGCACAGATAGCCATCAAAATAAAAATACTGTATTTTGTCACTGCAAGGGTAAAAGGGTGGATGAGAACCAAACAAAATTCCTATCCTGAAAAACACCAGAAAAGTACATCAGGCAAGGTGAGCATGGGTCTAGCATATGAATCATTCTTCCCAAAACTTGCAGCACAGAGGAACAGAAGAAACTAAAAAGCAGCAAATAAATTATCAGGTTTTCAGTTTGCTTCTGTGACGCTACTACTTTATGCAGTGGATGTGCAGTAGACTTTAAGTAACCTGCCTAGAATTCTGTAAAGAAACATGGGAGGAGGAAAAAAGGGGAGAAGTACTGGTAGTGGGAATAAAGCAATCATAGATTTAATCCACTTGAGATATATTTTGCAAACCTTATTCACATTGAACATTTACACTCATTAAGGCTGGCCAAATTGGGCTGAGAAAAATGTTAACACTGTGCTTCATCCAATCCCATTAATTTATAGACAGAGCTGGATGCTGATGGTTCGTTGTTTCTATGCATTTGCAACATATACATAGTGTACAAAATAAATGTTTTATCAAGGATTTTTGATCATTTCCCATAATTTTGATATTCTCTCATTGCTGGAGATCATGTTCTATGATAGCACAATTCCTTAAATCAATGCTTGCCAAGGAAATTTAGAAAAACCAATCAAACAAGGGAGTGTTAACTAAAAGATCAGAAGACAACTTTAGGAAGCGAGGAAGGCAGTAGAGATAGCAAGTGTAGTATTCACAAGTGCAAGCAACTCAGTGATAATTCTAAAATAACTTAACTTCTACCCTACTTTTTTAAAAGTCCTTTTAGGAAAAGAAAAATTTCTGAGAATTAGGAATTAATGAACACCAGGTAAATATTCCTGTTGATAAAAGTAGGTAAGAAAGTATTGTAAAAAATTTTCACATATATAAGTCTACAGGTCAGTATGGTATGAATACCATTATGTTAAGGGAGTTAGGTAATGATTTGCTGAACCACTTGCAAATATATAGCAGGCTTGATGAACCTACAAGAAAATATGAAAGGATATTAGTAAACAAAGAGCAATACCAGTGAAATCTTTAATTAGACTTTCATTCCATATCCTAGAAGAAATTGAGGGTTCTGCCTATAAAATTTAAATCTCAATTAGACAGAAACTTAAGTTTAGAGTTGGAATCAAAGTATGTTGGTGTTAATGAGATGGTGGGAAAAGCTTGTTTTGATTTCAATAAACTTGCTATCAGGCCCACCTTGCAAACATACTGTTATATTTCAGAAAGGATGGAGAGGGAGAGAGATTGCTGAGACCAGAGTGGTTCTTGTTCACTTGTTCTCTGACTTTCAGAACAAAAAGCAAAACTCTGCAGACATCCATCAACTCTCTAGTTTTCCTCTGACAGGTGCAGAACAAACAGAAAAAATACATGTCATATGTTCCTCCCCATGTCAGGGGAGAAGGGTGGAATTAAATGATCTTGAAGGTCCCTTCCAAGCCACACCATTCTAAGATTCTATGTTTACTAAGATTAATAGTCAAACCCTCAGTTGTGACAAGAAAAGTATAAGCATTTTAAAGCTCATTCATAGTGAAGATTATTATAGGAGCTGGAGTTACCAATTTCTTCTCTATTAAACTACTATTGATTGTCTTTTTCTGAGGAAATGTAACTGAAATTGCTTGAAAATGGTTGGGTTTCTACAGGCTTCAGGTTAATTATAAATTCCAAGACTTAGATTTGCCATTCCAGAGAAGCAAACTGGCCAAAAGTTAGGAGAAATATGATATAATGAGCTATATGCTTATGACCCATCTGAGAGACACATAAAATTCCTCAGACTGATGCTGAGGTGTTTCTGACTCTTGTACTATGTCTCTGACAGTGAAGGCTCTTCTGCTGAAGTTCACTTTAATCTCCTCACAGAAATAAAACATCTTTTATCAACAAAAACACCAGAACAAAAATTTTGTTTAGGACTGGTTGACTGTTTCTTATTTATTAGGAGAAATTAGACTGGAAAGTTCGGAAGAAACTTTGGAATAGACAAAAATTTCTAGGTAATAGCACTTGAAATAGCAGAAAAATAAGAAGAAAAAGTGAAGCAGTGATAGAAAAAACAGAAATATAAAACTGGAATATTTAACTATTTAACTAGCTATTTAACAGGAAGTCTTGGGATGACAAAATCATAGTTTGGGAATCATTGCATGAAATATGTCAGTACAGAAAAAGAAAAGGGAATATTGTAGGAAAAAAATAATAAAAAACTCCTATAAAATATGCTTTGCATACTATAAATTGTTGTTTCAGCTGTGGAACAGTGGTGATTTGATCAGAGGTTTTTTTATATTTCTTAAGAAATTCATGATTATTTAATAAGTCCATTTTAAAATGCACATTTGAATTTTTTTCTTCTGCTATCGTTACAGGAAAACAGAGTCAAAAATCTGCTGCTGCACTTCCGCAGGCATTTGTCTGTATCCTCGGAGTATTAATTCCACTTCAGAAGAGTACATAAAGAAATTTCCCTCAGTCTCTCAAAAGTCAACCTTATTTCATCCTCTAGGCCTCTCAGTACACAAACTAATTGAAAACCATGCTCCAGTTCTTCATCTGAAAAATGGGAATAATACTTTCCCACTTGAATTATTCGGTTTTGGTGTTTTTCTAATTCTCTCCCCCTGCCCCATCTTCAGCTTTGAAGGGAAAGGATTATCTCTTATCGTTACAGATATGTGAAGTAAAGAGTTTGAAAGAGTTTTATTTTTTCTAACAAGTGGTTACAGCAGGAAAAATTCTTTACTTTGGATAGAAAAAAGACTTACACTTAGATGTCTTTAATCTTTTAAAATAATGAAAAAAATAATAACTTGAATCAAAATGAAAACTGTAAAACCTTTTCGTTGGGAATATATAAATGAGACACCAATTTTCCATGGTGTAATAGGTTGGAACATAGTTGATGGACAGTCTTTTAAGCCAATTGCGCTTTTGCAATTTTGCATATTTAAAGCAGGACGGGCGGGTGGAAATATGGCTTCTGGTTTCTGTTTTTTCGCAGCCAGAGACTGCCACACAGCTAAAACCAGCCTTAGACTGCCACGCAGCTAAACCCATCCGGTGCAGCTTCTTGGGACCGGCGGGTCCCGCTCCTCTCCACACAGAGCCAGCGGAGCCACCAGGAACCAGCAGAACCTCTTTTCTGCAGCCAGCACACTTCGTAACAAACTGAAAAGATCATCATTCGCAGCCAACGATGTCACCTCTTCTAAGTCAGCGAAAGAGAAAAGTAAAGTGAGTCACATGAGGGTAAGAACATGGTGGCTCCAAGATCAGGAAAGAAGGAGAAAGTGGGTCATGTGGGACTGAGCTAAAGATGGACGCGGGAAAAAGAGGGCAGCGCCACAAAAATGCTTTCTGCAGGCCATGGTAAAAAACTGTAATATCACAAACTGTATGTCTCTTTTGAATCCAATTTTTTGGAGTATATAGAGAGATGAAGAATTCGTGTTGCAACTTGTGAAGATGTGAGAAGTGCCTACGCCAGGCTATATAGAAGGAATGAAAGGCTTTTAGAGGTTTTGTGAAGAAGAAAGCCTTTGTTTTTGGACCAGAATAACTCATCCTTAAAAAGACTAAAAGCCTATGTCCCTTAACTGTGAGATTTTTATGGAAGAGATGTTTTTCACCGCAGCAGATTTTCAGGTGGGTCTGTTGCTAGTGGCAGTTTGAGAACCACGTTAAGCAGGAAAAAACCTCTTTTTTCCTTAAATATTGGAGAGACTTTTAAAAACTGCAATACTGACCAAAATCCCATGTTTTGTTATCCTTTGTGCGAGTTGGGCAAAGGAGGGGGAAGTGTTGGAAGAGATGGGAGTATGCTTTTGCTTTAATTTCTTTTTTTTTTTTTCCTTCTAATTCTGTTAGCAATAAACTTCTTTATATTCTTTAAAGTTTTGTGCCTGCTTTGCTTTCTCCTAATTCTTATCTCACAGAGAGAAAATAAGTAAGCAATAGATTGCGAACTAAACCACTACAATTAATTGGTGTTTCCGCCTGGTTACCCGCTACACATGGCTCTTTTAAATGAAACGTTTTTTAAGTAAATGCGTTCAGACATTATAATATATAGTATTCAATCAATAATTACTTCTGTTGTTTAAGTATCTATGATGAAAGTTATCTAGAAAATATAAGTCCCTATAGCTGTTACTTGTCTACGTAACAGAATAGTTTTAAAGAAAATAGAAGAACATTTTAAATAACTTGCAGTTTTAGTGCCTACTTTTAAAAATTTATAAATGTGCAGACATCTTCATAGATATATGGATATTCTGAGTTTTAATCCTCAATGAGATTTCAAAATACAGCATGAAACCAGTGGAAAGTTCTGAAATCATAGCCAGGCATTATGGGAAAAGTTGTCCCTGAAAGGTGAAAGGATCATTTTCCCACACTGAGAAGAATTTCAAGGGTAGGATTTTAATTACTGTGTGCACTCTGTGACTACTCAAGCTCACAATACAGAGGAGCACTTCAGGGCAGGAAAAAAATCCCCAGACTCATAGAAATATTAGAGAATATTTGGTTAGGAATAAATACCAATGCTTTAATTGCATTTTTCTGGAAAAATAAGCTGGGACAGAAATAGGAGAAGTTGAATGTTGCTGTCTGCTTAGATATCATTTCCTACTTTTATAGACAAAAGCAAAAAGACACAAATCAAAGGGGAGCAGCCAGACATAAAAAAAGAATTAGGTGAGTTTTTGGGCAGCAGGAGTGATAATGTTGAGAGTTAAAAGGTTCAGCTATGACAACATCTTCCTTTGGTTTTAAACAAGCATATACAAGAGGTTTAGTTTTGTGTCCTAATTTAAAATTTGACCCAGCAGTCACAGTGAACTACCTTCTTAAGAGCTATAGAGAAATAAAACTATAGAGACACATAAAAAAGTGCATATTTGTGTCAATAGATACTGAGAAAAAATCTACTGCGGTGTTTGTCTTGGAGGTTGTTTTTGTATAAGGAAGAAATAGCAAAACCAGAGTTTCTTTAAAAGAAATAGAGCAGAAGAAAATGGCATTAGGCTATGCTCAAAATCCCCCAGAAGACCAATTTTCAAATTATTTACCTTCAAAATCACAGAATTATTGCTTATTAAATGTATGTTGATAAGCTAATTACCTTGAAATTAATATATATGTATGCTTTATAGCCCATATGTAGGAACAAAACACCAAACAACAAAACATGAACAACCGGCAACAACCAAAAAGATACTTTATGTGAAATTAAGCCATAATCTATGATTGATTGCCATTAATGTTTTACAGTGAGAGGGTGACTTGGGATATGGAACCATGCCTAACATTACTTTTATTGACTATTCAGGGTTTTGGCAGTGATTAATTACTAGTCAAAAAAAAAAGTCCACCAGCAATCAAATAACCTGCATTGGTCTATTGCTATGATGCTAAAAAATATTAAATATTAGAGAAATTATATGTCTTGAGAACTTCCAAGTAGCTGTAACTCCTACAAAAACTATTGTGTTTGTAATGTTTGCCTGATTGCGAGATTAAAGCTTGATAGAGCAAGAACATATAGAAAAAATCAAAACATAAAATGCAGCTGTCTAAGAGTCTACAAAATAAGACACCTTGCTGTTTGAGAGCTTGTAATGCAAAAGAGTGATAAAAGTTCATTACAATACAAGCTTTGAAAATACAGGAGAAAAGAGATAATGTTATTTTCAAGTATATTGTAATTTAAGAACTCTAATTTTGAAGTTACTCAAAAATTGTGGTTCCCACAAAAATATAAATTCAATGTGTTAAAAACAAAAATGTATTTTCACTGAAAAAACTTTAATAGGAAACCACTGTGTGGAGTATTAATTACAATGCTGATTACCTTCTTTGAGTAAAATTATTGCATATTTTAAAGGTTAAGTAGGTACAGACTGATTCTAGATTATGTTCAAATTGATTTTAAAGGACAGTTTATAAGAAGTCCCTTAGATTACTAATGTCAGGCAGTAATTTTTCCCTTGTAAAAGGATTACTTGCAGGCACCTCACCTTAAAATTTCATAAAAGTGATACAGTAGTATTTTCAGAATGACCATAGTAACTAAACAGCTTTAAAATCTTTGCTAATTGATGAAATAAAAATGTGTTTAGAATATAAAATCCAGCTGTTATTTTCACCTATTTTGTCTAGTAAAATCCAATGGTCTGTGCTCCCTCTACTGGCAGTGAAAAAGCACTTCTGCAGAAAAAGAACTGTCAGCTATAGATAACTGAGGCACACAAAATAATTAAACACAGAAGAATTTGCCTTTGCACAGGTACACCAGAGTACATTCAAAACACAGAAAAATCTTCTCTAGTTACAGAATAAAAATATTAGCCTGGAGATAAATATGGTTTCTTTCCAAATATTCTGATGAGAATTAAAAGGTATTTTCTGAAAACCAAGGAATTATGACTTCCTTTCAGGTCACAATGCGACCTGAAAACCCTTTCTCCCTGTATTCTCAAATATTGCACACATTTTGTGCAATATCTTGTAGTTCCTACCTGTTAAAGTTAAACGTACAAATCAATGAGAGAGACATTTAGGTAATTTTAAACAAAACATGATATGTAAAAAGGGTTTATTAAAGATTGAAGAATATCTTTGAATATAGCTTTTACTCTACTGGCAGGCATCAGTCAAAATAATCTCTGGTGCTACTGGCTCAGAATTTGATTTAAGAAACACACCTCTTGCTAAGATTACAGTGAGCAAAAGTTCTCCAAGAAATTAAACTAAATTAACCCTGACCACTGGTAGGTCATAGAGGCAAGAAGAGAACAAAGGGAGGGGGGAAAAAAGCATTACTTGTAGGCCATTTTGACTATCCATTTAATGCACAAATACAGAAAACAAGAATTCTCTGAAAAATACAAGTAATCTTAAATCTACTTCTTACTGACAATTTGGAATTGATTTCCTTTAATTTATTAATCTGAAAGTACTGACTGATACAGCATAAGTTGCTCACCCCTGGATGAGTGGACAGCTAAGAAACTGGGTCATCTAGAAGACATTTACAGGACTGAAACAATCCGTTGCTGCTGAAACACACAACAAACGTGATATTAGTTACAGATGTAGATCAGTGGCTATTCTTATGTTGTATCCAAGTAGAACTTCAGAAATTGGCCGTTTTTACACAAGTTACCTTACTCCAAAATTACATTGTAATTCGATTATGGGTTCTGGAAGTTCTAGGCTTTTGCTCTACAAAAGATGAGATGAGACAGTAACAATGATCTCTTTACAGGCATAATTGATGTTAAGTAAGGATGCAAAAGAACATCAGCACTGACTTTGTGAAAGGTTCATTTCAGGGTAACAATTTACTATGAACTCTATAGTCAACACAGATGTGAGAAATGGCAATTGCCCTCTAACCACCTGTCCCTCTAGGTGAATAAACTCTCCCCAGTAATCTATACTCTGCAATAAAACATAGCTGGTAAGAGCTTTTCCTGGAATACCCATCAGCATCTAAAAACTTCAACAGATACTAATGACAGTAACAAGCATGAACAGAGAAGCCTTTGATTGCTGTATTTGCAAATTTTCCATACTCTGATCCTCTAATTTGCTCAGTTTTCAAGATTAATGAGAAAAGGGATAATGCTAATACAAGGTATGAGTTATGCCCATGGTTCTTGACTGCGTTACACAGGTGTTTAATAATGTGGAGGGAAGGGGGAAGCTTTCTGTTACCAGCACAGCAATTTGAGGAAGATTATTGTCTCACTTCTCTTCCTTCCTGTAAAATAATATTTAAATTATATTTATAGTTATCTTATATTATCCAAAAAGTTTTGTAGATGCATATTTTTTTTTAAATTTTGTTCTTCTCTCCTAAATAGGAAATCTCAACTCATCCTTTATCATATTTTCAGTCAGCTCAAGTCATTACTATTCTATGTGTAGAATTTCCTTTTATTTTGCATAGAGATCAAATATAGACTATAGCTATTAAGATGTAACAATGAAACTTAACAATTTTGTTATACTTAGTTAAAATTCTATTTATAATCTAATAGCATGAAAGACTTAAGACAGGAATTAATCTGATTTTCACCTTAAGCAGATAAACTGGTCACCTGCTGGGATAATTTTTTTGCTTAATCATTAATTAACATTAGCCTAATGATTTATTTTACTGACATTTTAATAAAGTCAACTGAGTAAAAGTGCATGACCTGCTTAATATATACTACGGATTTCATGTTTTTATGCTTATACAGTTACACTACTTCATGAATTGTTTGCAAAGTTTTAGCATTAAAAGAGTGTGGCAGACATGGTTACCTTTAGACCATTAGGTTCATTAACTCATCTCTGATATTAGTTTCTATTTTTGTAAGTACTAAAGCCCTTTCTCAGCAACCACATGCATTTCTGACTCCATTTAACTTCCATCACTATAATTTATTTATGTACTACAATTGAATAGAATACCAGTTGGAAAAAAAAAAAAAAGATCATAAGGTGAAACAAGAGAAGTTCTGCCCTAATATTAGCAAAAAAANAAAAAAAAAAATCCACAAAAAAAAATAGCTGAGTTGTGGAAGAGGTTGACTTGAGGGCTTGTAATTCTCTGTCCTGGGAAGTTTTCAAGTCCCAAAAGCATGAAGCTTTGGGCAACATGGACTTAATTAATTATTAGTTAATACCTGGTGCTGCTTTGATCAGAATGTTGTACTATGGACATTCTAAGGTCCTTCTCAAAATGCAGTATTTATGCAGTCAGTGGGTTTTTTTTAATAAAGACAACTTTGATTAAAATACATTAGTTATGATGAATGACACAAGTTAATATACTGAAAACAGAGACAGAGTTGTTTTTAATTTACCACACAGTGATAGCAAAGGTGGATGAATGGTGTAACAGGTCCTTCAATGAGAATGTTAATTAAGTATTACTATCCGTTCTTAAAATATAACACTTCAACCACTTTCAACTATGAGTTAGAATAAATTCCAAGACATTATTCCCCCCTCGGAATCTTCAAAGTGCTCTTTTTCCTTTTTCTTTTTTTTTTTTTCCTTGAGGTTTTTCTAACCATAGCTGAACTTTTAAGATCTTTCAAACATAACTTTTTGGCTGTCACTGCATAATATGTAAGTTCAGTTTGTTGCAACCGCAGTTTTCAGCCTTGGGAAGATATTATTCTAAAGGTATGAGTTTTCAAAATACAGATAACAGAAATACAAACTCACCAAGAGTTCGTTTCAGTTTTGAGGGCAAAATAGGTCGCCTGGATATACATCAAAGCAAATCTTTTCCAAATTGATATTACTATATCTTTCTCTCTACTCCTATGCCATATACAAGTAGAACTTGAGCTAATCACAATCATCCACTGCAGCATTGCATGGGGTTGTTGTGACCAAGTGTAGGAGCCAGCACTTCACCTTGCTGAACATCCTGCAACTAATCTCAACCCATAAATCCATCCTGTCCAGATCCCTCCGGACAGTCTTCCTTTCCTCAAACAGATCAGCACTCCCACACAACTCAGTGTCATCTGCAAACTGACTGAGTGTGCACCAAATCCTTTTGTCCAAATCATTGACAAAGATATAAAACAGGACTGGCCCCAGCACTGAGTCCTGGGGGACACTTGTGACTGGCCACCAGCTGGATGTAACTCCATTCACCATCACTAGTTCAGCTTGGCCACCCAGCCAGTTTTTCACTCAGTGAAGGGCGCACCTGTCCAAGCTGTGGGTAGCCAGTTTCTCCATAAGAATGCCGTGGGAAATGGCGTCAAAGGCTTTACAAAATTTCAGGTTAGCAACATCCACATCCTTCCCCTTATCCACAAAAAAAGTCATTTTTTTCATAGAAGGAGGTCAGGTTGATCAAGCAGAACCTGCCCTTCATAAACCTGACTGGGCTCAATCCCCTCTTTGTACTGCAACTGCTGCATGATGGCCCATAAGATGATGGGCTCCATGACCTTCCTAGCACCAACGTCAGGCAGACAGCTCTGTAGTTCCCTACATCCTCCCTCTCGTTAACGAGCACCACATTTACTAACTTTTGGTCAACTGGAACTTCCCATTTAGCCAACATTGCTAGTCAATTATTGAAATAATTTACTCTGGAAGTGTGAACTGGCTGAATGGCCAGTGAGGTGGATTGTAAACTGGATGAACAGCAGATGCCAGAGGATTATAATCATAGGGTCTATTTTGAGGCCTGTCCCTAGTAGGATCACTTAGACTTCAATAGTGGGCCCAGTATTGTTTACCTTATTCATCAGTGACTTGGATAAAGGGGTTAAATGCCTCCTCAGCGAGTCCACTGATGACACAAAGCTGGGAGGAGTGGCCAGTGCCCCAGATGGCTGTGCTTCAGATGGACCTCAGCAGTTCGAAGAGATGAACAGAGAACTGTCTGAAGTTCAACAAAGGCAAATGCAGGGTCCTGCACCTGGAGAAGAATAACCCCATGCACCAGCACAGGCTGGGGGCTGACCTGGAAAGCAGCTCTGTGAAGAAGGACCTTAGCGTCCTGGTGGACAACAAGCTGTCTGTGTCATTGGGGCCAAGAAGGCCAATGGGTTCCTGAGCTGCACTAGGAAGAGCATTGCCAGCAGTACAAGGGTGGTGATCCTGCCCCTCCACTTAGGCCTGGTAAGGCCACACCTAAAATGCTGGGTCCAGTTCTGGCCTCCTCAGTATCAGGGAGATACAGGGCTTCTGAAGCAGCTCCAGCAGAGTGCTACAAAGATGATTAAGGGACAGGAGCATTTCTCTTACAAGGAAAGACTAAGAGAGCTGAGCTGTTCAGCCTCAAGAAGAGATGACTGAGAGGGGACCTCATCAATGTCTATAAATATCTGAAGGGAGGGTGCCAAGAAGATGGAGCCAGGCTGTTCTCGGTGGTGCTGAGCAATAGGGCAGGAGGCAATGGGCAGAGACTGATATATAGGAAGTTCGATATGAACATGAGGAAGAACTTCTTTACTGTGAGTGACCACCCACTGGAACAGACTGACCAGAGAGGTTGTGGAGTCTCCCTCACCAGAGGGAATCAAGAACCATCTGGATGCAGTCTGTAGTGGGTTGGAACATAGTTGATGGACAGTCTTTTAGACCAATCGCTTCTCGTGATCACACATATTTTAAAGGTGGCAAAAGTGCAGGAAATTCCTTTTGTTTCCAGCTCTTCTGCAGGGAAGAGTGAGGAAAGGGCCCCGGGCTCCGTTTCTTGGAGCGAGCCCGGGCCTCTCCCTTTCCCCGGCCCCGGGACATCGGCCCCTCGGGTCACTGCGGCAGAACCCTCTCAGAGTCACGGGCAGCTAAGAGACAGCTATAAGCTGCTGCGTAGCTGAGACCACCCGGTGCAGTTTCTTGAAGACTGGCAGGCTGCCTCCTCCCCCTTCCTCACGTGGTCCCGCACAGATCCAGCAGGAGCCGATGGAGTTTTCTGCAACTGAGCCTGAGTCGAGCTGACGAGGACATCATGCAGCTAGCAGCATAAAGAGAAAGAGACTTTTTCTCCAACATAAAGCCCAAAGAAAATCATGGTGACTTCAAGGTCAGAGAGAAAGAAAAAGTAAATCATGTGAGGCAGAGCTGAAGATGGTGGCGGGAAAAGAGGGCAGAGCACGCCCAGCGTGAAGCTTGAAAATGCTTTCTCCAGGCAATGGTAAAAACTGTAATATCACAAACTGTTCTTTCCTCTTTAATTCATTTTAAAAGACATGGGGGGATGAGAATTCTGTGTGCAACCTGTGGAAAAAGAAAGGTGGCCACACCAGATCACCTAGGAGATGTAAGAATCTTTTAGAGATTTTGTGAAGAAGAGAGCCATTGCTTTTCAGGCTGGAATTTGCTTACCCTTAAAAAAGAAACACCCCATGTGTGGCCCATGCTGGCAGTTGTGGAAAGACTGCAAGATTCATGGGAGAGATGGTTTTTTCACAGCAGCAGATTTCTGGACAGGTCTGTGCTAGTTGCAGTTTAGAAACCACATGTAAAGCAGAGAAAAAAACCCTCTTTTTCCCTAAATACTGGAGAGACTTTTTTTTTAAGAACTGTAAAACTGACCAATCCCATGTTTTGTTTTCCTTTGTGCAAGTTAGATAAATGAAAAAGGGTGCTGGAGGAGAAGAGAGTTTAGCTTTAATTTCTTATTATTTCTTTTTACTTTTAATTCTGCTAGTAATAAAACTTTCTTTATACTGTAATTGCTCAAGCAACCTGTTTTGCCTCACAAAGTTCCAGTTTTTCTCAATATAATCCTATTTGCCCTTATAAAATAACATATTTTGTGGGAGCATGGCGCTTAGCCAGCTCAAACCACGACAAATCCCATGCCATGTGATCTATGATGGCCCTGCTGGAGCAGGGACCAAATGACCCGCTGTGGTTCCTTCCAACCTTACCCATTCCGTGATCCTGTGACACTGTGAAATTGGCTCAGTGAGCACTTCTACCAGCTCCCTCAGTACTCTCAGGTGAATCCCTTCCAGCCCCATAGATTTGTATGTGCCTAAGTGGTACAGCAGCTTACTGACTATTTCTTCTTGGATTACAGGGGCTTCGTTCTGCTT
This sequence comes from Platysteira castanea, assembly GCA_013397175.1. NCBI lineage: Eukaryota > Metazoa > Chordata > Aves > Passeriformes > Platysteira > Platysteira castanea. The sequence continues at coordinate 87,038 of VYXC01005810.1, forward strand.
CCAGTCCTTGTCTTTCAGCTCAGAGGGCTGGGTACCCAGGGAAGAACTGATCTTTCTATTAAAGACTGAGATAAAGAAGGCATTTAACACCTCAGCCTTTTCCTCGTTCTTTGTCACTATATCCACCTTGCATCCAATAATGGATTTTGTTGCTTATGTATTTATAAAGCGTTTTTTAATTGCCTTTTACAGAAGTAGCAAGATAATGGTAATTTATGATCATTATAGGATAGTGATAATGAAATCCAATTCCATAAATTTGATATTCACTGCTTTTAAGATAGGTAGGTTAATTTAAGCCGTCATCTGTGGCCAAACACTGCAACCTAGATCTATTAGCTGACTCAAAAACAGATAGGATAGGTAAGCAGATTTGAAATATGGAAATACTGCGTTGCAAGAAAGGAAAATGGAAAATCTATTAAAAATTAGGGAAATAATGAGGATATGAACATAGAAAAACAAATAAACAAACCCTTAAGATTAAAAAGAGCCCCATACCTGAGCAAGTCTTATGAAGTGAAGAGTTTTCTCCTCCTCTGACATTTTACCAAATCAAACATTGTCAAAATCTTGATAAAACATAGGATTTTGTGATTGGAATGGTACTTAATTTCTTTGCATCTTTCAGTTCAGAAATTGTGTCAGATTCTAAAGAACTGAAGAGTGACGAATATGGGAAATATGAGATACATCAAGAGGAAAGTACCTGACTAACAGACTTCCAGGTCAAATGGGTGGGGAAAAAAAAGGACAGACTTCAAGTGATGCAGATTTGCTTTTATTCATTAATACTCAACCCAACTTCTCTAGTTCATGATAACTCTATCTAGATGTAATGTTGTGGTCTAGAGATGTAGGTTATTTACATTTCAACTACTAACAGTGGTCTTAAAACTATGATTTCCGATTGTTCAGACCCCTTGTGTAACAAGATTTTTTTCTTAAATGAAGAAAAACACAGGACCTGGTTTATGGACTAAGAAATCACTAATTGCCAGTCTCAACACCTTATCTGGAATAGTTAAGGAAGACTAAAGAACCCTCTCTTAGATAGCATATCTTCTGCCAGTTTTCATGTGTTTGCACCTACAACTACTCACCTTATCTCCATGAACATCTTTCAGCAAATCATAAAAATCCTCTTCAAAACAACAAAAAAAACCCCAAAACCAAACTCACAAACAAACAAAACTAAGTTTCTTCCAGCATTAGGGGGAAACAGAAAAAAATCATGATTATTTTATCTTATAATATGCTGTAGTTCTGTAATGGAGTAAGTACAATTTAATTTTATTTCCTGAAAAGCTGCTAACATGGTTAACCCAAGGGAGCATAATCCTAGCTAAGACAGAGTTTTATGAATGTTTGCAAATATCAGTCTGCTCTTTAGCTGGTTTTCTGTTTGTTTTCTTTATACAAACAGAAGCTGCAGAAGTACTCTCAGTACTGAATTGATTAAAGGGCTGCAGCTCTTGATCTGTGAAAAGAGACTGAGGGATCAGGGTTTGTTCGGTCTGGAGAAGAGAATTTGACTTTACAGAAAGGATTGCATGTTGTGTCTTTGTTAGTAAATAAAGCTTTGTCAAGATGCAAGCTTGAGTACCAGCTCACACCTGCCGTGACTATGCACTTATTGATGTGAACCTTATGGTTTCAGCCTGCACCATCCGGTATTCTCCTGAGCAAACCTCAAATACTGTTCAGGAAATAGCAGATGACAGAACCTGGTACACAACATGTATTTCCCACTCTAGCTGAAGGGAGAAAGGAGAGTTTTGCTGTAAGGACATGAGCCATCCAATGTCAGCAGTCCTCAGACAAAGAAACCCCATTTGTGTATACAGTTTACTTGGCAGGGATGTACCCATATATCTATTTTCTTGCTTCACGAGCTTTTTCCTCTAATTTTTGATGTCTCACTGTATTGAGGAATCCTAAATAAAGCTGTCTTATAACAGCAGTGTGTATTCAATACATATATTTTCCCTGAAACATAAACTGGGTTTTGAAAAAAACTGCAACTCTTTCAATAGATCAAAGAATGATCTCATATGTTTATGGGTATTTTATTTCTCATCATAACCTTGTAACTGGAATATAAGATCTTCAGAGACTCATGTACTAGAAAATGATGAAGTAGCCTGTCAAAACAGAAAAGTTTTCCTCTGTAGATTGCTTTTGTTGCATCCATTAGTTAGTTTTTGTTCCAGTTAGCTGTAGAAGACTTATTTACATAAAGTTCTTAAATATTTTGAACCTTGGCTCTTTTTGCTTGTCAGGTGGGTTCTGCGGGCTTACTGTGGTTTGTGTATGTCTATGTGGGCTCTTTGCCCTATCTGTTAAGTAAATCTGTGGTCTCCTTGTTCATTCTTTGATCTATTGAGAGTTACAGTCTCTTTCAAAACCCAGTTTATGTTTCAAGGAGGACACTAGTCTTTACATGAGCAACTTCTTTAACTGATTTCAAGCAGCAAAATATCAGTTTGAGAGGCTCTACTTCTATATAGAGGAAGATCAGGAAAGTAACAGGGATTCAAAATATGAGTGTCACTTTAGAAAACTAACAATTTCCAAAATAATAGCAATAGAGTTACTAATCAGTTAAGAGTTCTAAAGACACTTGGTTATTGCTGTGACTTCTACTAGTACAACCTGTGATAGACTGCTGTGGTGGTTTGGCCTGCTGCCAGACCCCAGTTACCTGCTCTCTCACTCCCCCTCCCTGACAGGACACAGGGGACAAAATAAGATGTAAACGCTCACGGGTCGAGATAAAGACAAGGACACCACTTACCAATTACTGTCACAGGCAAAAAAGACTGGATCTGGGGATTTTTTTTTTTACTTGCCAGTTAAAATAGATTAAGATGGTGAGAAACACAAAACGAAATACTGCCTTCCCACCCTCCCTTTTTCTCAGGCTCAACTTTACTCCTTCATCCCAAACTCCTCTACCTTCCCTCTTCCCAGGCAGCAGATGGAAATGGAGAATGGGCGGTGAGGGCTGTGATCAAGCCATAACTGTCCCTCTCTGCAGCTCCTTCCTCCACATGTGCTGCAGTACTTGTCAGGAAAATCTGCTCCAGCATGCACTCTCTGCAAGACAGAGCCCGTTCAGGAAACATTTACCTGTTCCATCGTGGGAAACTACACAGGCTGCAATGTGTTTATCTGCTCTGGTGCTGTCTTCCCTGAGGCTGCAGGGGAATCACATAGACGTAAGCAGTGGTGGAGGTGCATAACAGGAACAGAGGCATTTAGTATCTGTGCCAGGCAAAATGATCTGGGTGCTTTGCTTACACTCTAGAAAGCTCTTGTCATTCTGGTGACTTAGTCGATACTGTGGGGGTGGTGAACTATATGTGGTGCAGCTTGGGGTGGTGGATGGATTTCCTCTTCAAGCTACAGAAAATATGTATGAAAATCTGCTTATGCTACACTGATAAAGATTCTAACTAGTGTATAACCAAAGACAGATGGGAAGAAAGTTTCCTTAGAAGCTAGAAAAGGGTGTGATGGATGATTTGGCTTTTTCATCTCTATGTAACAGAGAGTGAATGAGGATGTTGCAGCATGGGGAAAAGGGGCTAGCAATATAACTTATGTCAAAATGAAACTTACTGCCTAGAACTAAAGAGAAAATATGACAAAGCACTTGAATAAATGTTGTTATTTTATTACTATGGAATTATTTGTGTTCATTCTCTGCAGCAGCTCTTTTAGCAAATTGAACTTTTGTTCTATGCATTAATAAAAAAACTAGAACGACTTGGGTTAGAAGAGACCTTGAAAATCGCTTTATTCCAAGCCCCTTGCCGTGGGCAGGGATGCTACCCACTAGATCGGGTTACTCAGGGCCCTGTGCAACATGAACTTGAACACTTCCAGAGAAAAGGCATCAATGGACTTCTCTGGGCAATATGTACCAGTGCCTCTCTACCCTCTGAGTAAAGACCTTTTTCCTAACATCTAATCTAAATTTCTCAAAGTTTAAAATCCTTCTCCCTTATCCTATCTGCCAGTGTAAAAAGTTGCTCTCCCTCCTATTTATTAGCCCCCTTTAAGTACTGGAAGGTGGCAATGAAGTCTCTGGAGCTTTTTCTCCAGGCTGAACAATTCCAGCACTCTCAGCCTGTCTCTGTAGGAGAGGTGCTCCAGCCTACATATCATCTTTGTGGCCCTCTTCTGGAACTGCTCTAGGAGGTTCATATTCTTGTTATGCTGAGGACCCCAGAGCTGAATGCAGCATTCCAGGGCGGGTCTCACAAGAGCAAGAGGGGATGAATCACTTGCCTTGACCTGCTGGCCTCCTCTCTTTTGATCAAGCCCAGGATCCACTCGGCTTTCTGGGCTGCCAGAGTGCACTGTGGGCTCACACCCAGCTTCCCATACATGAGAACGTCCAAGTCCTTCACTGCAAGGCTGCTCTCAGTGAGCTCTTCTTGCAGTCTGTACTCATGTCTAGGATTGCCTCCACCCAGGTGCAGCACCTTGCACTTGGACTTGTTGGACTTCATGAAGTCCTCATGGGCTCACTTCTAGAGCTTGTCCAGGTTCCTCTGGATGGCTTCTCTTCCATCTGTTGGTTCAACTGCATCAGTCAGCCTGGTGTAATCTGCAAAACTGATGAAGGTGCACTTCTTTTCTGACCTATGTATACATAGAATCCTGTCTTGCTATTTTTCACATCCCTTACCAAGTCCCATTACCTGCATGCCTTAAACTTCATGAGCCCATCCCTACATATACTAACAGCATCCCTGTACTCCTCCCAGGTCCCCTGTCCATGCTTCCACTGGCTGTGCATTTCCTTCTGTGTTGGTTTTGGCTGGAGTAGAGTTAATTTTGTTCACATTGGCTGGTATGCGGCTGTGTTTTGGCTTTGTGTTGAACACAGATTGACAATACAGAGATGTTTTTGTTATTGCTGAGCAGGACTTACAAAGAGCCAAGACCTTTTCTGCTCATACTGCTATGTTGCAAGGAAGTTGGGAGTGCATGCAAAGTTGGGAGGAGACACATCCAGAACAGGCGTCTCAAAGTGACTAAAAGGATATTTCAGACCATATGGCATCATGCTCAGTATGTAGTGGGGGAAGAAGGGAAAAGTGATGGATGTTTGGAGAGATGGTGTTTGTCTTCCTAAATAATTGCTACATGTTTTGGGGCCCTGGTCTCCTGGAGGTGGCTGAACACCTGCTTGCCCATGGGAAGCAGTGAATTGATTCCTTGTTTTGCTTTGCATTTGTGCATGGCTTTTGCTTTCCCTATTAAACAGTCATAAATTCTGTACCTTGTACCCTTCCAGTTCTCTCACTGATCCCACTGGTGTGGGAGTGAGTGAGTGAGTGGTTGTGTGGTACTTGGTTGCTGTTTGGTTAGAGTGTTTCCAGGTTAGAATGGAAAGTAGTATCAAGAAAGCTTAGAGATGTTTACATTTCTGAATATTCAAGATAGATATGGAGGGTGAAGGGGCTCAAACCAGAGATCTCTGTGTCATCAGGGCAAACTACAGTCAGCCTTTCTCCCTGACCACTCACTTTCACCTCCCTCCTTGCTCCAGAAGGCAGTGGGAGTTGCCTGAAGGGGAGATTCTGTCAGCAAGTAACTTCAGCAAGTAATCTTCAGTTAAGGTCAAGTCTAGCAATACTTACGAAATACTTTCTTAATAATTATAGATCCTTGCCATTGATTTTATGAGTGTAAAATAGTCTTAAGTTTGAAACTGAACTGAGCTTTGGAATTGGGACATCAAGAGACAGAAAATCTTATTGTAAATGAGCAACTATCTGAAGTGAAGACAATGCAGTGTTCTCGATGCAGTCTTTGTTTCAAGAAGGTAAGAAACCAATCGGATCTGTGGCCTGGTCACAGAAAAGTTCATCTGCAAGGTTAAACTATAAATTCTAGAAACCTTTGTTAATGAGTAAAACTACAGCATGGACATATTAATGTGATGTATATGTGTACATTGTCATAAACCTTTTGAAACTGTAGACCTTTTCAGGATGCTATTAGTATAATTTAGGAGAATCAAGGCAATTATTTTGGATTAGATAATGGAAATTGGCATGATAAATAAATGTTAGAAAGCTCTTGGGTATATGAAACTGTATTATTAAATTAGAACTTCAGCTAAAATGGTAAGGTCTGGTGATTACATTTTCATTAGTTGTACATTCTGCAGTGTCACTTAATAGCTTTGTTGATTGTGCATAATTTACAGTGCTTTCAAAATGCAACACAATTACATGTCTTTAAAATAATACTGTTGTGCTGGAAAAAGAATTGATGGGGCTAAGCATAAGTTTAAAGACACCTGCAACTATGAGCTTGAATCTAGTATTTTTTGAACCTGAAGCATTTAGGGGGATACAGTTGTATTTTCTCTGTAGAGAATTTAGTTTTGCAATGAAATAATATTTGACTTGATCAAAAATTTAAAAATAAAAAAATCTAGATCTCAGGTGAACTAAATCATATAGATGTTACAGAGAGTTGCTTGTATTTTTCTCTTTTTAGTGCAAGTGGTTTGGGGTTTTTTTATAAAATGAATGAAAAAAGCAATATAGAATAACCAGCAAACGTTGGTACTACACATAAGGCTCTTCCATCAGTTTAATTCTTCTAAAGTGATTACAACACAGAGTTTAGTATTAAATTTTGATTTAATATTACATGTATATTGTAAACTATACTTTATAACTGGTGCATTACTATGACCAAAGTGCTGACTTTGTTAAATATTTTTAATCTTTATTGAATTTTATTTATAAATCCCCTTTTAAAAATAAATTTAAATTAAATACTGAGAAATATTTTTTCTAAGTACCTGATTCATCCCAGAGTACATTATTCTGTCACTATAGTTAACCTCAAGCCATGTGTCTGTTCTGATTTTTATTTTTCTTTGAATCTTTTGCTTCACATACTTCTGTTTTTGTGATCACCTATACGTATTGAAGAAAATAGGAAAAAATTACACCAGGCATAGCCGTTGTGGTTTGGACACCATTATTATATCTTTATTTGTTATTTGGTCCAGATGAGTGGCAGGCTGTGACTCTGTCCTCCAAAGATCGTGGTTGCTTTCAAACCATAAAAATACCTGACCAGAATACGAAGGATGACAATACCTGGGCACAGTGGGGGTCTGTGGCTCCATGGAACCATCGTGCTGGGAAACATGGGGTCTTGCATTGGGCCTACTGGGACAGAAGGAGCAGGTAGGGCCCATCTCACTCCCTCAGCCAGAAGCAGGGACACCAGTGCCACCAGGACACCCAGCCCAGGCACTCAGGACCTCCCTGAGGATGAGCAAGGGCCAAGGCCAGGAACAAGCCCAGTGAGGGGAAGATGGGTCAAACACAGTCCCAGGATCACTGGGATGAGCCAAGAGGGCAGCACCCATTAAGCCCAGACACATGGGTCAGATGAGAGCTGCAGTGTGCTGTGACCAGGGCATGACCTAGGAAGTGGAGAAAGAACTTGGAATGCCAAAGCTAAAGTCCTAGTGAATTACCCATCGTGCAACCAAGCCTTTAAGGGCAGTCTATCAGACTAAATACAAAGAGCAAAATATATCAATTTTCTTTAATGATAAGTAACACTTAGCTTTATATCAGTACAGAAAACCAGAGTGGTTGATTTTGCATATTGGATTCTGAAGAAAAGAGCTTCAGCATCTCAGTTGTGTTAGTTTTATACACATAATAGGCAGGCAACCCACTTGATGTATTCTCCCCGTGATTAAATTTTGTGATTTCTATATAATGGTTAATTGGTTTTCCCACTGAAGCTTTGGGTTTGTAGGGGTTTTTTTTTTCAGCTTGTTAATACATCCATTCTGTGAATCATCCATCAAAATACACTTTCTCAGCCTGGACCCCTATGGCAGCATAGCTAATTATCTCTAAAGTAGCATTAGGATGCAGTATCTTAAAGAAAACTGCAGAATGTTTTTCTGCTTACAGTTCAAAATAATCTTAATACATTCTTTGTCATGCATATTGTTACTTCTCAGAGTTCCCAGAAATCTGAGCCACAGTGAAAAATTCATGTGTGAATGTGTGTATGTATACTCAATGGTCTTACAGGTGTTTTCCAACCGAAACGATTCCACGCTTTTTATGTTTATATGTACAAACAATACTTACATACATGAATGTATTGTACTTTCCTAATCCCTTGTTACTATCTTGTCTCTAATTATGGAACTGTTATTGAAATGCATGAAAAACTCCTAGGCTTCTTAAATTTGATATAACCTAGGGCTATTGATAAACCCTGTCCAAAAGCTGTGCTCTGAGCAGGTCTGTCAAGAAAGAACCCATCAACAGCAGGCCCACTGCTGTCAGACTTTATTATCACTAAATAATATATTATGATAGTGCAAGGAAGTCAACTTTGTCCTGATGATAATGGTGATATATGCTTGCCCCCACACCAAGTTTGCTGTCCTTCATGAGGCTGCCAGCAGTTCCACTTCAAACCAGAATTACTACATGCACTTGAAGAAGTCTTGGGATCTAACCCTGATTCACAGATGGCAACAGATGCTAATAACATTTGGACTGGAGTCAGTGTATAGTTCCCAGAAGGGCTGTAGCAGAACCTAGAAGGCAATTCTCATTTATACTCTAAGTTTTGGGTTGGGTTGGATTGTTTTTTCCTGTGCAAACTTACCTATGCAAGGGGAAAAATATATACAGTGACACTTTATTAGACTTTGCTAAGTTCATGAGTTTCTCATCACTCATCATTTGCAATTTCCCTTCCCTTCCCTTCCCTTCCCTTCCCTTCCCTTCCCTTCCCTTC
>VYXC01005810.1:96178-106789 GCA_013397175.1 Platysteira castanea
CCTTCTCCTTCACTTTCTCCTTTCTATTCCATTTTCCCTTCCCCTTCCCTTTTCCCTTCCCTTCCCCTTCCCTTTTCCCCATCCCCTTCCCTTTCCTTAATTTCAGATACTTAAAATGGTTTGTTTAAATACTCAACATTCTGAATATACAGATTTTTAAGAGTTTTGATGCAATCTAAAGAGGTAGTGAAACATTTACCTTCATACCTGCATTTCAGATTTTCTCCAGTAAACACTAATTCACAGGAGCTTAATTTGAGAATATTGAAACAGTAGTATCCCTCAACCCCTATATAGCCAATGTTGATTCAATATTTTCAGCTAGTGCCCATAATAAAAAAATTCTACCAGATAACTTCATTTGCATAATCAAAAGAAATGGCTGCAGTGAAGTAATTTATCATGAAGGCTCAATCTTTTACATTTACAGCACCCTATGGAAGGTGACTAACCCTACAGTAATTTTCAATTAAAAATGTATTTATAAATATCAAAGAGAAGAGAGTTAAAAACATGTTATCTCCTTCCAAAATGAAAGCAGGAATATTCTTCTACAATGATACCAAAAGGGCTAAATCAATTTTTACTGTGCCTGGGAAACTTTTAGCAGAGAAACAAGGCAAGCAAACACCGCTCCTCCAGCAAAGGAGGTGGGAAGGTAAGAAGACACCTGACTCAAGAATGCTGTGAGAGACAAAACAAAGGACTGAATCTCTGGGAACTTGGGGTGGGATTTATGGTAATGGTGTGTTAGTTTAAAAAACAGTCTAGTTTTTTGGTGGGTGGGAGAAAGTTGCTCAAAGTGTCTACTATGTCTGGCACAGAGCCAATCGCTGAAGGCTCTGACAACAGGCAGGTTACTAGCCCAATTAGAGAAGTTGGTAAGGCTCCTGCGATGACATTTTAAGAAGGGACAAGAATGAGGGTGTTCTCTTTTTTTCTTCCAGACAGGTTGGGGGCGTCACCTGGCTGGGGCCCTCCCAAGGCTAAGGCCCTCCCGAGGCTGGGGCCATTCAGATGGGGCGGCCTGTTCCAGCAACGAAAACATGGTGAAAAATTTCCCGACACAGACCACAGACGAGCTCAACCTTTTCAACATAGCAAAGCTCTATAAAAACTTTTCAATTGATAGAACTTGAGAACAATAATACCTACGGACAACAATTTTCTTCAGAGTCAGAGAAAAGGAAGAAGTGAGGACATGTAAAGAGAACCAATATGGAGGCACTGAGGTCGGGGAGAAGAAGGAGAGGGCGGAGGTGCCCCAAGCATCGGAGTCGAGATCTCTCTGCAAGCCGTGGTGAGGACTATAATGCAACAAATTGTTTCCCTGTAATCGATGAAGTGCAAGGGAGGATGCAGAGATCCACTCTCAGCCTGTGAGGAAAAGTGCTCATGCTGGAGTGAGTGGATGCTGAAAATCTGTGATCTAGTGAGGAAGTCGAACAGAGAGAGGTGACCCTTGCTTCCAGAGATAGAGAAAGAGAGCCCTTGCTTCCAAACTAAAACAGCTTATCTTTAAAAGACTAACACCCATGGACTAAAATCACCCACGATGTGCAGTTTTGGGACGGCTGCACCGTTTGTGGGAGGGACTCACATTACAGTAAGCCAGGCAGGACTGCTATTCATGAAAATTAAGACCATGGAAAGTTTGCAGAGAACTACCTCCCGTGGGAAGAATCCCATGGCACAGCAGAAGAAAGAAACTCCTTTCCCCAAGCGTACTGAGGAAAGAGTTCTAGGAAGTGAAAGACTGACCAAAACCCCATGTTTTGTCTCCTTCTGCTGTCCATGGAAAGAGGGAGGGACTGGGAAGAAGAAAGGTGTTCTAAAGGTTCATTTTAGTTCTCATAACCCTTTTTACTTTTAATTCTGTTAATAATAATTTTTCTTTACACTGTGTAAGTTTTGAACCTTTTTTGCCTTGGAGTGTTTTTTCCCCTAATTCTTAACTCATTAAGTCTTCTTTTTTGTTTTCCCCTCCTCTGCTCAGCTATAGCAGAGGAGAAGAAGTGAATAGTTTTTCATAGGTGCCTGTATTCTAGTCAGTGTCAAACCCTGACATTTGGGTAAAAGATAATATGTATGTGGTAATTGTATATAAGCAACACACTTGTAGAATCATGCGTCCATGTAAGGCTGTGAGTATCCCCTGTGCAGCCTCAGGCCTGAATAAATCATGTCCTGTTTCACACAATTTGAGTGTTAAGGAGCCTTATTCTGATGTTTTGAGGTGGTAAGTCTTTCTGACTTTTGAGAATAAAAGCAGGACCTGAGGGCAGCCTCACAATAAGATCCCATAAGAGGAAATAAACATTAAACTTTCAGTTTAGCTGTTAAAGGAATAAATTAAAATCACTAAACAGAACTATCCATTTCCTCCATGCCTGTAAATTCTGTGTTTGTGATCTACATCTATAAAAAAGGTGTTAAAAACTAACCCTTCTTCTGCATCCATCTTTCTTGACTTGGGGAGGAATACACAATGCATATTGGCATTAGAAAATGTTCATAGAGGGAAAATTATATTGCTGGTTTGGGTCCAGTTCTTCAGTTTTCCACTGTCTTACTTGTGTGAAAGCAAAGTTTGGCTAAACAGAAATATTTTCATGTTTGGTTTATCTTACTGCTGAATTTTGAGGTTTTGTTAAGTGTGCTGAACATCTCATTAGCAGATGGGAATGGATTTATTTCATTGCCTGTAACTCACAATAAGCCAAGGAAGACAGAGACAGTTCTATGTTAATCATATTACTATTGTTTCATTACCAACTTTTTATTTATATTAAATGTGGACTGTTTTTGCAATAAATATCGTTTTTAAAAAGGGAATTATCTTAAATGAGAACAGCTGAAGCTTACTATATCTAATTTGCTATTGTTGTGTTCTGAAAGACTGAGATTTTAATCTACATTAAAAAAAATTAAATATTGTGCAAAGAAAAAGTATGTACATTCCCAGTACACCAATCTCTCCCCTTCTGCAAAACATTCAAAAACATTTGTTACCCATTTATTTTAATACATTTAAAACATGCTTAAATGCAATGGACCTAAAGGTTTAAACAAGTCAGTGGGTTTAAAGTAATTTTATCAGCTGCATTTATTCTTGCCAGACAGATTCTGAGCCAATCCAATAACAACAGCAAGTGCCAAAAGCACTTAAAGGAAGACATCAGCTTTGTGAGCTCCCATTAGATCTTCTAAATGTAAGGTTAGAAGCCTTTTGTTCTAGCTTTTTGCAATAAAATGAAGCTTCTTGGTGTGACCCAAATAAGTATATTTAGACCCAGTAAATACGTATTGTATTAGTCTGGATGAAATTTATGTAGTGGCTGAAGGAATCACATTTATCTGTGGTGCACATAAAACCAAATGATCAAAATAGACTTTTTTGTCACAAAAGTCTAAAACTATTGGGATTTCAGGATGAAATTTTATATAACAGGTCAGTCTTTAACTTATTTTTTCTTTGATATCAATAGGAATTGAAATATTCACATGCAAAAAAGTCTGCCTACAAGCTTAACTGAGGTTAGAAAAAGTATTATTGAAGTTTTACAGTTGTTTTATTTTGTTCTTGAATAGGCTACAAGGGAGAGAGTATACTAAAATTTCCAAGTATAATTTGCTGGAATGGAAAGTTCCCATTCTGCTCTTTGCTAGACCCGTCTTGAAAATTTCATCTCTTTGTAGCACTGTATAGTGTTACATACTGAAGAGAACTCAGAAATAAGTACACAAAAAATAGACAATGTGACACTCAGGACTGAGAAAATGCTGGTGCAACCAGAGTGGATAGAAGTGTGAGCAGACAGACACACTCGAGGGAGGAAGATTACAAGTCTTCACTTACTTGTGTAAGATCCTAATAATAGTAGCAAGAGCTTTTTTTTATTATTTTATAATCTGATTGTATCAGGAGAAAAGGTGATTTCCAGATTTTAATGCAATCTGGAAACAGAACTATTGAAACAAGTTTTGTGAAACATTTTCTGTCTCCTTGCAATGTTTGTAGGATATAAAGCTCCAGTTCTAACTAGCATGTTTGCCCATAGCCATTCATTAATCTTCCTGTCTTGAAACTTTGCCCTTTACTCTCCTGATTTGTTGATGATGTTTCCCTAAAGGGTAAGCTAAGACACTGTTTTCACAGAAAAAAGAAAGCCTTAAAGAAGCCTTTCTAAAAGTGTGCTTAATTTCCAAATTTAGGAACAAACTTTGAATTTGTGAAATTTCTGCAATTTGTAATTTCTTTGAATTCATTCTTCCATTTCTAAGTTTCTCTGCCAAAGACTGAATTTGACATTTGACTTTTTTCTGAATTATTACTAATGAAACCCCTCTCCAGAATTACTTGCTTTAATCTGTTTAGAAAAAGATAAATTAAGATGCATCAATCAAAGTGAATGTAGATTTATTGAATATTTAGGAACAAAACCATAACTTGTAATAATTGAAAAGAGTTTAGTTAAAGATCTACTGTGCTAATTATCCAACATATTATTATCTTCAAAGATAAATAAGTGAATTATTTCATCTGCTGATGAAATATTAGCTGTATAAGAAATGGGAAAAGTGCATACTGTTCACTTAATTTGATTTGGTAAAAGTATCCTATTAAAAATACAAATAAATATGAAACCTATGAAAACAAAACAAAAGTGAAGATCACTTCATATAACTTAAACTAAGCATACTTTGTATTGTGCATATTTATGTGCAAAGTCTTTTAAACAATAAATGCAATGGAACCGAATAAAAGAAAAACTAGTACAGGGAGTACTAGAATAAAAAGCAGTGGATTCTTTAAAGAGTCTAATCTCCATGGATTGGAGAATAAATTGCATTACAGTACTCTGTAGTACTGCAAATTGCTACTATAGGGTGAAGAGAGAAATATTAAATGTGTTGGGGTTTGGGGTTTTTATAATCAAATTATTGTACTGTGATCTGGTTTTGTTTGTTTTCATGACTGGTTGGAAAAAACCCCAATAGCTTATAAAACATCTTAGCTACAAGTTAATAGTTGGTAGTAGATTTTTTTGTTTCTTTGGTTGTTTTTTTTTCATATTAAGGTAGACATAAATTCATGTTTTACCAAAAGTCAGCATTTATATAAATTATATTTATACAGAACTGATTTTTTAAACTCTCAACTGGACAATTGCCATTAGATCTTTAGTTAAGATAATGATCTCTCATTTGTTACCTAAAATCTAGACATCTTAATTTTTTTTTTAAAGGAATGTAAAGGTTTCTGTGTTGGTAAATTTATTCTTACACTGGTTACTTGTTTTTAACTTACACAGTTTCATTTCAGTTTGTAATATTTAGACTTAGCATTTTTCATTTAAGAGGGATTACAGCCTTTCTCTCAGCCTTGTTTTCTCCTCATGATATAACTCATGAAGTTATATTAAAAAAAAACAAAAAAAAAAAACACAAAAAACAAAAAAAAAAAACTTCCCCAAAACTCCAAAGAAAGAACCTGCAAACTCTCAACAGGAGTTGTGGCAGATGTCAGGCCTCATTCCATGACAAGACATAGAGTTTAACTGATTTTTGTAGGTTTGCTATAGACAGCCACCCCACCCCCTCTGAAACTCCATGCCAGTTTTCAACACAGATCAACAACAGGTTTATAGCTGACGCCTCATGATTACCATGGCTGATTCCACTCTAGAAACAGCAATAGCAAACTTATTTTCAATATTGTATGAAGAGCAAGTAGAATGTATAATTTCAGTTAATACTGACAAATTTCATAAAATTATAGGGATGATTTATAGGAGGAAGTAAATAGTAGTCTCAGGGGTTTCGTTCACAGCTCTGTGTTGAAGGCACAACAGGTCTAGATCTTAACTCACAAATTTTACAGGACAAGTTTATGCATTTGAATAAATTTCTAGTAATTAAGTCGTGCTCTGATGATTTGAAGTCTTAAAAATATTTTGAACAAAATTATTTCTTTCTCAAGAGACATATTCCCACTGTTTTGGTTTTTTTTAAACTCAGGTTTGTCAATGTTTTTGTTTAAAAATACACTGCTTAAAAGAATCATGCACTTGGCCCCTACCCAAGAATGATGTTATCATATATTTCTGTTTGCTAGTACTAGCAATATTCTCAGTAATTTCATTGGCTGCTGGTTCATGAAATAAAGGTCAACTTAGACTTCCACATACAATGCAGCTGATGGAGAGGCACTGTACCTCATAATTTCGTGGTTCAGGTTTTGGTACTCTTCACTCATTTTAAAGAGACACCTATCCACAACAAGAAAACAATTTTGTTATTATTATACCAGCATATCTTTGCAAGAGTTGATAAATACAAGAAGCTATTATATTGCTGACACTGCTTTTGTCCAATATTGCTTCCCATCTTCCTTTCCTTCAGTAATTTTGCTAAGCAGTTTTTTCAAATGCACTCCAAGCAAATGTCATGCTTAACTTGCTAAAAGAGGAACAAAAATATAATTAGCATACTCCTACCATATTGGGAAGGTATGGCTTCATCATCATTTTTTGCAAAGGGAGGAAATGAAAGAGGGAAAGAAATAATTTATTTCTTGCCATAATATATCAAAATTATCTGTATTTTTAAGCAGTTCTCTGGCCTAAAAACCTGGTTTTGCAAGAAATACTGCTGAAGGACTTATAGGGTTATGCTAGATTCCTGTAAATTCTTAAGAAATTGCTAAATTCTGAGAGAATGCATATTACTTACATTATGGAAGACAAAAAAAAAAATCTGGTAAAGGTAAAATTGTTGAAATAAAAATTCAAGGTTAAATTTAAAAAAAGCCCAGAACACTGAAGTGAAAATGTGAAAATGCATAGAATTCTAATGGAAGAGGGAATTCTTTCAGAGCAGCAGCACCAGAGATTGTCTCCATTTCAAGAAGACACTGAATTTCTACCACCTGAGCAATGATTGCCAAGCTGGGAAATATTTGTTGGGTGCCATATTGGGAATGGGGAACATACGAATGCTTAGCATAGTAAAACCTTCTTCTCCGTTTTCTTTGTGTGTATCAGCCCATAAGAAATTGCTTTGTACTTCGAAGTTGTATTCATCCTGCCTGCAGAATTACTTTGTGGATGGTAAAAGTTGCCTAAACAGTTACACACAGAAGGAGGGTTATACTGGGAAAAGTGAAGAAGGCTGATGTAACGTCCAGAGAGAAATAGGGAAAGAGATTTTTGGGTAGAGGCTTACTGAGTTTGGTGCTTCTGGTAAGCAGGGTGGGGTGGAGGCACTGATTATATCACTTCCATGTTACCAACAGGTCTCTGTATATTGATACACCTAAACTCCCCTTTCAGCACTGACGATCAGAACAAGCTCTGTCACTGAATCCTGAGCAAAAAGGATGGCAGTAGGAGTTTTATTGAATTCGGTAAACTCTTTTCATAGAAAACTACATATTTTGCCTATAATTAATGTTATCTACACATAGAGATAGGTTTATAGTATCTTAGTGTGATTGCAGGATCACAATCTGTGTTAGCAATAAATAACTGAATTTTATGAAAATAGTTGTTTATTAGTCTTTCTGTAAGGATAAGCTTTTTTGTTGTTTTTGCTGCTGTGAGAATTGGATATGTATTCCACACTAAGGATTTATCATTGGCTTAATGGAGTAATTTCATGCCTAGATCCAGAATGAAATGTAGGAAGATAAGAGGCAGTGCTTTTTAACATTGTCTAGGATTTATCTCTCCCAAGTTGAGCAAGGAAAAGATTACTATCAGAAAAGAGAATAGCTCATGTAAAAGAATAGCAATAAGGCAAAGTGTCAGGAAAACAGAAAAGGAATACCTCTGAGGAATCTGTACACAATCTGGTTTATGGGTTTATGGAAAACAAAACCAAAACCAAAACAGCAACCAACTAAAAATTGCAATTGAATAATTTTTTTTTTTTTTTTTTTTTTTTTAGCATACTGGTGTCTTGCTTCTATTTGAGAAAAAAATAATGTTTCCATAATTTTTTAAAAAATTTTTAATTAATTTTTTAATATTTCCGTTAAAAAATCAGGGGCTTTTAGCTGCCAACAATCTGAAAACTGTTTATCATATGAAATAACCATATTCTGTTTGAAAAAAATGTATTTTTGTATGTAAATGGTTTGACTGTTTTCTTTCATGCTCTTGTGGTATGCATACTAACAGAGATATTTCCCTCAACAAGGTTGCATGAAGTGTAGTAAATTTTCCTTCAATTACAATTTTTCTTCACATATTATTTCCATAATATCATTACCTTAGCATGATGATATGATTGTTGTTGACTTGGACTTGTATTCTTATTTCCAGTGCAGAGAAAGACAAAAATTAAAACCCTTACATTACTATGAGTCACACTCAAACCAACTGAGTGGAAAGAATATGAATAATTTTACTTATTTTACTTAATTAACTAATGGTCACCTTGAGCATCTAAAATGTAGTGTAATTAAGGCTCTTTTTTAATATTAGGAGAAAAGAAATTCTCTCTTTTATAATACAAAATAGACCAAGGAAAGACTCCAACTGAGCTAAAGGAGTTAAAGAGGTTTTTTTGTTGTTGTTATTGGTTTTTTTTTCTCCCTAGCTGGACCACACAAGAGAAATAGATAGTTTGAGAACTGTTCTGGTGTTACTCATTCTTGTGTTCTGAAAGATTCAGAAAAAGGAAGGGATTCTTTTTCCTTGAACCACTAATCAACACACAAAGACAATAATTCACCTGCTCAAGAAGTTTCTACCTTAGAGTAGAAAAGATTATCTTTAGTAAATAAACTACATAGCACGGTGTTTGGGTTTTTGGTTTTTTTTTTTAATACCAAGATACCTATATGCTCATATATTAATCTTCTATAGGTATGAGCTTGAAACTGAAGGAAAAACTAGGAAGTACTTAGAACAACTTAGCTTCTTATTCTTGAGTTCGTGTATCTCAATTGAGATGAAGGACCTCTAGAAATATCAGAATTTCATGTCAAAAATGTCAGTAAATTTTGTTTGTCTATACATCAATAAGTCTGAAAAGTCCTTCAAACCTTTCTGTGATGAGAAGGGAATTATAGAGACAATTTAAACTGCAATAGTGGAAAACTTTTTTTTTCATCTACTAAACTGGAGACTTTGAAGCTCTTATTTCAGGGGATATATATCACATTCTGATTGACATTTAAGCAATATAAAGCACATTTAAAAATAAGGTTAAAGTACATTCTGTAAACAAACTGAACAAGTATCAAAATTATATTCATGGAAAATCTGCGAATAAACTTCAGTCACCAATAATAGCATTATATACCTATCCAGTACCCATGTAGTAGCAGGTACTCTGCTCACTTTTCAACATATTTAACAAAAGTGATAGCAGAAGAGTCCACAAAAACAGGTGTCATGGAAGTGAAAAATAAATTATGACACTCTATGTATCAGAAAACAGAAAATGTAGATATTTAAGTTTGCAAATGCAGAAAAAAGTGTTCCAACTATTTTTTGTAGAAACTGATTGTCAAATAATGGACTTCCATGACTTATAATTCAATAGTATTTAAAGACTCAACATGTAAGATTGAAGCTGATGTCAGAAACCCAGCACAGATAGAAGTTCTTGTCAATGATTATTTTATCATATAAAAAAGTGTGTAGTCATGTAAACATATAGTAGTAGCAGTAGTTCATATTTTTCTGCACCTCACCTCCTGTTTCCTTTAAAATCCTTTGAAAAAAGTACACTGAAGAATCAGAAATATGCAACTTATCCATCTTATCATTAATCAAAAAAAAAACAAGAACAGAAGCTGATGCAGGAAGACATTTTAATTGAATGTCTTTTGATCACCATAAAGCAAAAAGATCTTAATAGTTTCATCGTCATAAACCCTTTACAAAACTAAATAAATTAAAAATTTGTTTGCTACTCTAAAGGGGTTATTTTAATTGTGTGATTTAAAGTTAGAACATTAAAAGACATATGTGTCAAGCCTGAAAAAGTCAGAGGTGGTGTGTTGTATTCTTGCTATGTAATTAAGAGAGATCAGACATTCCAGTCTAAAAATGTTGCAGAGAGATGTCAGCTGAGGTACTGAACCCTGACTGCACATTAGCATAGTGTCAGACTTAAACTCCTAAGTCCTGTCCAGTGTTGTCTAAAGAATTTGAAAATATTTCTGCTTCTATATGTAAGCATGAGCGATTCTCCATACTGTGTTCCACTAAGGGGTAGAGACATTTCCTAAGTTGCTTAAATGTCTTAGTGTTTACAAGGTCAGGACCAAACATGCATTAAAAGTTATTTTCCTTAATTATGTGTGCACTTGGCACTAGATCTTGATCTTCATGAAGTGTTTTTATCTATCTAGTACTACACTGATTTCACTGTGATATGATTCACACTACATATGGGTCAGTATTCTGCATGCAGTACTTTATTGTGAGAATCAGCAGTATTTTAGCAAGAACTTTTAAAAAGCAAGAGCTTTTAAAATGCTATTTTTAAGATAAAATTTAGTATGCTTGGTACCAGAGTAGCCATTGTCCAAACAGTAACATAAAAATTCACCTTTGTGATTGGCACTGTTCCTTTGTTGCTGCAATTAAAAAA
>VYXC01005810.1:106818-143939 GCA_013397175.1 Platysteira castanea
AAAAAAAAAAAGGGGCAAGGATTGGTTTACCACTCTAATTAATGATTTCTAAAAAAATTGGGATTTTTTATGTCAATATTTCCACCGGGATCAATTTGAATTGAAGTACATTGTGTAAAAAACAAGGAACACAAGCCTCATCTGTACATAATCTAAACTGACAGACAAACATATTTATAGCCAGAAGTTACTCTAGAAATATATGGATGATGGCTGTACAGTTCTCTGAGGGGATGAATATTCTCTCCACTTTATAGGATTATTCAGTTATGTCTTCTCATAAAACTAGTATCAGCTGACATCTTGAAGTAATTTGAATTGCTGATCTTAAAGCTGGACAAAAAAAAAGAGAAAAAATTAATGTTTTGATAACTTTTAAAATGTTAGTAAAAAAGGGCCACAGATAAACTTTTCAGTTTTCTAATGATGACATAATTAAATAATGAATGGACTGGAATGCTGAAAAAAAAATTAATAATTAGTTTATTTTCTTGTTTGCAAATTGGATGTAGCTCAGAATTTCACCAGATATTTTAAATGTCTCATTATAGGAAGAAAAATGATACTTGCAAAATTTTCCACAACCAATCTGTCAATGTTTTCAGTATGAGACTTATGGAATTTTCTTAGAGATAACATACAGATTAGATGGAGTGAAGATTGCTCTCTGAAACCTGATGATTTCTTGATATTAAATTTAGGAAGAGCTACTCTAATAGGGATATGGCTTCCTCCAAATCTGTCCGGAGAGTTTCAGTTTTCCTTCATCAGTCCTATAATTCACAGTGGAAAATATAGAGAAATGTTCACTCTTGATTTGAATACATTGTTCAATACGTTTTTAGTAAGGTGTTCCACTGGATAATTCTTGCTGGCAAAATATTGTTCCTTTCAATAGGTCAGGTCTGGTAAATTAAAATTTGAGTGCAAACTAGTTCATAAGTTAAATCGGAAGAGGTCCTAGGCTACGTTCCTAACTTAGGTGCCTATAACAGCATGTTGTGAAGTTGAGGCTAAAAAAGGTATCCGAATCCTAAATAACAAGCATGGACTTATTCAGGTATGTTCATGTTAGGTAATTTCAAATTAAAAAATGGAGCATCACTTAAAGAATATGTACACTTCCTTGCAGGATCTCTGTAGTAGTAAAAGTTAACTCTTCAACTAATAAGGTATAAGGAATTTCGTATGGGAGGAAATCTTCATAAATATGAATAGATTTCTTTATATATATTTTAATTTACCAGGAAAAGTTCTGCGCTTTAATTATAGTAGCTATTTATATTCTTTTCTATAAAACTTTATGTTATAGATAGAAATTTTTGCCAACTTTTTTTTTTAAAATTTAAATGTTTCATAAAGGAACTAATTTTTCTCATATATAACACTTTAATTTTTTTAATTGATTTTTTTCCTTTCTATGTGATAGCACTTGTGCAGGAATTACATTATGTCTAACATTCAAAAAATGATAACTTTAAATTCCAGGTTTTTTACTGATTTTTAATAATAGTCTGAGGAGTCTCTAAATTCAACATCCTTTTCCTAAACACGTTCTTGAAAAGAAGCTTGCAAGGTGACTGAGACCTCTGTGTCTTATCCACCAAACTATTAAAGTTTGCATAATATGAATACACTTCAATATATCTTTCAGATTTATTTAAAGGCAACCTGAAAGCTGGCTCAAAGCTTGTTCCTAGCATAACATTAGCATAACACCCAGCAATCTTTACAAGAAGCACACACCTCTTGGCAGCAAGTCAAAAGTGGCC
Organism: Platysteira castanea; assembly: GCA_013397175.1. Taxonomy (NCBI): domain Eukaryota; kingdom Metazoa; phylum Chordata; class Aves; order Passeriformes; genus Platysteira; species Platysteira castanea. Next base: position 108,591 of record VYXC01005810.1, read on the forward strand.
ACTGTCCCTGCAGTGGTAAGGCACGGAGCCAATATGATTATTAAGCATAGGCAGTTCCTGGAAACTTCAAACCATTTTGCAAGACCAGTTTGAAAATGGTATTTAAGGAGACAGCAACAAATACTGTTATATTTAGATGCAAGATACTCAAATGTTGCTAAAAAAGGTCCTGATATCTTAGCATAAAAAGGATCGAAGCGTGTCTGGGTATTCCAACATCTAAATCTTGTTTTGGCTGTTATTTTTTTGTGGGTTTGGATTCAAAATTTAGAACACAACTCATCTCACCTGACATTAACAATCTAACATTTGATCTAAACTAACCATTTAGAATCTCCCAAGAATAAAGGGACAATTATTTCCAGGGAAGATTCACCATATTTCCCTTTAACATATTTTACAATTCAGAATCAACCAGTTCTTAGAAATGCATTTCACTGGCTATTAAGAAAGCTAATATAATAAGTTTACATTACATGTTCAGATTTGAGATACATAATTCCATTTATAGCAGCTGATACCATTTTCAATTGTAAAATAAATACTAGGTTTTGCTAAAAATAGTTTTGATTTTCTTCTGTTTTTAAAATATATTTAGTGTGCTTTTTCTTTTTAATTTAAGATAAGCAAACTGGGCATCTTAAGTCCAATATTGCTCCTTGGGTGAGTAAGCAACTGTAGTAAAAATTTTAAGGGATTTTCTATATAAAAATATTCATTAAAAAATAAAAAAAAGAACAAGGAAAAACATTGAAACTAATAATGTCTATTCTTCTTGGAATTGTAATCTGCTAATCAATGTGTTTGGTAAAGGATCCCTGTTCACATTTGTGGGTGCTATTGCAACACAGAAAATTTAAAGAGAAGCAGCAGGGCAGAATCCTCTGTCTTTGACTCAAAGGAGATTTGCACAAGTGTAACATAACACTTGACGTAGTTTCCACTCAGGGTATGAGTTCAAAAGGCTTATTAATGCTTGAAAGCTTTGGACTATCTGCTAGAGACACCTGCATGCACTCTTCTTATTTTTGAGAGGAATCCTTTTCATGCTGTCACCACAACCAAACTGAGTTCAGGAGGATTTGCAAAATGCAGTAATTGCATGAACAGTGGATGACCTCAGCAGTGGTAAGTGTCTTTTAGCAACGAATGCTTATAAAAGCAGACAACTGCTAGAATTACTGCCATCTTTCCAATTCTACCTCCTGCACACCTAAAGAGATAGAATATGAAAGATGAAACCAGGCCTTTTTAGCAGCACTAAATACAAGCACAGCTAAATTTGGATGCATTTTCTGAAGGTTTTGATGGCTGTGGAAGTCCTCTCTGAAAAGCTTCCTACTACAAAAGTCTCTTAAGGATGCTTCAGTGTTTGTTTTTTCAGTTCTCAGCTATTTTTCTCCTTGCACAATGCTGTTAATACACATACCCATTAAAATTAACTTCAAGACTTTTCAAAACTAAGTGTTGGAGCTTCGTAACTGCACAAATAATCATGACTCATCTATGATTTTACCTGAAAAAAACAAAGATCACCTATGGTTGCTTATAGCCTGAGAATGACAGAGCTCTCAATCTTCATGCGCAAGAAATCAGGAGAGGGAGGCCGGAGACAAGCACAGCTGTGTGTGCTTGGGCTGGGATCGAGTTAGTTTTCTTCACAGTAGTTGGTATAGGACTACATTTGGGATTTGTACTGAAAACAGGGCTGATAACACAGTGATCTTTCTAAACAGTGCTTACACAGAGGCAAGGCCTTTTCTGCTCTTCACCTCATACCACCAGTGAGGAGGCTGGGTGTACACTAGAAGTTGAGAAGGGACATAGCCGGAACAGGTGACCCCAACTGACCAAGGGGATATTCCACACCATACGGCATCATGCTCAGTCCATAAAACTGAGCCATTTGTCTTCCCAAGTAACTATTGACCATGACGGAGCCCTGGTCTCCCGGAAATGGCTGAACACCTTCCTACCAATGGGAAATGGTGAATGAATTCCTTGTTTTGCTTTGGTCTCTGCTGCTTTTGCTTTACCTATCAAACTGTCTTAATCTCAACCCACGAGTTTTCTCACTTTTACTCTTCCAATTCTCTTCCCCATTCCACTTGGGGAGAGTGAGTGAGCAGCTGTGTGGTGCTTGATTCCCAGATGGAGTTAAAGGACTGACGGAGTATCATTATCTCAACACAAGCTTAACCATGACAGGTTATGATACTTAGTGAAGCTTCTACTTTGAGGGAAAGCAAAGAACATATTGTGTTTGCAGTTAGGGTTTTACAATTTTATTAGGCAGAGTCTACCCTTTTTTTAAGGTATGCTGAAAGTGCCACCTCCTTCTGGTCAATATAAAGTGTGGGAAGGAAGTGCACTGGCAGTGCACCCAGGGCCTTATATCCTGAGAAGAAGAGAGAAATTCTGTGTAGGCACAGGATGATAAATGCTAAGGCAGAGCTGGAGATGAATTTGGCAAGTGTGAAGAACAGTAAGAGGGGCTTCTACAGATACATCAGTCACAAAGGGAAGAGAAAAGAAAATTTATGCCCCTGATAAATAAGATAGCCTGGAGAAGATAAGGCTCCAGAGTGAACTCACTGGGGCCTTTCAGTACTTGAAGGGGCTTATATAAAAGAGGAAAACATTTTACACGGGCAGATAGTGGTAGGATGAGGGGGAAAGGTTTAAACCTAAAAGAGGAGAGATTTGGATCAGATGCTAGAAAGAAATTATTTACTCAGTGGGTAGTCACACCTTGGAACAGGTTACCTAGAGAAGTTATGGATGCCCCATCCCTAGAAGTCCAAGATCAGGTTGGATTGGGCCCTGTGCATCCTGATCTAGTGGGTGGCATCCCTTCCTGTGATATCACTGACCATAACAGAGGGTTGAAATTAGATGATCTTTAAGGTTCCTTCTACCCAAGATTTTTTGATGATTCAGTTTCCTATGTGGAAGATCTTTGAAGCTTGGCTACTTCAACTTGGGCAACTAAACTCCTCAAGGATGCCAGTTATCAGTGCCAATTTACAGCCATCAGCTCCATGGTAGTGTACACTCATGATCCATGGAGTATAGAAAATCTAAGGTGTTGTGGTGTGTTCGTTCTTATTTTATTAAGTTGATACGTTTCCTTTTGGTATGTTCTTTGTACCCCCATTTGCTATCCCAGTTGGTTTCTTCCTCTCTCTTCCCTAAGCCTGCCCCTATCCCCAAATAAAGAAATTCCCCTCCCTTTATTCCAGCACCTTCCCTATCCATCACCCAAACTCCTCCCATTACTCCAGAATGTTCTTTGTCCATCACCCAGATCCCTCCTACCGTGACTCCTGCGCGGAGCTAGCCGGGACAACCCAAAGGGACAGAGCGCAGGGCTACTGCACTAAGGGATAACTACTTTGAATAAACAATGATCATGACTGATAATGAGTAAGAACCAATAACATTGTCAATAAATGCAGTAGTAGGAAGATTTTTTTAAAGTTTAAAACTGGTCTGATTCATGTCGTTTAAACACTTCCATCACACTAATCTCTAATTCTCTCTAATCTCTCTAATTCTCATAGACATATTTATCAGTTATATGTTGAAATGAAATAAACCACCTGAATGCACCTTGGATACCAATAAATGCCAATGTATGTGCAAGTTATTCACTCCTCATTTGCTGTATTCAGTAGTCTCCATTTATTGTTTGGTAATGTTCATGTGTGCTTATGTGTAGACACCTCTACTGAGGTTTCAGAGTCCAGGGCTGAGTCACACTCGGGCTACGAGTCACCTTCCTAAACCACAGGTGTGCAGTGCCAACTGAGATACCAGGGAATGGCCACTGGTTCATAAAGATGTCTAACTCCTTTGTCGTATTTGTCATTCTTATATTATCTTTTTGGCTGTTTGAGGCAACCTCAAATGGCATAAATTGGCTGTGTACAGACATCTCAGTCATGGACTGTATGTCCATCTGAGCTTGTCACTCTTGTCTCTTTAAAAATGTGGAAAGAAATCAGCACCTCTAGAGAGCAATTTACACAAGATGAGTCTAAATGGCATGCTTTCTCTCTGGAAGTACCCATTTTTCTCCATGGCCTATGTTCTCCTGTAATTATTGAGATCTATTTAGGCAAATAAATGCCACTCATTGAAACCAAAATTCTAAAAAATAATTCAGTAGAAATACTATCAAAGATATTTTGAATCACTGTGTTTTGACAGAAAACTTTACATTCTCTTTTGCTTGGTATGAGTTGTAACACGTTGGGAAGTTTTCAGAAATTTTCTGTGTCCTTATTGTTTGCCTCTGGAAAGGCAAGATTTTTGTATATATGTGAATAGAAAAGTAACTGTAACTGAATTGCAAGCTATGGTTCTACACATACATTGCAGAAGGAGACATCATAAGTATAAATTTTTGAAAAAGAGATGCCAAAACTGGAAGAGAGAAAACATCCATTCCTGTCTTAAATTCCAAAAATGAAATGAAAATAAAAGCAAACAGCAAACAAAAATTAATCTCTGACAATTGTTTTCTTTTTTAGAGATGGTGTCAGTTTCACACTTTTGAAAAAGGGTAGACCCTACCTACAAAAATTGGAAAACCATTGTAATCCTAATTGCTAACTGTCAGAGACTGAAATATTATAGTTTACTTAAAACTTAAACATTTACTAAAACTTAAACATTTTCATGAAGGACTTTCAAAACTGTCTTACAAAAGCTGCAGACAAGACTACTACACTGTGAATGGGGCTCTGAGAGGCCCTACACACCTCTGGCTGATGAAGATAAGATTAAGTAACAGCTCAGGGCTGGGGACATTCACAAAACACAAGCCTAACACCTTCAGGATGGAGACCACAGCCCCAGGGCTATCAGCTGCCAGGCTGGCACAGACTCTCGCACCAAAGGGTGGGGGGAGGGAGGCTTTGGATGTGTTGGAAAAGCCTCTGGTGNTATTTCTTTTTTTCTTTTCTCTTTCTTTCTCATTGCCTCTTTTACTATTAAATAAAATATATCTTTTTTTGGCAGCAACATCTAACCTCATTGGGTTTAATCTTGTTTTTGGGTATATTTTGAACCTTTAAAGTTCTTTCCAATTTATACACAGAGACTTAATTTTCTTTGCTCTTCTGGGTTTAAACTGGATCATAACATAAACACAACATGTTTCTTGCTTTCCCTCAAAATAGAGGCTTCATTAGGCAGTAGCCTGTAAATGAGTAAGCTTGTGTTGAGATAATGACACCCTGTCAGACCTTTGGCTACCCATACAAATTGATTGTATCACAATGGCTGCTGTGGGTTAACATTAGACTTAGAAATGGAATTTAACTCAATTTCAATATACTTGCATTTATGTGTCAATATTGGTGATTAGTCCAAGTTCTTGTTACATTCAGTGGAAATCTGGGCTCAGTTATAATGTAAAAATATTATACCATCCTTTCTTTCTTGAGTTCTTGAGATACCAACAATCCCAGCTCATCGATCTAGACTATGAATAATGTACAAGTTAGAGAACTCAAAGATTGTTCATATGATATGAAGGAAATAACATTGTAAGCAAAGTTAACTTACAGTTTATGAACCTAATAAGCATATCTCTATTACTTTCTTAATTCAGGTCATTTTTATTAGATATATAGGATTTTTCTATCTTCATGTACTCCATTAAAAATCGACCATGATTTTTAATTATGATTTTTAGTTATTGCATGAAAATTTTCATGCAATTTATACCAAAATTACGCCATACCTTATTATAAACACCAAAACCTTGAATTAATATAACTATTATGATTAAAAAAAAAGGAAAGAAAAAAGACACCGCCACCTCCTGTCACCTCCACACCCTAGGATTTAATCCATAGTGCATTACCACTGACCCATTTAGTGTAGGGAAGACACAATAAATCAATGTTTGTTAACATATGCTTAAGTAGAAAAGCAATTTCACGGGTCAGGCAACATTGTCATGAAAAGCCTGTGAAGCAGTGGTGCACTGACTGTTAAGAAGGACAAAGCCAAAATGACAAAAATTCTTTAACTTTTGTGTGCATTCTGGTTTCCTTTTTGTTATTATTTTGGTCAAACACTTACTTCTCTGTCAATAGCAGTGGTTAGCAACATATCCATAAAAACTCAGATTAGTGTTTCAAATATTTAAAGTAGTATTGTTTTTTAAGTGATTGAGGTGGTGAAGAAAGGAAATAAAATCAGCAGCATAAAACACAATGCAGTGTACAAAAAGTCTAATTCCAGGCCTGGATTTGAACCTTCACTAGTTCCAAAAGTTAGTTTTCTTTCAAAGTCAGGGGAGATGAGGATAGAAAAAAGTCACCATTATGCCAAATTTAAGATCAACACTCAGCTGGTGAAATAGATGGCAGAGACTTAAACACCATGTGTATTCACATTAGAACCATTAAATGTGTCCACAAGATGTATGCAGTCCTAAAGGACAGAATCAATTTTAAAATCTGAACTGTCTCCTGTGAACCAGGAATTAAACAAGAAATATATCTGTGTCTTTAAAAGAGTCTGTTCCCTACTATCTTAACTTTATTTGAGTCCAAAGCCTCTTTGAAATTTTTCCAGCACTGTTTCTAATAAGGCTCAGCTGACTGCCTAATGCATAATGGAATTTTCTTCAGCTAGAAATGTTAAAACTTTTATCCACCTACCTTGACCTCCAAATCAGCATGTAAGGAATATGACAGTGAAAGTAGATGCTGAATTTTTATTAGATGTTCTAGTATCTTCAGTTCTGTTAATTTAGGGTAAAACGAAAGTGTCAAGAAGTTGCCTTTTTTGTATTGTATAGAAAGAATAATTTATGCATTATTAAAATAAAGTATATTCTGTCAGAATTTCAAAGAAGAGAAAAAATCCTAGACATGCATGCTCTTTAATGATCTACCTTTAAAAAAAACATCTTCATTACCCTTCTAGTAGAATAAGCTAGCTGGGTTTTCCTTTATGAATAAAGCCTGTTTAGTTTCATCTCAGAGGTTTTGAAAACATTTAACGGATATTTAAAATTATAATGCGTAAGGTTTGAGGTCTTCAATCTTCATTCATATAAAATTGTTATCAAGTTAATTTTGTCAAAGTAATAAGACAAAAGCTTGTTCATATTTTAGTTTTGATTTTAAATATTAACTAATATTTCAATTAGTCTCTTCATAACATATTTACATTTACTGTTAAAGTGAAACTGTATTTGAATGGTATTTTTAAGTGAACATTTAATTTTTGTGTATTTCTACAGCACTGTTCGTATGAAAATACTCTTGTGAAACTGATCTTCAATCAATAAAGATTAGTTTAGTAGCAAATCTGTCTATTAAGATAATTTCTAATGTCTCCATTAATGTCATGTCCAAATGACTGATAGTTGCATGCACACTGGAGGGAGGGGAGGCCATCCAGAGGGACTTTGACAGGCTTCAGAGATGGGGCTGTGTGAACCTCATAGCGTTCAACAGGTCCGAGTGCAAGGTCTTGCACTGGGTTGGGACAATCCCAAGCGCAAATACAGGCTGGGAAGAGAATGGATTGACAGCAGCTCTGTGGAGAAGGACTTGGGATTGCTGGTGGATGGAATCCTTGACATGGGCCAACAATGTGCATTTGCAACCCAGAAAGCCAATCATATCTCGGGCTGTGTCAAAAGAAGAATGGCCAGCAGGTTGAGGGAGGTGATTCTCCCCTTTTCTTTCACTCTTGTGAGATCCCAGCTGCAGTGTTACATTCAGCTCTTGGGCCCCTACCATAAGAAAGACATGGACCTGCTGAAGCAAGTCCCAAGGAGGGTCATGAAGATGATCAGAGGGCTGGAGCAACGGCTGGAGCACCTCTCCTGTGAAGACAGGCTGATGGAATTGGGGTTGTTCAGCCTGGAGAAAGAAGGCTCAGGGGAGACCTTACAGCACCTTCCAGTACCTATAGGGGGCCATCAAGAAAGCTATAGAGGGAATTTTTACAGTCTGGTGTGGGTTGGACTTTCAGACAATGAGTTATAAATTCCACTGTCTTCTTTTGTATTTACAAAATGGCTTTGTATTTACAGTAGTTTCCCAGCAATCCAGAAGGTAGGAACAGAAGTGTGCTAAGGGAAATGTATTAACCTAATTATGGAATATTTGCTAAACTCAGCAAATACATCAGCTGAACTTCAAAATTCCTAAAAGAAGAAGAAAGTATTCTAACTCTTATTAGGCATATTTTTATTTTTGGAATATGCTGTGTAACAAAAATAGTGAGAGACACTAATGATGAAATGCTTTCTGAGATTGAATTTTTTCACTTATATATTTATTTACTGGAAACAATAAATGTGTTTGACCAATACATAGGTATTCAAGAGACCTTTATGAGAACATCATGTTGTATGAATTTTACTTTTTGATGTGTGAAGAATGGTACATCTTTTTTGTTCATTTGTCCACACTTTCTATGGCATGTTCTATTAAAGAATTCACCAGGTCATAGCGAGGAAGGATGTCTTCTTCTGTATGGTCAAAATCAGGTAGAAACCTCTGGAATGAGAAAGACAGCAATTTCTGAGAGCATCTGAATAGCCCAGTTGGAAAGCTAGCAGTCAGTTTTCCAGAGGCACAACGGAAATAACCTTTTAGATTAGGTACTCATGCTGTTAAAGATTGTGGGTCCTCTGCTAAAAGATCCTAAAAGTTGCTAGTTTAAGAAAAACAGGAGAGGTGTCATTTTGCAATGGTCCAGTAGACTTTTTTAGCATTTCCTTCATACTAAAATTTATCTTGGTCATATCTAATTTAGTGTGTTGAAAGAATCTTCAAAAGATTTTTGGGTGTTTCTATCTCTGTGAAAGAAGGCGATTTTTTTTCATTTCATTTTCTTATAAATCACAGTATTAGAAGCTCTTTCACTTTATATTCTTACTTAAGACAGGGGAGCAGTCATATCCGTGGGAAGGATCTTGATGAATTGCAGCCCCTTCACAAAACTCGTGTATCTGTGGTTAACAGCTACGGGATGGTTAGTACTATGGTTTTAGTAGATATCATTGCTGTAGGAGCGTATGTGGTGTGTTCCAGGCATAACAAAAATGTCTTGAGGCAGCATACAGAAAAAAAGTTAAGTTGAATAGTTATGGAAATTTTAAGCTGTGTAAACCGTATAACAATTTTATTTATGTAGGCCCAAAAATTTTACATAAGCAAGATTTTGTTATGTTGCAGTTTCTAAATTTTGCAAAACATTTATGGAAGCTGGAAGCCAAATCAGAGACTACAAAAAAAAGAACCTTGGGTATTTTGATAATTACAAAGAATTCATGGCCAGCTGGAAGTCAGAGCAATGTGTACTTAACTGCTTTGAATAGTCTGTGTTTTGCATGTAGTAATCTGTGTGCATTTGCTCTGATTGCTCAAGGGGAAATAATTACTGTTTATGAAAGATTGTCCATTTTCTCCCAATTAGAGAGAAAAAACATTCTACAACAGGGAAAATCTGTCTATTCTGCAGACTTTGAGAGAAACTCTTCCTTACTGATGCAGTACTCCATAAAAAAAACACAGTTGTTATTCATGCCATGTGCTACATAAGCAAGGGGTCAAAATCCCGTGAATTTTTCAATATATCCTAAATTGCTATGAATTTACTACAACATTTTAATTGAGCATGAGACAGCGCATCAGCTGTAAGGAATTCATGTTCAATTGTGATTTTGTTTCTTCTTCCACAGCCTGGGGATAGAAAAGACAAGGCCACAAAAAAAAAAACCCAACAAAAAACAATCCTTGCCCCCCCACCAAAAAAAAAGTCCAGTACAAGAAAAAATTCGTCTCAGTTTCTGACCCAGAAACAAAGTAGACAAAGTTTCAAGTTTTCCTTTCCCATCGATTTTTTGTCTTGGAGGGAATATGTGGAATGCAGTGTCCACATTGCACATCCCTGTAGGACTAAAGTCTGCATAGGTCCAGCCATAGCACTATTTCCAGTCCCAGTAAGCCAAAGAGTAAATTTCTTCTATTCATACTTCAATTCATTAATTATAAGGTTTATAATTATTGATGAAATGCTTTCTGAGATTGAATTTTTTCATTTATATAGTTATTTACTGGAAACGATAAATGTGTTTGGCCAATACATAGGTATTCAAGAGACCTATACCATCATCCAGAGGCAGTGCTGCAAAAGCCTACTCTGAGCTGGATTAAAGATGAAAGATGTCCCCCAGTTTCTATTATGAATGTATCCTAAAAGGAATAGTATTTCTCAGCCTGATACTGGTATTGATTTTTATTTTCCTAATGTTTGTCCTTTATTTTACAGCTAATAATACTTTAGTCCAAGGTATACTCTCCATGATTCTGTCTGCGCTGTTCACACTGGAGTTGTACTTGTGGTCTATAAAGACAAGCATATTTGTTCCTTGACAAAACAGGAGGAATGCTATTTCAAGTATCGGTTGTCAATTGTACATTTCCAACAGTTTTCCTGTTCTCATGAGAAACATTATCTGGGTTTTTCTAATGCCATAAGACCTTCTTTTTTGAATAAAGCTATGACCTGACTTAGACAAAAATTGCTTCTCATTTCCCCACGCTAACTTCATGCTTGCTTCATATTTGGAGTGAGACACAAATGGGCCAAGATCTGTACCCTGATTTCTACTGAAAAGGAGCCTGTGTATAAAAGTATGTAAGTTGGATCAGCCTCAGAGTGCTGAAACCAGCCTTCTGGAAGCCTTCACATGCACTGACAAGTCAATTTAATTATACTTTGAAAGTCTTTCAGTAATTAAACCCAACCCATACAAAAAACCAAACCAAAACCAAAAACCCAACATATTTTTAAGAAAGATATTGAGAAGAACTTAAACTAATGCAGGTCTCCTGTCATTGAATAGTTGTGGAGACAAGCAGCTGTCTGCAAGCATGTACAATCAAATAAATTTCCATTAAGTTTTGTCTTAAGGAAAAATGGTAAATGTAAATGTTTTAGGGGGTGAGGAGTAGATTTTAAACAACAACAAGAAAAAAAAATACAAAAAAACCCCCCAAACAAACATCAGGTATACGTCTGGTCATAATCTGTTGTGTATTGATCTAGTTGCATACAGCTTCTCAAGGGAAGAGAAAATATAGGTTTTAGCCTCAGGTTCCTTAGGCTTGTGAAATTGTATATCTCTCAATCTAAATTATTTTTTACAAGAAATAGTAAGCGTTTTATTTTTTAGATAAAAGATATGCAATCCAGATATGGAGCTAAAGAAGGAAAACAACAGTAATTTCTTTCTGTTTATAACTGTATTTTGCTTATCTGAAAAGAGTAAAACATACATTATCCTTGCCTACCTTTGGGCTGTTTTACTATTCAGAAATAGTTATTCTGGGGAACTTTCTGTCTTGTTCTATGCTGACTTCAGGATTTAGCAGATTGTATTTTTATACCAGACATCAATTTTCTAAGGTTTTTCATTGTATCTGTACAAATCATCTGCATATGGTCCCCAAAGAGAGGCAGGAATGTCACACAGCTATTTACACAATATCATCTTGGTGGGAAGAGATAAGTATTCCTGGGGTGTTATGCCACTGTATCACAATTTTTAACTCCAGTGTACCTGCGTGTGCAATGTGGTGTTTACTGTACTATCAACGCAAGAAAGATCCTACTTTTTAAATAAATGTTAAATTTTAGGGCATTAAGGATCCAATTCATGCTAATAGACCTATTTGTGCATGTATACATGCAAAATTTGCACAATTAAAGTAAATTCCTCAGATTCAGTATTCTACACTTCTTGGTGATTTAGTAGACCCTCATGAAAAGGAGGTTAGCTTAAGTTTTAAAAAAGACTTTTTGATTGCTGAGAAAAAAATAAAGCAGTATGGCAATGATTAAAATAAAACCAAGTTTAAAGGACGAAGTGGGAACAGAGACTTACATCTGAGTGCTGGATACATATCTGAACTACTCACGGTCATGAAATCCATGCTCTTTGGCTGAAAGCACAGCACATTACTTTAGTACTGTCTCTCAGTCTGTTAAAAATCCAACTGTGAAAAAAGGTTAAAGGAGAGCTGACAAAATGACTTAGATGCTCCATTTGATGTTGCAGTTGTTTCTTTAGTTCAACTATTATTTTTTATCACCTTGGTTTCATGGTCCAATTTTTTTGCAAACAGTGGTAGAAAATAATATGTATATCATAATACTAGGATAATTTTGTAAAATCATTGTAGGCTGAGTCTGCTGCATTATTATAAAGATTTTTTAAAAAATAATTTAACTAAAAACAGGACAAGATCTCAGTTCCCTGAATTTCGAGTGCCTGAAGACTGCTGAAATGGGTAAAAGCAGAGCTCAAGCAGTCCTGGACAAGCACTTTTGTTAAGAACTCAGACTATGTATCATTCCCCTCCTCCTCTAATACCTGTAGTATTCATATTGTATCTAATCCCATTGCAGTTGCTTATTCTCTGAGTTTCTCCAGGCCATGAAATATGGATGTTGGAGCCTTCCTTATTTGTAGCTTCACAGAAGACAAGTCCACAAATACCTCTTACATGTTCTCTCAAGACATGAGCCAACTTCCTTCCAGACTTCTTGAGGCAGTCTGCCCCAGATTCTGTCAAAAAATGTACAAGCTGCCAGTTTTTGAAACACAAGAGATTCTAGTTGTGATAACTTTTTGGATCCCTTGCTGCACAAGAGATAAAGACAGTTATGCTGACTGCCAAGTGCAATTTTTTTTAATTGTTATTTTTCTCCTGTGTCTTTGCTTGGGAGGGAAATAGATAACCACATAATATTAAGACTGACTCTCTGCAAAGTGAATCTTTGCATTACCATTTTATGATTATGCTAATTATTCTGAAGTTCTTCTCCTATACAGTGTTTTTATTGTGTGCAAGTTTTCTTTTTTGTCACTAAACTAAAACAACTAGATTTTGATAACCAAAATCATAAGCAAAAAGACCTGGAGACAGATGATAGTATGAAAGCCGTGTTGCTTATTCTCTTGCATTTCCCCTCAGAATCTACTATAATTTAGGTGAGCTAGATTTGCCTCCCAGGCATCTGGCCCTGCAAACATGCTGAGGTCCTGAACTTGCCCAGGTTTCACTTTGACCCCTGGTCTGCTTGTGGCCCAGGTTGCCTCAGATCTAGGAGCTGCAAAGCTCTTCCAGCTCTAGGGTTCAGACGTGGACAGGGACTCGAGCAGATGGCTGAGCTTTCTTGAGGTTTGGGCATTCTTTCTTCTGACACAGAGTTATTTTAACGTTTCAGATATTCTGGTACTCCTTTTCTTACTTCTGAAGCCATCTTCATGGATCCAAGAAGAAAACTGACATGGATTCTGTGATCCTGTAAGTGATAAGTACAAAATTTACCAAAATCACAATCCAACTATCTAGCAAAAAGACAGATGTGATTCAAGTATTACCATGACATATCTTCAGGGAGGGTATATTTTGTTCTTTGAGATACTAGGTCCCTTGACCATGGCAGGAGTCTGAGGAGGGCTTTGGAGACATGGTACTGGCTGAAGCCATTTTTGTCAGGGTCATCAAACATTTTAATTGTTTGCAGCTTAAACATCATGTCTATTAATCAGACAGGACAATCTCTAGAGGAAATATGTATTGAGTTGAATCATCCTCTAGGTATGTCTCCTTTCTTAGCTAAGTAGTGAGTTATGAATCTGAATTAGTTATTAGGTCCTTAATTTCCCCTCCCCTACTTGTGTTCCCCATGTCCTGTGACACCATGGCCATGGCAGGGGATAGACAGGTCTCTCTCAGGGGGCCAGGCTGGCCTGGACCCATTGAAGTCAGTCTTCCCTGGCCCTACTCTTTTGTGAGTGTTGCTGTTGTGGGTTAATGTACATGTAGGTGACAAAAGAGAAGCTGGTGAAATCTGAATGCTGAATAGCAGAAGAAATCAACACTAGTGAACAAAACTGTTAGAAAAATTCTTCCTCCTATGGATTAAGACTGGAAAAAGAGTAAGGAAGCAAGAGCAATTGCATGAACAGAGACAGAAGAAGCAATTCTTCATTCTAAGACCGTTATTACTAAACTTAGGTGTTGCCCTGGTTTTCTGTAAGCCTTCTGGTTTTAACCTTGGAGTCAGATTCTTTTCACACAGTTTTATGTAAATAGTAGCCAATGTTTACTTAACGGTATTTTCTGTTTTTCATTCCTTTTGTGATATGACCACTTTGATGAGCACCTTTCTTCTCCAGTGAGATGGAGAAGGAAGTGACATGCTCTCCAATCCCTTGTGGAGTTGGGATGTGTATAAGAATAATATAGTGTCAATAAATCGATGTCATTTCCTCCTTTCTGCTGAACCTGGCAGGTGTAAGAGCGTCTTTATTGTGTCTCCCCGGACACACTTAGGCAGCAAACATGAAGTAATTTCCTTCTGAAAATACAAGGTGGTGAGAAATCACCACCGTTTCATAAACTTTAGAGACACAGCTTCTCCTATCAATGCTACCTGAGCGCTAGACCGTTCCAGTTCTCCACTGCTCAGCCTTTGTTCCGCTTCCTGAGAATAGGGCGGGAAAAAAAAGAGGAAAGGAAAGGAAGGGGAAGAGGAAGGGAAAGGGAAAGGGAAAGGGAAAGGGAAAGGGAAAGGGAAAGACTTTAATAAAAAAGATGGGCTCTAGTAATCTGATTAAATTTTTTATGGAAACTGCCTGTCTGCTAAGGTTATCACAGAGCTCTTCACTGAAAACCCTAAATCTGTAATGCAGGGCACATAACCACATCATAAGAAACCATGATCTTCTGCTAGACTTATATTGTAGAATCCTTTTCTAGGCAGGCACTTTGATATGTTGTCAAACAAGAAGGATAGAGTAGGATAAAAGTCTTCACTCTTTATGCACCCGTATAAGACAGTAATTTCCAACTCACGTGGAAAAAGTAATTTTATACCTCATAGGTCTATTGCAACATAAACCATAATGCTACACAGTAAAGAGAATCTTTAATTTTACCACTTCAAAGCTGCCATTATTGGTTGTGCTTTGTTTAGAATATCATCCTTCTAGCATATTTCTGTATCAGTTTCAGTATCAAAAGCAAAAGCTGCNATTAGGCTCATTTTCTTTTGCCATACACTTCTTCAATTTATGTGGTATATTTTGTCTCATTGAATCTGTAAGACAATAGCAAGCATTTTTTTGTTTTTGTCCACCTTAGTACCCCTTATACAACATTCCAGTCGTCTTTTTAAAACTGCTTTCTAAACATGTAATATTTGTATCTGTTTTTATCTATAGGAAAAACATCACAGGCTTTCAGTGATTTCCCTGATTTAATTTTTTTTCTGCTTCACCCCTGGTTAACATCTTTGATTTAACATCTGGTTAAAATCTTCGATTTCTGATGGATAATATTAGTGAATTCTAAATCACAGCAGAATAAATAAATGGAAAGACACATATAGAGGGACAGAATTATTAAATATCTGCAAAGANATTTCTGTATCAGTTTCAGTATCAAAAGCAAAAGCTGTATTAATATTCAGAGGATAAAATCAGCTGTGCATTTCTTCCTGTGCAATGTCATGAAAATGTAGGCAAACTTAATTGATATAAAGTCTAAAACCTCTACAGGTAGACAGGGCAGTTTATAAGAAAGTTGAAAGAGCTTGACCCTACTTACAGACTTCCACTACAGCTGATGCCTAGAATCAATCAGAGGCTCAGTGTTCATNAGTACCCCTTATACAACATTCCAGTCGTCTTTTTAAAACTGCTTTCTAAACATGTAATATTTGTATCTGTTTTTATCTATAGGAAAAACATCACAGGCTTTCAGTGATTTCCCTGATTTAATTTTTTTTCTGCTTCACCCCTGGTTAACATCTTTGATTTAACATCTGGTTAAAATCTTCGATTTCTGATGGATAATATTAGTGAATTCTAAATCACAGCAGAATAAATAAATGGAAAGACACATGTAGTGGCACAGAATTATTAAATATCTGCAAAGATATTGATGCTAGTCTTCATATGCAATTACAAAAATTATTATTCATATAGTTGTATGGAGCATTTCTTTAAACCAAACAAAACACCCATCAAAATTAAGCTAAGAAAAATCCCTTGTATTTAAAAAAAACACCTGCATCTCCTTCTGTACTAAACTGAGGAAGCTTTCCTTATGCAAAAATAAGATAAATTATGTAGACTAGTTACTGGTTACTGCATTCTCTTTCTTCACTCATGGTTATAAAGCACCAAACACAGTAACCTCTTCAAGACTTTTCAGAAAGTGTTAGTATAAAACTCAAAGTTGCTGTATTTACATGTTGCATGTTTGCTGGATAAATTCCTCTATTCCTCTGATTTGTCTTGTGATCAAGAGAGAGCCCAGTTATGTGCTATTATATGAATATTTGCATTTAATACCAAGGAAATAAGTAATTTATATTGTAATAGAACGATTATCATAATCTTTTTCAAAGTAAACCTTCTTACTAGGACATAAAGCTAATCTTCCCAGTCTTTTAAAATATTAACTAGGTTTACATTGAAAATTATTTTAGGGATAATACACTCTTGCACAAAATGTTAGCATGACATTAATACTTTTATTTAAAGGTACCATTAATGTTTCCCTTCCTTTGTCTTTCCTCAGAGTAGCTGCTTATCTTTGGCTATCAAAGGGCCTCACCCACAATAATAGATAGGTATCTTCTAACATTTATTTAAGCAGTAAAGAAAAATGTAGTTCTTTTCCAGGGAATTTTGAACTGACTTGTCTGTACTGTGATCCTCTTGTTGTAGTAAGGATTCTCTAGGCCTCATGTGCTGGATAATAACAGTGTTATTTACCCATATGCAAACATTAGAGTGGCAACAAAAAGCTGACAGGATTCCTCCTTCACACTCATTGTTTTGCTCTCATTAATTTGCAGAGAAAGTCTACCGCATGTTTTTATACCCTGGAACACTAAATTACAAAGTCTGAGACATTTACACACCTTTTTGTTGCACACTATTAAAACAATTTGTGAAATGCAACTTACAACAATGAAGAACCACTTAAAACCTTTTATAAGAACAAACTAATCTAATAAGAAGTTATGCCTCTGCATGTCTTTGTTTTCAACATTTAGAAAGTGTAATTAACTATATCAGGTGATACACTGCATTCTACTTAAGTTCCACACTTTTTCAGCTGGCGAATGTAACCACTTTATCTTAAAAGGGTATTGCTCTGCTTCCTGGATACAATATCATTGTAACAAATCCTAGTCTTCTCCAACCCACTGTTTTTCTCTTTTGATGTAGTCAAATAAAGACTGTGCAATAGAACAATCAACATGCAATGTGTTGCATATAGTGTACATAGTGATTATGATTGAATTACTTAGAGTTTGCCCCTGCAGAGAAATAACCTTACTGGGAAATTTTTAAAGTATTGATGCAACTATGCTGTAAAACAGTTTCTAACTGCAAATCTGTATCTTAGAAACAAAGTTATTTTTCTCTTCATGCGTACTAACAATCTATAATTATTTTCTTATTAGGACGGAGTAATTTCTTTAAGTATTTAAAAGTATTTACTCTTAATATTCTTACAATTGTGGAGTTATGGCCTATTTTTGTTTCATCATAAAAGTAAGTCAGAATCTGATGTCTGAATACCAAACTGAGCGTAGTCTGAGACCCACACAAAATCAGAGTATATGCTCTTATATTACCTCATTATATGAGCCATACATGCGTTTCACTCAGCACTTTAACTTGGTAAAGTCTTATTACAATTTGCTTTTATTTAGTTGACCACAAATTGGAGAAAATTGAGTTTAGATGTCAGTGAAGCCACTGCTAACCACATCATCTCTGTTTCCTCTATCTTGCACAGCCAGCAAGAGTGGTAGAGTGGGATTTAGACAGGTGAGGTGGAGTATTTTGGGTTTGGTACCCCCAGCCTGCCCTCACTGAGCCCTTGCAGCCTGGAGAGAGAGTATGGAAGTGTGAGAGGTTATTTGCGTTTAACTTCTGGAGTAGGGACCCACAACTACTTCCATGCACAATGATGTAGAAAAGTGCCAGAGTCTCTGGGACGTACCAAATGGGAACTGCTGAAAAACAGAATTGTCTGTTGCTGCTGTCTTCACCAGCCACAGCTAAAAGCGATTCTACCTATGATTCCTTAAAATGAAAACATGAAGAAACTCAATAAAATGTGCATGCAAACGAAATTAAATAGGTGTAGATGCTTTCTGACACATTCAAGTATACAAATCACATTTAATTCTGACCTTAATTTTTTTTAGTGGATATAGAATGTCTCTCTTTGTTTTGTTATTTTTTTCAGGTAAAAAATGGGCCTAACACAGACCTCTTCCTGTGTAAGACATTCTAAAGCAAATCAAAATGCAAATAGCTACAATACAGCTGTCAGCAATATTGTAGGCAGCAAACTGCATAGGAAGCTGGTTATGTTTAGCTGGAATTTATATTTTGTATTGGAGAAGTATCTAAGTAGACAACTGAATTTTAAGGGACAAATGCTGCTGGGCCATAGCAGTGATACTGTGAGGCACGTTCAGTACTGTACAAGAGTGTTAATAAATATTGGAGGACAAAGTAAAGACCTTGAGATTTTATAGCAAATAAAGTGAAAAAAGCAAAGATTAATCGTATTTGATTTTGATAATGACTTCCCCAGAGAAAGGAACTACAAAAGACCATTCATTAGAAAAAGCCAGTAACCAGTGGAGATAGCACTATGTAATCGTTAGCTGAACTGGAAAAGGAAAGAAAAGGAAAAAAAAAAAAGGGGAAAAAAAGTAAGAAAGGGTGATCATTATGATGCACAGAGAAACATGACTTGTATCAAGATGAGTGTTTCAAAGCATAGGAATAATGTAAGCAGGATAACTTTAAAAAATTTTTTTATCAAGGGGTAGTCTTCAAAATGAGCTTGGTTTATATTTTTTACTATTTAAACCATGGCTTGGGCAATAATTAAATGCCAGAGGAAATCATATTAAGTCATTCCTGTTTATCTCTTAGCCAGTTTAGCTGTTGCTACACAGAAGTGCCTGGAATATCCAAAGCCCTCTCTAGTCTTCTTCCTTAGCAGTTACAGACTTGCTGAGTTTTAATTTATTCATGTCTTTTCAGGGGAAGGCAAGAGCTTCTTTACTTTATAATCCCAGAACAGTATTTACATATTCCAAATTGCCTATAATCTAAGACTGAAATGGGGCAGTACTGGGTCGTGTAAAAATCTTCAGTTGATGCTACACTAATTAGAGCTTATGTAACACTTCTACTGAGGAGATGTAGGGACAGCGAGAAAAGGCAACAACAAAATGTCTTGAGCTGCTAACTATACAAGAGTGAGTATGCTTTTCTGTTCTTTACTATGTTTATAATATAGGATATGGGCTTTTTCACCTCTATTTTGATTAAATATTTGTCCAATGGGGACAAGAGGAGGCATATCTGGCAATTCTCTTTTAATTACACAGTTTCTCTCAGCAGAAATTTCTTCTTTTCCAGGTCTTTCTTTAAATGTAGAGGATTCTATACCTTTTCAGCTAGATGTTTTTTGCTTCCACTACTTGTTTTCTTTCATTTTATGTGTGGATACATTTAATTTTATCATAGTCTTTCATCAAACTTCATCATCCGTGAATGTTATCACATTGATAGAACTTGTTAAAGTTCATGTCTTAAAAGATGTATAATTTTCTTATTTTATATATTTAGGATCGATTTCTTACTTGTTTTCTTAGTGTCTCTTTTTTTCTTACTTCCTTTCTCAGCCTAATATCTATTATTAAATGTCTATTTGACATTAATTTTTTCTGTAGTTGTAAAAGTCTTGGCATTCATCATTCCAAATACTTCTGATTTGCTCATATTCTGCTCGCTTTTTTAACATTTTACCCTATAACACTTACTTTGAAAAATTATTATATTAATGTTCATATTTCTTGATATGAGAAGTGTGAGATAAATCCACTTATGGAATGAAAAAAGTTAGCTACCCTAGTTAAAATAAATTATGATTAACTTGTCAGTTTGAAGAGCAAATACAGGAAAATCATATTTAACAATTCATCACCGCAGCAATGATTACATATAAACCAGAAATGTAATGTACCAGTCAGTTTTTTAAAAAGTGTTTTAGTGACCCTACTAAGCATGTTTATTCCAAAAAGTTGCAATCAGCTCAGGCAGGAAAAAACCCCACACAAATCAAAGAGGCAAAATATACTTAAGGATTGTTTATAATTAATTGGTAATATTCTTATTGAATATAATTAATTTGAATTTGTTGATAAATCTGACCCATAAGTTCTCAGAAATTTATATCTCAATTTTTTCCAAGATTTAGTCTTGGCTTTCACTAGAGAAATTTGGGAGTTTTTCACTCTCTTATTTTTCTTGATTTAATTCACTTAATGATAGCTAAACCTTATATTGTTTTAACAGCCTAGTTTTCCATCTCTGAAATCAAGGTTATTTAATGTTTATTTATTGGGACCTTAAGCTTTGAATTTTTCAATCTGAACATTTTTCCTTAAAAAAAAAAAAAAGAAAAAAAATACCTTAGAAAACTAAAATCAACTGTTCAAAAACAGCAAAATCGAAAATTAAAAAAAATAATAATTTAATAAGATGATATTGCCTAAGTATCCAAAAAAGAGTGAAACTTTCTTATCTTTTCCTACCAAAGTCTTTTCCTTTTCCAGCTACTTAAGTCCTGTTTTCTTCTCCAAATATTTAATACCCATCAACCCTTTTTGTTACTGAATTAAAAAAACAAATTATCTTTTTGCACCATTCTATGAAAAAATTCTGTTTTATTCTCACATGTGAATTTGCATGAGGCCAAAGTTTACTATACAATATATTTATTACTAATATTTTTCAACATTTAAAAAGATTAAATTTTTAAAGGAGGTGGCCATTGACCTAATATAACTGTTATTGTTAATGTCAATTGAAAGTCAATATAAACAGCTAAACAATGAGATTAAATATTCTTTAACACTTCAGAGACATAATTTAAACCTGCATGCTTCCCACTGACTAGTTCCTGCAAATCCAGATAGACATTTAATTAGTAAAATTATTTCAAATAATTTCACTGGTACTTGGTCACTTGTTTTCTAATGATGGGCAATATTGATCTCACTGTAACTCTACTCACTGACTGAACATTATTAGGATAGGAATTTTCATTAAGATGTGTATAACCCACTGCCATATATTAAAATTATACAATCTATTTTACTGATAGATATTCCTCACCACCTTTATCACATTAAATCATAAGTATATTCATATTTCTTAGGAATCTCAAATATAAGACACATTTTGTAAAGTCCTCTACTCAAATTGAGTCAGAAATAAAGAAGAGAAGCTCAGTGTTTGTTGCATATTATTTTTGGTGGCATTCAAATTATTTCTCCACCATTAAACGTATTTCTAATTTCAATTGCTCTTCATTATTTAGGGGAAAAAAAAAAAAAAAAGGAACTAGAGTTTAGGTCCAAATGGTTTTCCATTTCACTTAGACTCAGCATCATTTTACTTTTTCTTATCCATGATGCATTGGCATCTGAAGCATGAAATTATGAAACTAAATGTGCAGGAAATTTTCTTTATGTTGGATATATTTCCCCCAGCATAAACTGTCCTTCCTGTACTTCTTTTTGTTCAGTTACTTGGTATGAAATTTTGATACTTTTTATTTGGTAGAATGAATGGGTCACCAATTGCACATTGACTTCTCCAAAGTGCTGTGGGTTCTCACAACACTAAATCTCTCCACACTTTGGATTAATCAATCTGATTACCTCAGAAAGCTATTATTTTTTTTCCCACTCTTGTCATGTCAGAAAGGCAACTAGATTTATTTACCAATGAGCACTTGCTACAGAAATCCTATATAAATCTGTTAAAAAGCTATTCTTTTGCAGAAGTAGGTAATCTTAACTAAATTATTTAAACGTTACAACTTCCCAATACCTTTCAGAACATCTAGAGCTTATTCAACTACATTTCACTATATTTTCTCCAGTTTCTAAGTTGGTTTAGTTTACTTAATCCTTTACTATCTTAAATGTGCACAAACACAAAAAAAGCCTGAGTAAACTGATGTGTGTTTTTTTCTGTCATTGAGTACTCTTAAGGGCCCTTTGTGTTTGAGTAACAATACTATGATTTTACTTCACAACCTTCTATATTTGGGGTTTCATTTTTTCTTTTACATACGTAATTCTTTTAAACAATAGTGTTACAAAGTGTCACTACTGGGCTGTTATATAGATATCCTAGGCTTCTGCAAAGTGGATGGACCAGCTTGGATCTAGATGCTTCTGAAATAAAAAAAAAAAACAAACTGAGATTGAATTCAGTTATCTATCTATCTATATATCTATCTGTCTGTCTATCCATTTGTCAGTCACATTTTAACTTCCAGTTTTCTGGAACTAAGTAAGACTTAAGAAAAACTGGATAGCATCACACCATTCCCCATACAGCTGAGGGGAAGTACCCAGGGAAGTGGGACTGAAATGCGATCATCATGATTGCTATTACTTGCCTGAGGCCTTGTCATTCTCTCTGGGTAACAGATTTAGGCTCTCATTTCAGCTACATAAATATACGCTACCTCGAAGACAAGAAGCCAGGCATCATTTTGGATTTGTTTCTTATTGCTTGCTTTTGTTTTTCCCACAAGGACTCTTGCTAAGACTGAAGGCTCTCTGTTACCCCTAAAACGTCCTAATTCCACAGAAAATGTACAGTGGGCTAGAATCCAATTGACAAGGTAAAATCAAACTGAAAAAAACCCAAACGAACATCCTGCTACTGTATTTGAACATATGTATATGAAAGTAAGGCTAAAGGAGCATTTGGTCATCAATTCATTATAAATTTAATTTTTAGAAAAGAGCAATAATGCTTTAGAAGAAAAGAAGCTGCTCCTCTGGATATATGACACCTGTATTCACATCTCTTACTTATGCATCAAGAACAAAAAGTAGATCCTCTGCACTAATGATGAAAAACTGAATGGATGGTTATTATTACCTAGAAAAGAGGGACATAAAATCCAAGCTGTACTGAAGCTTAATCTGTTTAGTGTTATCCATATTTTTGCTTTGATCAGATTTCTGAACAGCAATAGCTAAGTTCATGAAAAACACTGATTACATGACAAGTTTTTTACATGACAGTTTACATTACAGTTGAAAAATACAGTTGAAAATAGGTATCACTTTGCAGCATGAGAAAATATTTCTGCAGAAGAAACTAGATTTGTTCTGTCTAAAAGTCAAACTCAGTGGAGAATGAATATAACCAAAGAATAAAGAAAATTAATAAAATCAATCTTAACTGTTGAAGAATGATTAAAAATCAAATGACTTATAACAAACAAGAAAATATGCCCTGTTTTAACAATTTGAAATATTACAGAAATGATACAAAAATATGCTAAGGTAGGGTTTGGTTTTGTCTAGGTTTTTTTGAGAAACAAAGGGAACAAAATAAGGAAAAAAAAAAAAAAAAAAAAAGAGGGGCTTATGGTCAAGATTTGGGCTAGGATTACAGTTTCTTGGGGAAATATACCAGAATGTATCTCATTATGTTTGATGCTTGAAGTAATGTGTGGACTAAGGAAAGCTGAGGACACTGCTACTCATGCTAAAAGCAGGAAGCCAAACAAGTTCATGAAGGTCAGCCCTGTAGCTTCCTCTCAGAACTCATGCCTAAGCATAGAGCTAAAGTTGTGGTTAGAACTATGGAAAAGAAACCTGGGCAAATTTTGTCTCTTGTGAAATTTTCCAATGCTCTGAGGCTCAACACAAGGCTCTTGCTCCCTGCTGTAGGGTTGTAGCTGAGAAGGAGGATCAGCAGGTCCCTTGAAGTGTGCTAGCAGCTGTAGCCTGTTTAAGCTCTTCTGTGACAAAAGACCAAGACAATTTGTGGTGAATGGCTTTAAATTATGGTAAAACAGAAACTCAAGCTGGAGACAAAGGCAGTTGAGAAAGGCTGAGACATCTGAGGGTAATCACAAAAGACCAACAATGCCATGGATCAAATGATTTGAGTTGTGGGAATATGCTTCAGTCTTTGAAAGGATAATTTCAGGAGAAGCAGGGTAAATGGAAACCCTCAGTGCAGGTTGAGGGCAGCAGAAGATGTTGATCCTGGGACCAAAATGGGGTAACTGTTATGACCCAAATCTTTTGGCCTAAGATTGCTCATGAAGCACAGAAGCCTTCTTTATACAGTTTCTTTGCAAGAAGAGCTGGAATAGTTAACAGTCTGCACAGTTCCAGTAGCTCTCTTTCTAAACAAAGCAGTCACACGAACTAATGATGATGGATTTGAACCAGTTTAAGCAGTTATCTCTGGTATCAATGGGCTTTCCGTATGGAAGAAGCACGGTAAACAAGAAAAGTCACCATTTCAAGGTCAAAGCAAAGACAAAAATTTAGCTTGGCTACCAGGTAGATATTCAAGAAAGCACTGCAATGAATTGCACTGAAAAGTCTCATGGGAGAAGAAGCCAAGAGAAACAATATGATTTGGAATGAGCTGAGGTACTGAGCAGAACACATGGATGTTGAATTGCTAAAAACCCCTGAGTTTGAAAGGAAACTCATGTTCATTTTTGAATCATCATTTAATACTGGAAAAAGATTTTACATGTCTGGATTTTTTCACAAATCTAAGTGCTTTCTGGATTAAACTGACACCTAAAAATATGAAAGATCAGTATTGATGTTCTGAAAATGTATTTTTTGCTTAAGTATGATTAAGGTTAGTAATAGACCTTTAAAATATATTGTACAATATACACTGGGTTTTTTTGGAGAAACACCAGTATTCCTATAGACCTAAAGCAGGACTGTGTTGCCAAAAACTTAAGATGGTATTTCCCTCTGCTCCCTACGTATCAGACCTGTCTGTACTTAAAATTAAGGGAGAAATTCCTGTTTCTCTTACTGTTATATCCTCATAAAAGATGAGCTCCATATTAATTTTAATGTGTAACAGTCACACGACCTAGAATCTAAGGTCCGTGAAAAGGTTTCCAAAAACTTCATGGATTTATTGAAAACTGCTACATGTTACATACATCTGGCTGTAATTAATGCCAGGGTTTGTGCTATAATGGCAAAACTGAAGAAAACAGTTTATTAAGTGTGTGCCAGACTCCAGGGCTAAATTGGAGAGATTGCTTTTAAAGACCAGCAATTTATATTGATCTGAACTTCTGCCAGAAGGCACTTGGTGACTGTAAAATGCTAGCGTTAGGAACAGTGCTAGGCCTTACAAAAAACACAGAATTTTTTTGGACATGAATGCAATTGAAGTAATGTTGTTTATTGAATTTAGGCTTCAGTTTGCTTAAATAAAAAGGCTGCATGATGAATTTTTTCTTCTTTCCTTTTCTTCCTATATCAATACCCAGAGGTGCAAATTTAATCAAACCAATATTTACTATGTATGTGTTACCATGCTATACAGAGAATCTTGTTAAGTGTAAAAAAAAGTATAACACACACTAGGCTTCTGGAGAACTATAGGTGGAATATCTTACTTTTACATGAGTCTCCTTCGTTTGTCAGAATTTGGTAGTCTTGAGTGATGCAGAATCACACAGAAACAAACTGTCATCGGTTATTTCAGTAAAGAGTTGTATCAGAAGAAACTATCACAACCCATGGCAAAAAAGATATAAATAATTGCCTGCTGAGGAAGGTGTCTAGCACCTCATGGGACTGGAACCACATAAGATCAGGAGCAAGAAGTTAAAAGGAATTGGAATCAAAACTAAAATACACTTCAGTGAAGTGGAACTGAAGTTCTACAGGAAAAGAGTGGCTGTCAGGTCTCCGAGTAGTGCATGGGTATTTCATTCTACAACACTCCTTAGAATTGCTGGGTTTGTTGCTTTAGCTCTATCTCCTGTGTCACATTTTGCAGTAGATTTATTAATCATTTTCTGGACTTCAAGTTCTGTCAAAAGATTACACAATTTTCTGCCCCATTTGTTTATTAATACAATTCCATAGCTTTAATTAAAGGGAAATATTTTCATGTCACAAAGTTCTGACATTACAATCTTGGAAAAAAATAATCTATGGGCATGAATAAATGGTGAGTGGCCATTGTCTATTTTCAAATTCTGTTCTTCTTTAAAATACATTTTCTGGGTTTGCTCCAACACATATCAAAATTCAGATGAAAGCTAAATAACAAATTTGCAGTCTGTTTCATTAGTCATTAGTATTTATTGTGGCAAGTATTCAAACAAAAAAATCTGCATTTTTACAGTAACTGTGGTTTAAAAAGCTGGTACTTAAGCTCTATTCAACTTCAACTTCAACTTAGAAGAAAAAAACAGCTACTGGATTCAATAATGTTTGATTCATTCAAGTAAAATGAAATTTAATTGTTTTCATTATTAATGTATAGAGCATAATTCCCATGGACCATGTCCCCTCAATAATAGAATCAAATGAATTAATCAGTAAATAATCTATGAGAATACAACATTCAAAGCATTCTTAGACTGTAGAATGAATTATTAAATATGCACCCGTACTTTACTATAAAGTAAGTTTATCTGGAGTGACCTTATTTATATGATTTTAAAAGGCAGTAGCTTATTCACGGGCAAATCGTATAGATCCCTGCTAAACACGGAATGGAAGTACTTAGCAGATATTAGTGTAACAGCTTTGTTTGAGGCAATAGTTTTCTTTGACACCATAATTTAAAGTAGGAAGCAAAGATTGGATATTTCTGATAACAAATTAGTGATATAAAGGGTTATTTAATTTTGTTTTCCAGTTGCTTACTAAAGTAAATCTGGAGGTAAATTTCAATGCTGTTAACCATTTTGAAGAAATAATAATTTACATTATTCCTGTGATTATATAGAAAACTGTTTTTATAGCCTTGGACGGAATTAGAACAGATTCTTCTCCTCTTCCATTTCTACTCTATGCTTTCTACTCCATTCTTTCTATTCTTCAGAATTATCTAAAGAGAATTCTTTGTCATATAGAGTTCTTGATTTGTCTCTGCATCCTGTTCTTTTAGTGATCTCGCATGTCATTGTCTACATCTGAACTAGGGGACAGAGGAATTTTTTTCCTTTCTTCCATACTGAGAGATTCACCCTACCTGCACTAGTGCAATTGGGTCCTGTTTAATTTATAGTTACTAAGATTTCAGACAAGAGGACTCGCATGTCTGTCCTTTAAGGAAAATCAACTCAACTAGTTAGAAGGTCAAACTTCACTTTGTTCCTTTTCTGTAAATGAATTAGTTCTGAATTATTTTGTCTATACAAGACTGCAACTTCTTTAAGTTAAACGGAAAATTTCTCCTTCCTAACTTGACCTACCTTTTAACGATGAGGTATTATCACGGGAAGAAAACATGCTGTCCAGTGACTCTCAGGACAAAAATTATTATACAAGATAGAACATTTCTATCTGTCTGTCTTCTACTTTTTTGACCACATGAATTTTTCATTCCTAAAATAAACTCAATATACTCATTTATTTTGCTGAGTAACTCAAATTTATTCTGGTAAGAAAATGAGTGTCATGTGAATATTTTTAGGTGCATGTATCATGTTATGAAATACATTTTTATCCATATGTTGCAAAGAAGCCTATGTTTTTATGCTCAACAGCTGTTCTGTCACTTCCTCTCTAGCAATATAGAAACATTACTATTTTTGTTGGTAACCTAGCATAGTTGACAGGGACAAAAAAAGGAACATTTCTTCCTGTCACATAAAACATGATCATTTTATTAGCTGTCAACAGCTCCTCAAGTTCACATCAAACAGCACTGGCACAACAGGTGCATTTCTTTACCAAGAGGGTGGCCAGACACTGAACTGGCGTCCTACAGAGGTGGTCAGTGCCCCAAACCTGGCGACATTGAAGGTACATTTTGGCAATGCTCATAACAATGTGCTTAGAGTTTTGGTCAGCCCTGAACATGTCAGGCAGTTGGACTAGATAATGACCGTATGTTCCCTCTGACTGAAATAGTATGTTCTATTGATTGTAACTTAACAACTTAAAGGACTTTCCTCCCATCAAATGCGATATTTTTTACATATTACAGAGAATTTATGACTTTTTTAATAAATAACTTTCTCCAAAGAAATATGTTTTCCTCTAGTGTTTTATTCATGTTTGAAAAATATTACCCTATTTTATGCTACTTTTATTATTGTTGTTTTTAATGTGTTGTGGGCATTAATGGAATATTTTGTTTTCAAATATTATATTATTTTGACTGCTTTAAGAATATAATGAAAATAATTTTTAATGACTGAGAATGTGAAACAACTAACTATAACTATCATGATGCTGTAAAAGCAGGTAAGGAAAGTATTGAGGTCATAACATATTTTAAACAAGCACTTTACATATTTTACTGGTCAATATTATTATAGGTTAGTTTTGAATTAGTAACTGAGAGATGAAAGGCTCCCAATATTATAAAATTCCTCCATCTTTCATCTATTATTCAGAACGGCCTTTACATCTTCAAAAGGAAGACGCTGCAGCTGCTCAATTTTCAGAATCTTTAAGACTGCTTGGTTTTGCTGCTTTTCTCAAAATTAAAACATTAATAAAACATTAAAATTTCTTCATAAAATGTTTTCTAGGCTCTATAGAGTTAAGAGTCCATAGGTTATTCTTGTTCATTATCCCTGCTCCAATGAGAAGAATAAATGGCTGCCAAAATATTGTTTTAAAGAGAAATTCTCACAAAGAGGAGGAGAAATCATAGGGTCTTAGTTAAAGAACCCCTCAACTTCTACAGTGCAGCGAAGGCAGTTCAAGAGGGAACTGTGTGAATGTGGAACAACTGCTACATTCAAAATAAATTTCAGAGTAGAAAAGGTGGCATAGCTAAAAAGAGTAATTATCTGAAGTATAAGCCACATCAAAAAGATGTGAAGACAATACTGTTGGAGGAGGTATTCAGGAAATTTTTGGTTCAAAATAGTGTATTTTAACTGTTCCTCAAGAGTTCTCCTGGTTATAAGATTAAGGCATTATTTTCCTTATATATACTGGGCTGCAGTTTTATGGAAAAATAAATAGATTCAGAACTTAAATTCAAGAAAGAAACCACACCCTCAAACACTATGTATTGAGAAATATCTCTGCCTTGGAAAGTGGTATCCACGTTATAAATCCAGAGGAACCAAAGACAAGTTGCTATGCTTATTTACAAAAAGCAAGAAGCTGTGAAGACTTACTTAGGAGACCTTTCAAGGGCAATTCTATTTGGAAATCTCAGACTTTTTTAAAATTGAAGCACCTGGCTCATACATAAAGAGCTAGAGCTGTTTTTTCTCTCTGGAAGTCCTTATGGTTTTTCATTGGAAAGACAGCATGAAAATTTCTAATTTAAAAGGTAATGCTGATAGTTATATGTCAGAATTGTGCTTATAAACTTTCCTATCCTTTCCCCTCAGAATGATAATACTTTAAACAGTTATTAGCTGAAATATAAAAGGAAATGTCTGAGTAGAAATCCTGCAGTCAGGAGTCTTTCCTTTTCTGTTGCATTTTGTAACTATTAAGTAGCCATACTTTCTTTCACTTGGTCGGTCTCCAGCTTCTTGAAATTTTGTGTTCTTTTTCTGCATTACAGCTGACCTTTACCAGGATATAGGAAAAAAAATTAAGATTTCATGGACCATGAAAAGCTTTTTATAAAAGTGTTTCAAATGAAAAACAATCCAGGGTTGTTGTTTACACCTAAAGACAAGATAGCAACAAACCAAATATCGGAGTCTAAAACTCTCTCACCAAATTCTTTTAGACATTTCTCATGCAGAGGATTTAATGGTTAATGCCAAATTTACTTGCTTGACGTATTTGATGTTACACGGCATTTTAATTCAGGGGAGCAATATGACAACGAACATAAATCACAATACAAGTATAAATTGTGTGTAGCACAGTATACTAACTGCAGTACATATTCAGCTTACAATATAAATGTGATTCTCATTGCCATTCTCTATAATGTCCTTACTATAAACATGCTGGGTATCCCCAAAATCTGGAAAGAAATATAAGTACTTAAACCACATTAAGTCCATTGTTCTCCTTTAATATTCGTTTATTTATATTCTATATAGCACATTGAACTAAACCATTTATACGATAACCCCCACCATAATGGTCTGACTAACTCAGGAAGACATTTATAATCTTTTGGTTAAATCAAGGACAAACAGTAACAGCTGGTTGATTCACTGAGCTGATATAACTGCTTGATAACCAGTTGATCCACTTGGTGGTTGTAGCCATTCATCTAAAATAAAGGCCACCCTTGCTTCCCTTTGTGCTGACATAATTTCAGCTTTATTTCCAACAATTGTGGTCAGCCCTTCCCCACAATTTCCCCTGAGATACAAGAGCATGTTGTCCTTGTCTATATTTCTTCCACTGTAGTGATGTATTGATCAGTCACACCAAGAAAGCACAATTTATTGGGAGCTGCTAATTTGGCTGAAACTCATGAAACAGGAAGTTGCCCATTTGAGACCAACTATTCTAACAGATAATTCTTCATATTTTTGAAACAAAGAACTTTTTAATACTTCTACTTTTCACTGCCATCAAAATGCTTTGTGGGCATTTACTTGAAATGTCCCAAAACATTTTCCTGGGAAAAAAACAGGGAAATGCCTCGTCTAAATACCTCCAAAATAAGTTCTATGATGATTCCAGGTGAAGTTACATAATTTATTTCTTTTGTGGAAGTTCATTCTGGATATTTATGTAGAAACACAGATACTACCTTGAGTTCTGCATAACACTGCCTTTCCCACTTCCTATTTCCATTTTTACAAGCTTGTCAAGAGTTCTTAGCAGCCTCATATAAAAGGAGTGAACTAAGTCACATTGCCTAAAACCTACATCAAGGAAAATGGTTTGCTCTGTAGCTTTTGATTTCATGGTTCTTTCACAGTCGTTTTAGCATTTTAGAACCCCAGATAAAGAAAAAATTTATGTGATAGTGCCAAAGTTATTTTTCAATAGACTTCACCATCTCTTTGCAAACTATATTTCTGAAGCCCTTGTTTTTAAACTGTAGCTGAGCCAACTGTGATTAGTTAAAATCCAATATTCTCAATATCAAGTCATGTGTAAATGATTTGGGACATCATTGGTAGCTTAATATTAAGTTTTTTTCATTATTACTATTAGTAAACCCCGGGTTCTCTATCTTAAGTAAATGAAACAATACTGGGGGTATCAACACATCTTAACTGATCCAACAGATGAAAAGGAACATGGGAATAAAAATTTCAGATAATAAATCACTGACAATCTGACATCTTGGGAAAAAAAAAAGTCTTCATAAAATGTCACAGTATTGTACCTAGAGGCAACATTTGCTCTGTGTTATAGAAAAGATCTATTCCCATTTATTCTCTGACAGGAGATTTAAGGCAAGCAATCAGCCAAGCATGGCATGTGTGCTCTCTGAAGGAGAGGCATTTTAGGTGGGTGACACAGTTTTGATATACTATCTTCTTATATCACAATGTTATTTGGAAAAGACTTGTGCACCAGACTCATCCCCGCACTCATACATGTACAAGAGTGTACACACAGTCAAAAACCTTTTCTTTTTCTAGAGTTTATTTATGCCAAAAAAATCCATATCAACCAAAATCAAAATCAAAGAGAACTAAATCTTCTTCTCTCCACAAGATACTGATAGGATAGCTGACTAAGAAAGTTAATCCATTTGACAAAGAAGATGGCAAGATCTGAAAGTCTACTATAAGAAGCTCACAGTGCTTCCTTTTAGAAACCAATATAATAGTATGCCTTCTAATTAAAAAAACCCAAACCTAACCAAAACAAAAAAACCCAATCATATTTTAGCAGGTGTCATGGTTTAACCATAGCTGGAAACAAAGCACACCCCCACTTGCTCACTCTACCCCAGTGGGATGTGGGGAGAGTGTCAGAAGGGTAAAAACGAGAAAACTCAGCAACTGAGATAAAAAGAATGCTGGCTCTTCAGGACCATCTGTAAGGGTTTTATGGCCAGCATTGTCGCTAGTAGTAGCCCAGGTCTGGTCTGAACTGCTGCAGGAGCTGGAGAGGTGTGGGAGGGGGCAGCCTGACTGGCTGTGGTGGTGCTGGCCGGCTGTGACCGTGTGCTGGAGGCTGCCAGCAGAGGCAGGAAGGTCAGCAGTACTGTCCCACACACACTGGGCAAGGGAGGCCAGAACGGTGCCCCCAGCCCTCCCATAGGCAGAGAGACTCTGCCAAATACATTCTGAGCACCCACCCCCAGGCTTTGCCTGGCCACTGACTCCAGCCTGAGGGGCTCTGGGTGGGTCCAGGTCTCCCCTTACTTGTGCACAGAAGTCACACTCTGACATGGTGGTGGTGTTCCTCAGGGCAGAACACCAGTTGATTGCCTTTGGCATGACAGGAAGAAAAAAGAAGGAGGTGCTGAGGCCTGGAGAGGCAGACAGGTGAGTGTCTACAATAGCTGAAGCTGACAATGACACCAAAGGAGCTAACCAAGGGAAAATGCACCTAAGCAAGAGAGAGTCTGATAGAGAATGCACATGAACACACGGGAGCAACACATGAGTGAGATAAAGGTTATAAAAATGTCCTGTGTTGCTAACATTTATGGAACCAGGTCAACCAGATCTTATCACACTGCTACCTACAACTGCTCAAGACAACCAGTTTTAAGAGACAGGCACTAAATCCTGACGACTCACAGAATTATGGCAGGATAGAGATCAATCACTGTCAGCTCCTAAGGAGTAGAAGGAGGCGTTTAAAACCAGCATGACCTCAGGAGGAACCAGGGCTTTGCAATCAACACACTTAAGCCTCCATGCAAAGAACCCTGTGCAAACTACCTGGATACTGGCATCTTAGTTCTTGAACACTCACAGTTTGTTTATACATGTCTTGGGGCTTGTGGGTATGAGAGTGGCAGAGACTGAAATCAGTTGAGGTTCAAATCTTTCTTTTCTATGAGGTTTTACGCTGAGCTACATTCCTGCTACAGTGTTGGAACATTATTTCCTTCAGGGCAGTCTGGAAATATTTATGTTTTCCACAATCTGCAAAAGATATGTATGCTGCCGTAAGTAATGCAACATTTGCCTGTGTAATTAGAACTTCTGAGATGAAATGCTCTGTTTATCAAAACATTTGGTCATCTTTAGTGCTAAAATGCAAAAGAAAGTCATCATTTTAGGACTGGGTTCATTTAATCCTGGCATCCTTCACAGTTAAAAAAAGAAGTTCAGATTAACTGAGACCTCCAGAGGACAACACTAGATGAATACCCCACGGTATTTCTCAGTATCAGATTATATGGAATTAAATTTAGATGTATAAATGTAGGAAAGCAGTTAAAATGCCAAAACATATACATTTAGAGCAATTTTTGATGCCCTGGAATACTTGAGATATGTGCATAAACCTGCTATTACTGACACAGGATCTATGGGTTTCCTTCCTGACTTCAAGATGCAATTTCATATATCTGCCATGGAACAATGTCCACTGTCCTGTGGGAGTTCAAGGGGCATATGAGACATCCAGACAGAGCAGCAACTCACTATCCAGCTGAAGATGACATTGGCCATTGCAACACAGACTTCTGTCACCCTCCAGCCACCAACGCATCACTCTGTTTAGGAACGCTGTTACCCTGTGCAAAAATCCCTATCAGTCACTTTTGTTAACAAGCACTCTGCCCCTCAGTACCTGTGTGTCTAATCCATGTTTTCCTGGTTTCCTTTTCTTGAAAATAGCCTCGTTGTTATCTGCAATCAAGAGTTCCTTAGTTTTAGTATGTCTTTTGCAGAACAAAGCATTCAAAAATCTTATTCTTACAGTAAACAGTGATTTGGCAGGATCCTTGAAAATGTCCTAATGTCCTCTACCCATGACACATATTTATTGCGTGAAAGGCCAGCTGACTCCTGTCGTAAACCTACTCTATTATATATTACAAACCTTCTGGCATATCCCAGTTATTCATAATTAACATGGTCCATAAAATGTATGAGATGTTTTGTTGCAGAGAAGACAACATAGCTGTGCATTTTAAATTAATGAAATGACATACTTATATATAAGTATATTGAATAACCACAAGGCTAGCAATTTTTTAAACATATTTAACACTGAGGCCTAAGCAACTGTTCTTTTCAAAGTCTTAGCAGAGAGTTCAGGGTATGCAAAGATGTCACTGTGCTTGTCAAAACATACTGTATTCTTGCTATCACTTCTAGGAGTGCATACTCTGGCTGTTTCTACACTTCATAAGTCTCTCCAACTGATGTTCCATTCTCCTTCTCCCATATAAAAGTTCAGTTAGAGACTGCACCTCTTTGAAAGTTTTTTTATCTTTACCCTGACAAAGAATTAGTTTACTGGAGTGATGTTGGATATACTTAGAAACGATCAACCATACTGACAATGTCAGAGATTTTTAAAATCCTTTAAAAATCATGAATTTAGATTAGTTTGTTACAAATACACTGAAATGGCAGTTGAATCATTGCTACCCTCTAGGTGTGAGAATTCAATGAAGGAATAAAGACAGAAAGTTAATATTTTGATACTAAGATGTTAACAACCTCCCACTCATACTTTCTCCCAGTGAAAAAAAAAAGAGAAGGTTAGGAACTGAATCATCCAATCAAGCATTAATTGCAATTAGTGAAAATTTCAGAGCAATAAATGTATAGGCACTCAAGATAAGCACAGCGACTGAACAGATCTCTTCACATTTCTACAACAACAAAGGCCATACTGGGTTTGCACTGCAAGGTTTTGGGAGCAGGAGAGCTGCAAGGGCAGCTTTTGTGATAAGCTGGTAGAAGCTTCCACACTGTCCAACAGAGTAAATGCCAGCCAGCTCCAAGATGGACCTGCCCTTGGCCAAGGATGAGCCCATCAGCGACGCTAGTGAGGCCAATACATGAGTGCATGTTTAAGAAGGGGAAAAAGGTTATTTCAGAGAACTAAATGTAGCCAGAGAAGATAGGTGAGAGTATGTGTGAGAGAATCAACCCTGCAGACATAAAGGTCAGAGAAGTGTTCCGGGTGCCAGAGCAGAGGTCTGTCTGCAGCCCGTGGTGCAGACCACAGCGAAGCAGCTGTGCCCCAGCAGCCCATGGAGGTCCATGGTGGAGCAGAGATCCATCTGCAGCCTGTGGAGGACCACCAGGCTCCTAAACACCATAATTATCATCATCATCACCATTATGACTACTACTACTACTACTACTA
>VYXC01005810.1:143973-196365 GCA_013397175.1 Platysteira castanea
ATATTAATATTAATATTATGAACGGTATGAATATTATTTTTTCCCTTGTCCTTTTAGCTAATTTCTTTGTTTTCTCCCTGTTAAAGTTTCTGATTTAAGTGCTGGTGAAGCTTAAGCTCATAAATATGATTACTATAGACTGTTGAGTGTATTAAAGACTGTTTTGTGACTTCAGCCTTTCAAACTCATATTTTCTACCTTTATAAATTTAACAACATATTCTTTTTGTAAAGGAAAACTGTTGTTTCATTTTTCTTCTAATCATAATTGTTTAGCAATCTGTTAAATAGTTACAGATATCTTCTAGATCTTGTGAGCCATCCCATCTCAGATAATCCAAATTTGAACCAGCTGAGGGTTAAGAATGCCATTCTTCTAAGATCTATTTCCAAGACTTTTCAAGGTCCCTGAAAACCTTAATTATTTAATAATTGTACATAAATACACATGTACACAAAAATACTCACATATATCTATTTATATGCATATGTGCATGTATGCTTGTTTATTTACACACACACACGTTCACACTTGTATCCATGTATTTTTCCAAACTGCTACTTATTAACATTTTCACACATATCTAATTATGACAAAGGTAATGGCAGTAATGCAATTTGTTTACTTAAATCTGTTTCTCTTTTGACTCTACCATGACTCTTATCATCAGCAGTTTTGATGGTTTTTTTGAGAAGCTGGAACTTTAGATATATAGATTGCCTTGGAAAATTCCTGAGATGCTGAGTCATACAGAATTCATATTATATGTCTAGAAGTGACAAAATGGTGCAGCAGTCCAAAGAACATAAAGCAGTATTACTGTAGAATCTGGGCACCTTTAAACTGAAGTGGAGATCTCAGAACATTTTATCATTCTGAGGTATCTATCCAAATGGAGTATTATTAAACATCAAAAAGAATTTTATTTATAAATCTGAATATAATCAGCATATTTAGTAGAAGTTATACACAGGAGTACTTTGCAATATGGAGGTTACCGATGAGCATTTAATAAATTATAAATATTACTTCTCAAGGTAAACACTAATGCAAATACTAATGTTTATTAAAAATTACTGTACAATGTCTCTTTGGAAAAACAAGAAACATTGCTTGAAAATACTAGAAATAATAAGTAGTCATAAAAAAAAATTACACCTATATTCTTGACATTCACATAGCAGTCTGACGGTGCTATTTGCAAAACTGAAATTGCACAGATCAGCAAAGATATTTCCTGTCTTGAAGCCCTTACAGTCCACTTAAAATGGAGATTCAACTATCACACCCTGAAAAGTAATGGGCACTTTAAAGAATACCTTTATGTGACTATGTGAGCTAGTTATATGCTTCAGATGATGACTCTGGATCGTTTCTTCCTTCTGCTTCAACTCAAGATTTAAAAATCTTTTAGAGTTTATGTGCATATATTCCAACTGGAATTTATAACAAAATTTCAACTGACTTAGATTTAGGCATAACTGAGTCCTAATCAAAATCTGAGCTTTCAGATACAAGCTAAATAATAATAATAATAATACTAAAAAAAAAGGTATCAGCTCTTTTTTGAGCATTAAAACCTAGTCCCCCGATAGGTGCTTAGATGAAGGGAATTGCTATGGAGTTCTAAAACGTGTTCTAAAACTGTGCAGCATCACCTTACTTTCTGAGCTTTGGAAATCTGCACTTTATTTTCAATCACATTAGGCAAAAATTGCAACAGCAAAAAGCATTCTTTTCATTCTTTACTCTTCCTAACTTATGAATGTACTCAAATTTATTACTAATAATATTCATAATCATATTTTAAAACTAAGCTGTAAAATCACATTTTTATTTTTATCCTGTTATAAATTAGGAAAGAATTACTGGGGGAAAAAGAGCTGATAATGTGATAAAGTAAATTATAAGAAAAGTTCCTAGCAGTTTCATATATAACAAAATCTAGTTTTATGGTTGAACACTTATATTTCTATTTTGGTTCTATTTTAAAGCTACCATTAAAGGGAAGGGTTTAATTTTGCCAGACATTGCACTTAAACAGGAAAAGAGAGCATATCTTTTTCCAAAAATAAAGTGCAAGTCAAATAGAGAAGATGAAAAAAATGTGGGTAAAGGTAAATTACTTTTGTAATAGGCCAGTGAAGAAATGTTACTACTATTTTCCAATGCGAGATGAGAGAAGTGTGGTACAGCTCAAATGAAGTCCAGAACAATCTGAGTTCACTCAGCTTTATCAGAATGAAAGAATGACTCTGTAGTTGTCTTTGACAAATTTGAAGATATCCATATGTATGCTTAATATCAGTCTGTAAAAGGCTTTAAACAATTAGTTAATTTCTAATGGTGACTCAAAATGCCCCCTGCAAGCTTTCCATACCCAATATTTAAAGGTATGATAAAGCATAAGCACTTTGTTGGCAGAGTGTTTTTTGAAAATCTTAACTGTTTCAGTGAGACACATGGAAATGCAAATAATTATTTCATTGGGGAAAAAAATGTGTTTGCACTTAATTTTTATGTCAACAAATGGCAGCACTTAAGTACTTTGCCAAAGAAAGAAAATGCATGCATCCATCCAGATATCAGATCACAAAATCTGAATACGTGCCATTGGAACACAAAAAGGTGTGTACCAGAACTGCTAAAACAAACTTCCTTTGCCTCAGAATTACTTCACCATATCTGCTATGAACTTTTTAAACCTCAGTGCATATCTTGTAACAGACAACATCTAGTGACATATGCTGTAGTTATCATCAATTTCCCTCTAATTCAGGACAGAGAATTCCATGATTGAGTGCACATCTAAAGGTCATAAGCAAAAGCTGGATAATTCTTTTTATGCCAGCTGCTGGTCTCAGCTGAACTAACCTAGAGCATTCTAACCAACACTCTAGAGAAATAAAAAAATGCCATATACCTGAAGCAAACCTAACAAAATAATTTACACACTTCCATGGGTTTAGTAACTGGAAATACTGAGCAACACTATGCTTAAGTAATTTAACATTCAGGCTGAATAAGTTTGGAACCAAAACCAGAAACTGATTAATATTGTTGATTTTAGTATTTTTTCACTTGGGGGGGAAATTCAGATACCTTAATGGTCTGTGTTGGTTTTGGTTGGGATAGGGTTAATTTTCTTCAAAGTAACTAGCATGGGGCTGTATTTTGCATTTGTGCTGAAAACTGTCTGGATAACATAGAGATGGGGGATTATTGCTGAGCAGTGCTTGCACGGCATAAAGGACTTTTTTGCTTCTCATTTCATCCTGAGAGCAAGTGGGCTGGGGAGCTGCAAGAAACTGGGAGGAGACATGGCTGGAACAGCTAAGACCAGCTGACCATAAGTATATTCCATGCCATACGGAATCAGAATCTTGGAAATGAATTATACTACATTCCCTAAATGGCAGGAATGTGTTCTTAAAAATCATTGTTTCCTTCAAAGAAACAAAAACTCTAGAGTCAAAAGATAAAAATCTTCTAAGGTATTTGAAAAATTTATTTTTTTCCAAATATGGGCTATTATGGTGTGTGTAGAATAACACAATATAATCACATGAGAAGTGAATCAACTTCAACAGGTCTGCAAAAATAAGTTTGCATGAGGTAGTCATGGTAAATTCAACTTGTGTCCTGAAAGTGATACATTTCTGTATCCTTCTCATAAAGATGGGTGGATAGGTCAAAATGGAAGAAATAGACAAAACTGCTTCTCTTTCTGCTCAAGGAGCCCAGTAGCATAATTTTTTAATTATGCTTATACTACATGAATTATGTTTCCTAAAATAAAGCATATCTTAACTTCTTATATTTATTATTCCATGCCTGGCCCGAAGTCAGCTCTCGTGGGGGTTTTCCCCCTTTTTTAAAAGAAAGATGCTGCTCCTAAAATAGTCTGTCTTGAATAATTTTCTGACTATGTCTTCCATTGTTTAAGTGTACTTCCTGGTATGGATTTGCTGTTAGTTTTAAAATTCCTTGGCTCAGTGTTTTAATTCTTATCCTTTTCCTGGTCCCTACAAGTCTCTAAACACTCTCCCTCGAAGTTGCAAAAATGGCTTCTCCTCTGTCTTCCTTCTATCCCTGTCAGGATGTCCCACACAGCTCTGAGTTCTCAGGCACATTCCAACAGGTAAATACAAAGAACCAGGGTCCACTTTATAACCCTAACATCAAGACATATGGTGTGGATTGGTCCCTATACTTGGATTATTTTTTTTCTAAAAAATCCCAGTGGTTTTATCAATACTCGTCCATCCATTTTATCCCGCGAAGTGTACTGAGCTGCTATGTAGGATTACAGCAACTGCAGAAATGATTACTGATCCAGCACCAGTAGGCAAACTAACAGCTAATGGACTCACCAGTGCTTAAAGCTGCGTCTTGTCTATGGTAATTTTGTCAGGGTAATCATAGCCTGAAGCTGTAAAACTATTACTGAGTAGTGCAGAGCCCACATGATGTGTGGCTGTCATTCGCGCTGCTCAGGACTGCCTTCTGCTGGGACAGATCTGCTGGTAGAGGGAGTTGGGCTGGTCTGGAAGCAGTCAAAGGGTTAATTCTTAATTACAATTATGGAAAATTAGTGTTCCACCACTTAAGTGCACTCTGGGCTCCCTCTTTAATTTGGTGATACCATTTGGACCCTTTTATCTAGGAATATATGATACATTAGCCAAGAAAAAAAAGGCCTTAAAAGAAAATTCTCCGCTTTATTTCTATAGGCAAGCAGTAGCAAACAAATTCATAGCAATGAATGTTAAGTCTGGTTTTCTAGGAACACTCAAAGGTCTAAACAGTGAAAGAATGTAACCAATAAAACACACACATTTTCTGAAAATGCTAATGGTTTTAAAGTTATTAAATTGGAAAAGACTCAGGAAAAGTAGGACTCCAGAGAAAAGACTTTCCTCTACAGCAATGTATATGGCAGGAAGCAGAGTTCATTCCACTTACAGAATGTAATGTTTGAGAAGACGAAATATCATAATGCTCAAACTGCAATTTAAACAGATGATTAACCTTCCTTAATATCTCTCATGTTATGAAAAGAAGCAGAAAATTGGTTTTAACTAAATCTTATTAGACAAAACTTAATGAAATATTTGCCTTTATTTTTTATCCACATCCACTTAGATTTAAGATTCCTAAGTAGAAAGAGAGATTGTGTTTAGTGCTCTTTTATTTACCTCAGTTTTAACCTATTTTAATGGAATTGCATACAGATAGAACAGTATAAAATATTAAAACTTAGAT
This sequence comes from Platysteira castanea, assembly GCA_013397175.1. Lineage (NCBI taxonomy): Eukaryota > Metazoa > Chordata > Aves > Passeriformes > Platysteira > Platysteira castanea. The sequence continues at coordinate 149,239 of VYXC01005810.1, forward strand.
GGTGTGACTTTCCCCATTGTCATTTTTGAAAAATAAATTTAACATTTGTAAAGGCTTTCTGAGGGACAAAGAAATGTAAAAAGAAGGCATAAATTACATTATTTCAATTCTCTCAAATTTTTATGAGCTTTCTGGTTGTTCAGTAAACTATTGGACAGAGACTGAGGGTGATGGTAAATCAATTCCCAAAATACACTTCCATGTAGTATGAACACTATATTGAACCTATGGAATTATAACCCAAAAGAATCTGCATGTTTTTGAAGTCTTTTAAAAAAAGAACATAAATGGCAGACACAGGTCTACTTCAAAGAGAAAATGAATTTGCTGGATGTTACGGGACGCCTGCAATAAGGTTATTCTTTGCTGGTTACAGAACCTGGTGCCAAGGATGAAAAAAATCAAAAAAAACCCCTTTGCAATTTAGCCAAACTCCTAAGTATGAAGTATGAATCAGGAGTTCCAAGAAGTCTAACATCTTTCTTTTCTGATTTTGATGATAACTACCTGAACTGTAAAGGCATCAAATATTATTAGAATATGCATCTCTTATCGTAGCCCTCTTTTTGCTCACACCATCAGAAGGCAATCACTCATGCTGCTTTTTTCTCAATAACCAGGATTTCAGTAGTCAGTTCTTCCAGATATTAGTTCCTCCAAAGGGAGCAAAATGCTAGAGAAGATGAACATCACAAATCTTAGGACATTACTTTGATAAAAGTCTCAAGCCATGAATAAAGGTTGTTCAGTTAAATGATTTGTCCATTCTGGGTACTGTGAACTAACTATATAGAAATGAAGTGCATCCTGGCACCTGGATATGTCACCTTAAGATATTTTATTTAAAATATGTGTACCTACTCAAAATTTTGCTTTCTAATATTGATTATTGAGAAAGTTAGTCTTAAATTTTTAGCAGACTTATCCTTTCCTTTCCAAAGTCAAAATGTATACCATTTTTGAATATTACTACTTTGGTTTGAGTTTGAAACAAATTTTTAAAAATAATTAGAAATCTTCTTAATTTAGATCTTTGGAGGGTTTTTCCTAAGAATTTTAATTATACTAATTTTCAGGTGAATTTTCTTCTCTGGGACCACATTTAGTGCAACTAATCCAAGACAAGAAATCACACAATTCTAAGAGCCCCAACTTTATTTAAGACTTGATACAGAGAATTAATTGGGTTGGAAAAGACCTTTGAGACCATTGAGTCCAACCTATGACCAAACACCCCCATGTCAAATAGACCATGATGCTAAGTGCTTCATCCAGTCTTTCCTTAAACACCTCTAGGCATGGTGACCCCACCACCTCCATGGGTGTCTCATTCCAGTGTTTAATCATTCTTTCTGTGAAGAAATACCTCCTAATTTCCAGCCTGAACCTCCTCTGCCACTGCTTGAGGCTATGTCCTCTTGTCCTGTCATTGGTTGCCTGGGAAAAAAGGCTGACCCCCAAATTTCAGGTAGCTGTAGAGAGTGGTAAGGTCTCCCCTGAACCTTCTCTCCTCCAGGCTAAACAATCCCAGCTGCTTCAGCTGAACCTTATAGCACTTACTCTCCAGACCCTTCAGCAGCTTTGTTGCCCTTCTCTGGACAGTGCTCCAGCACTTCAGCATCTTTCCTGAATTGAGAGGCCCAGAACTGGACACAGGATTTAAGGTGTGGCCTCATCAGTGCTTAGCACAGGGATGATTGTTAGTCCAGCTTCACCCAACTGTGTCCCTCAGCCTGATGTAACACATCTTCTTTGTTAGGATCCCTGTATCTGCAGACAAGTTTTGCTACAAGGGATCTGAGGGCCCTTGATAATCCAAAAATTATTTTCTCAAAAATCCATTTTAGATTAGACTTAAAAAAACATTTTGATTAACCCTTTCTGAGATTACTGGGTTTCTCTTTGCAACAAAAGGACTTCCATTTTTAACTCACCAAGCAAAAAGATCTAAAGTATCTTGCTCACATAGGTTTAATAACAGAGATTGAAATTTATCCTGAACCAAGAGTAGCTTCTAGATAGCATTAGGAAGGGATCAACCCCTGTCTCTGGCTTTGAACAAGAGATAAGATAGCTTATAGATTCCCTATACACTGCTAAGTACAAAGGAGTAGGAGTGTGGGCAACAGTGATGACTGATACTTTTCTGCAGGCGGGGTTCTCAATAGGAAGATACTTTCTTTTCCAATGTGTTGGAATTCCAGTGTTGATGTCATGAGAACAGTGACACTCTACATGGATGGCATGTGCAGTCCATGCTTAGTGCAAGAGGGAAATAAGACTTGGGAAAATATCACTGGTACTATACATTAAGTTGGGCATGGGAAAGGCTGCCTGCAAGTCTGACATTTTCAGATCCTTGACCCAGCAGCAAAGCCGCAACCATATCTGCAACTCTAGCTGAGGGAAGCCAGCATTTGTCCTGGAAATTTTGGATGAACCTATCCAAATTTTTTGCTTAACAGAGAAAGTGCTGCAGCACTTTGTTCCTTGCAGAGATTACTTTCCCTGAGCAGATATGCAGCAGCAACTGGGAAAGAAGCCAGGGCATAAGGTGTCCTGCAGTGTTCTTGGATTAGAGTGAGTAGGAAATTTTACTAGATAAATATGACTGTAGGTGCACTGAGACAAAAACCTAAAGTCCTGGCAGACTTTTTTTTGGCAGCGATGTTTAACAACGCTCTAGCTCTGACTCTCAGTGGTGTACTTTGCCTGCAATGTAAAACATGACTGAGAGCACAGGTGTTTGTCACATACCTAATAAGCACCATCAGTAAAACAATGTCTTCTAATTTTTTATGGTGAAAAGGTGTTCAGAATAGCTGTGTTTTCATGACTTCTTTTTTCCCCCACTGGCACATTTTCAAGTGCACTCTTTCATCTTCAACAGAAATATATGATGTTTGTTATAGAATCATAACTGAAGGGAAAATCTTTGGTCTTGAGGTGCCATTAGAAAACATCACTTTTTTCTTTTGCATTTTTGATATGTAATTAATTGCAAAAGAACAATGTGCCAAGCATTACCTGTCCTGTGTGACAGCACAGCTCCTAAAGAAAGGCACAATGGATTGATTTTTGAACTGTACCTACTGGCATAAGAGGAGAGATAGAAAGACTGAATTAACTTCTAGCATAGCTACTAATTTGGGACTTCACAAAGGCCACACTGTACAAAGTAGATGTCAGTTTATTCTAGAATAGTTTGAGGGTCTCTAACATACTGCTGCATTCTGTCATCAAGAAATGGCCTTATACGTCTAAATATATATGACTTTGAGATGTTTTACAGAAGTGTTATGTTTTTGTAAAACATTTTCAGATTTTTTACAGAAGTGATTTTACAAAAATTCTTGCATAAATTATGTATGCCATCATTCAGTTCTAAGTTTTCCAACAAAAATGTAACACAACCCATGTACTATTTCTCTACCATTGCAGACTACACATGTCCACTGGATTTCAGGGCTTCAAGCATGGAGCAACTATGCATGATGATTTATAAGGCTGGGCCCTATGACAGCAGTAAAAAAAAAAAAAAGGAATTAAGAAAAAATTCATGATTAAATATATCTCAAACACAGATTCATCAGGGATGACCTGACTTTAACTCCCCTCTATACCCTTAAATGCCAAGTATTTCTCCATTCTTCCTTTTACATCCCAAGAAATTACTGGAGGATATCTAAAACTGGTCAGCTTTCTGCAATTTCTACTTAAGTATATGTGACATTTTAAGGCTTGCTTAGAGCCACACAGGCTATTAATCACCTACCTAAAATTTATCATCAGAAGATAAACAGGTCCTCTAGCAATTTGCAAGAATCAGCCCCAGCACCCTAGGAGCACTTTTTTTTTGAAGGCATAGGCATGTCTTTCTTTACTGAGATTTAATACCTCTTCTGGAGTAGATGCACTGTAGACTCAACATTTTTTAGTTTAATTTTTCCCCTGTAGCACAGAACTGTATGGAAAAGATTTATTATTCATTGGTTAAAGGCAGACATGTTGCTACAAAGTTGAAACAAGGGGTCAGGCTTTTTGCTGTGCAAGCAAAAACACAAACAAAGAAAATAGAAGCCTGGATCTGAATCTATTTTCCTCACTGCTTACATTTCTAGTGTTACTTATCTTATACCTTATGCGTGTCTCAGAAACTGAATTTCTTCACTTCTGTTCTATACTTCCCTCAGCACTCACTGACTACTACAGATTTTTAAAGCAGTCTCATCTTGAAGGGTTGGTATCACATCCTTCGGAACCTGGATCTCATCCTACTCTGTCTGTGGCTCCTGTACAGGAGCTTTGAAGTCCAATGGCCCCATTGTCAACACTATAATCCCATAGGAGCTTTGCTAGTCCCCAGTGCATTTTCCTCTCCCATTTCTCTCCAGTTGATTTTTTGCCTTGTTAACTGGCAGAAATACAGATAACTTTGTCAGATTCGGAGTTTCTTGGAGAAATTTGGGCTATCACCCTTGATATTCGAACTGCTTTTTATCTACTTCCACTCCAGGTAGAATATTTACCCCAAACTAGACATCATTCACATTTAGGAATAGCAAAGAAGAAAACTTAAACAAAGTAACTCTTATTTATCTCTTGAGAAAGTTCTTGACACTTTTTACTTTTTGAAGTCACGGTATCTTATCAAGGCAGGTGACAGATACCGTGATGAAGTCATTCATCAAACTTGCTTCTCCACAAGGTAGTGGTAGTTTTGAGGGGCCTGATGTCACAGAATTACATTTACAATGTAGGATCACAAACCCATGGATAACTGGGGATTTTGAGAGGAATTTATTAATTTTTTTCTAAGATTTTAGCATAAGTAACAGAGATCTCTACCCACACCTCTCTTGCTGTTTGCATTCTTAATTACTAACAGAACACAACAGGGAATTAACTCAGGAGTGTACTAATAGCATTATGTCAATAAAGGATTGAGTTTGGGAAAATGTTTCTTACAACATTTATGGTGTTAGGAATTGTAACATTTGCTGGTGGAAGATTCTTCTCCATATAGTCTGTCTATTAGATATATAGTTATAGTCTTAGAAAAATGGAGAATGGATTGTTTAATTTTCCTTAGAATGAAGCTATCTGGTCTGTCTGGGCACCAGATATTTGTTCTCTTGATGGTAAGTTATTTTTTATATAGTTGGTACTGAAGATGGCATTGATAGCACCTGAGGTCTTTGTAGAAATAACTGGAACTGTGGCTGTTATAAACTACCTTTTTTTTTTTTGATTGTTTGTATATGCAGTCCTAGATATTTTTAACTGCAATTTATTGTAACAGCTAAGCCTAAAAACCTCTTACAAACACATCATCAATTACACTGAAAAAAGTTGTCTTTCATTTTAAAGTTGTTAAACTTCCAAGCAGCTATCTTTACAATGGTCCAGACATATATAAACAGTATTCATGTTCATTACTTTACATATTCATTAATTTTCTTTATTTTCTATTCTAAACAGCAGCTTTTTGAACTTTAAAATGTCAAGGTATTCATTAGAATTAATTCTCTAATAGTGTCTAGCACAAGGTCAGACTCATAAGCTGTTTTTGTGTCATATGCCCTGAATATCTAAAGAACAAACTTGGGAAACTAAAGGAGTCATAGCGTTACTTATAAGAAGCCCGTAATAAACATTCTACATAGCAGTCTAAGCTGACGTTAAAAAATAGCTTTAAAAAAGTTGCAGAGAATGAAATAGGAAAGGAGCAAAACCAATTGAAGTGCATTCTTTCACTCCAAGTCCACAACGTGTCTGCAAGTCAAACATCACATTCAGTTATTGTTCCTCTGTTCTCGTATAGCATTTAACAGACAGGGAAGGCAGAGAAAGTTGCTGAGAGGAACAACAAGAATACAGAATTACTTCTATTCAAGGGCAAATTAATAGTTTCTTCAGTCAGGAAAAAAGACAAATGACAGGAAAGATGATAAAAGTTTCTCAGTTGAGAGTTACTTGGTGAGACTGGTTAGGAAAGTTTGTTTATTGTTGCAGTACAGGAACATGTACGAATCTGGGGGTGATGAGATAGAACAAAACAGAGAAGGCATCTCTTTACCTAATGGTCCTCAGAAATCTGCTTCCCACAGAGAATAGCTTTCCAGAAGTTGTTTTGAATATAAAAATTTTACCCAGGTTCAAAAGTTTATTGAATGAATTCACATAGGAAAATGCAATATTTGGCTTCTGCTCTTTCTGAGCCACAGAAAACCGTTCTAGGTCTGGCAGGGTATACAGGTATGGAAATTATTGGAAACCTGCCTTGATCTGATACTCCTCAGGTATCACTGAGAATCCAACTCAGACATGGGACATGGAAATTGATTTTTTACACTGATTTGGTAAAAAAAAATTTTATATTCATATGCAATGTGTAATAGGAACACACAGAAGACATTTTACTGTTTCTTTGCTAAAACTGATCAAAATCTAAGCTTGTTTTGTATAACATTTTTTTCTTACCTCAAATGGCTAAGAAATGTATAAAAACATTACACTTATTTATTTTGCATATTGGATCCTAGTCTTTCAGGTCTTGTTTTAAACATGTAATATAAAACATACCCTTCCCCCCTCTTCTGTTGTCTCCGTAATTTGCATTGATTTGTCAATTACATAAACTGCACATTAATGTTATATTAAAATGTTAGCTGTTTAATTATTCCACTTTTTTTTTGAATGAAATTGTGCTATTCCCTGGAAATGAGTAAAAACAAATCACTGAAACTCTTTTACTAGGAAAATCTGTTTCACTGTATTTTCTTCACATGTATGGTTTTGTCAACAGTAGTTCATACCCAGATAGTCAGAGAGAAAATCTGAAAATAACCCGTCTCTTAAAATGCTTAGATTACCATGGATCAAAACAGTTATGATGCCTGATCCAGAGGAAAAAAAAAAGGGCAAAAAGAACCCTTCACATATATTAATGTTCAGCTTTGCCTATGTTTATGATCTGAAGTACTTACACAAGAGAAAGAGGGATTTAAGTCTTTACATAATCAGAATTATAGCCTATCCTATTCCATAAACATCTTTTAAAGGGCTAAGAAAAAAAAATAGTTAAAAAATTGCAGGAAAGGAAACAATCTTCCACCCATACATGAACATCCATGTATATGAACATTACAAGAAATGAATGTGACCAGAAAACCCTGGATAATTATTATAGAGTGACACAAGGCATCACTATGCAAAATCATTCACTTTCCAGTTCTTATTGATGCTTTTGTGAATACACAAAAGCAAATTCTAAAAAGAAGCAAAATATTTGGTAAAAATGGCAGACGGAAATGGGAATAAACAAGAGTATCTCTTCAGGCTGTTGTGGAACAAACAGTGCTGTTGAATCTATGAGAGCCTGCCAGAACATATTTGAATCTTTTCAGTGAATGTGTTGTTACCTCATGTAATATCACAATAGTTTTCATACTCATCAATTCTATAGTTATATGCCTTGCTTCTGCATAAGAAGACTCATTTTATTGCAGTTTGTTCTTGTGGTTAGATTTATTTTAATTCTTTTTATATATCTCTTTTAACCAAGAACAGAATCAATGCATCAATGAAATTGCCAGTTTAAATCACAAATGTTGGCAGAGTTGAAAACTTTATGGTGAAGAAAATACACTAAAAACAGAATAAATGTGGAGAGTGGGGTAGGAAAGCAGTGGGCCTTTATAAAAATACCTTTATAAACTTTGTTATTCCCTGCTTATGTTCTAATTGTTCCTTGACTGATCCTCATATTTCTAATTATGTATCCTTTTCTGCCAGATAGTTCTGTGTATTTCTGTATAATCTGTATATTCTACTGGTGAAAAGGTACTTTTTAACATCTAGTCTGCATTGTTTTTCTTTCATTTCCACTTATGCTTACTGAACTTGTCATCTGAGATCATCTGGAAATAGTTTATTTTGCAGTTATTAACCACTCCATTTAATAATGTTAGCACTTTAAAACGGCCTTACTCTTTTTGAGTCATCTTTTCCTTTCTTTTGGTATGAATAGGAAATGACTTTTAAAGTCTCTGCAATTACCATTTTTTTAGGAGGGCAATGTTACTGTGAAATTTTTATCTTATCTACACAAACACTATGTTGCACCTTCTCAAATATATTGAAAGTATGAAAGTGTTGTGAAGACAAATCACTCTGATTAATCAAAGATATATTTAACATCCTTTCATATATTAAATCACTCATCATTAGCAGGTAATCTAATCAATGAAACAAAGAGGTGGGGTTTTTTTCTGATTAATTGGAATTATTTCCCCCATATTGTTGCTATCTAAATTAATGATTGAGTTAATAATAGTTTCAATTATTAGGATACATAATTCTGAAGATAAGAGCTTTAGTTGAAAGACTGAGAAATGTTTAAAACATTTAAAACATTGATTTTTTTCTGTTAATCATTGGAAGGCACACAATATTATTTTAATGTAAAGGACTAAATGATTGTATAAATAGACTTCTGCTTACAAACAGTGAGGGGGGAAAAAAAAGTAAAATCAGAGTAGATTTAAAACAAAAATGAAACTCAGAATCATAGAACAGGTAAGGCTGGGAGGAATCACTGGATGTCATCTAGTCCAGCCTTTCCTACTATAGCACATTCACCTAGAGCAGATGGCACAGGTTTGCATCCTAGAGTATTTTGATGGAGAAAGAGACTCCACAACTGCTCTGGACAGCCTGTTCCAAAGCTTTGTCATGGTCAAAGTAAAACAATTTTTCCTCATATTCATACGGAATTTCCTGTGTTGCAGTTTGTGCCTGTTGCCCCTTGTCCTGTCACTGAGCACCTCTGAAAGGGTCTGGTCCCATCCTCTTGGCACCTGCCCTTAAGTTATTTGTATTCCCTGACAATGTCTCTCTTCTCAAGGCTGAAGAGGCCCAGCTCCCTCAGCCTTTCCTCATGAGATGCTCCAGTCCCCTACACATCTTTGTTGCCCCTTCTGGACCTGCCCTGGGAGCTCCATCTCTCTCTGGTACTCAGGAGCCCAGAGCTGGACACAGCACTCCAGGCTGCGGCCTCACTAAGGCTGACTGGAGGGGCAGGATCACCTCCCTCACCTGCTGGGAACGCTCTTCCTAATGCGGCTCAGGATCCCATTGGCCTTTTTGGCCGCAGGGGCACAGAGCTGGCTCGTGGACAGCTTGTTATCTCCCAGGACCCACAGGTCCTTCTCCACAGAGCTTATTTCCAGGTCCACCCCCAACCTATGCTGGTGCATGGAGTTATCTTCTCCAGGTGCAGGACCTTACATCTGTCTTTTTTGAACCTAGTTATGTTATTTTCTGCCCAACTTCCCATCTTGTCCAGGTGTCTCTGGATATCAGCACAGCTTTCTGGCGAGTCAGCCACTCCTCCCAGTTTTGTATTATCAACAACCCCAAAACAGGGTACACTCGGGTGCAACTGTCTGCTCAGTTGCTCCAACTGCTCTTCCTTTTCCGAGGAATAGTAACTATGAGAGATGAACTATAAGCAGGATAGAGATAACAATTTGGCTATTTTGAGTGGGTTGCTGTGGGTGAGGGGAATCTGAAGGGGGGCTAAAATTACTGCTATTATCCACAAAGTGAGATTAAAATTGTAGATGGTATTTCATGTGAATTGGAACACCTAAGGATTAAATAAGAATGTTTGTAACTAGTAAAAGGAGAGGAGAGAAGTAAAACTCCACAATTCTTCTGGAAAATATTTAATTAAATTGTATTTGAAGTTATGACCCTCTCTGCAGTCCAGCACAGTGGAAGGATATGGTTTAAAATAACTGTTAAAACTAAAAGCAAAACGTATTTCTCTCAGATGCCCAAAACTGATGATAAAATTTTCAAATTAAAAATTAAATTTTAGTTTCTGGACACACTATACTCCATGCTGTATGAAGCATCAGTTTACTTCACACGTTTGGCAAGAGCACCATAATGAATGTTCACTGTGAAATGATGTTAAAATCACTAGAACTTCCTAGTTCTACACAATTCCTGTGTTCCTACACAATTGCAATTCTTATATTCTGTTTTCAGTCATGATGACGGTAAAATTAAAATGCAAACGAGGACTAATTTAAAAATAATATATAGTGACTTCCAAATATGAAAAAATCCACACAAATCTATTAGTATTGCCTCCAATTCCTTTTCAGGAAGTAAAAGGGAAAGGGTGAGGTGAAGAGGAAGATGAAGGGAAAGCAACATTTAATAAAACTAGCTAGGCATGTAATTTCTATTTTGCATATTTCATCTGATATATAAGCAAAATTTTCAAATTATTTCTTTTTTTTATGATAGAGGGTAATTCTAGTTTTAATGGTACAATCTCTCTTATGCCTTGGGGTATGCTAGCTTGTGGGTTTCATACTTAATGGTTATCGCCTGCATAGCCTCATTTGACAAGCAATACCAGAATGTTCAATGGAAAAATTTTGCAACTGATTACTAAAATCATTAGAATTTAGCACTTCCAACAATGATAAATTTTATACATCATCTCATTTTGCATCATTTAATTGTATTTTTATTCATGTTGTATTAATATTGGACTTAAGATCTAAAATATATTTAATAACAATTTAAGGATTTCTTTTCAAAATCAGTAACACCCTTGTCTTATTCCAATCTATTATTAGCTACTTCATATTCATTTATTTATCCACTCACTAGAAAGATTTTCAGGCTGTGTGTCTCTTCAGACATGGAACTTTAGTGTTTGTGTAACTATAAAAAGCTGTTGATAAAAAAAATGTAATGGTTTTATTAAATATTCTTCTTGAAAGAGAAAGAATGAAGCAAAGGTAGTGATGCCTTCTCCCAGCCGCCTAGAGACAGAGACTAGACAGGAGTAAGGGAATAAAGGTAGGTATTTATTTGAAGGGCGCCTTCAAGGTACATCCTGGGGAGCCAGAGGCTGCTTCCATAAAATGGACCCCAAGATGGACAAGTCACGAGTTCTTGACACTGTTATAGGTTTGGTTTATTTGCATATCAGCATAAATTCACCAATTAAAACTTTAGCTCTCTTCAATTTCTCCACTTCTCTCATGGTCCTAGTTTACACCTTTTGGGCCTAGGACAGCCCGAGTGTCCTTGAACAGCAAGCTCAGAGAGGCTTTGTTGTGTCTATCTGGCCTAAGAGAGCAGCTGACAAGCTACAAGAAATTTCAGAGTTACACACTAGGCAGTACAGGATTTGAAAAATATAGAAATTAAAACCTAAGGCATCAGTAGAAGGTAAAAAGAGGCAGAATATCTTGGCAAAAGTAGGAGGAATAAATGGGCAAAATACTGGAGGAAGTTAGTATCATAGCAGCTCAGAGCACAGGCTTAGTCACGGAGTTAAATCCTTGGCTTATATTAGAAGGTGGAAAGATGGTCCACACACAATACTATACCATGGGCAGGATTTGTATAGTTCATTCAGAGAGGAACAGTACTGGTCAGAGTTGGTTTACTTGTTAATAAGAATCTTGATGAATCTTAAATATAAGGTAAGTATGTATACATTTCATGCATGATATGGAATACACAAGTAAAAATTCGTTTTTTCAGTTCTTCCACCTACAAATATAGAAAGGGAGAAACTCAAGCCTCCTGAAACAAAGTAACAATATATTTTATTGAACAAAAAATTATTAATTTGATTAATAGAATCTATTTTTGCTCAAATTTGTCAGCCTAGATTATAACTTCTTAATTTTCTGAAGTTTTGGGGTTTGTTTATGCTTGTCATTTTAGTGGTCAGGATTGCAGCACTTCCCTGAAGCAGATGTACAGATATGCTTTTCATAGGCAGGTGAGTATTGCCCTGCATCCTGAGGAGTAGCAAAGAGGGGAAAAAAAGAAAAAAGATGCAGCTGTCTTAAAAAATTTTACCAACAGGAGAAAATACTTGTGAAATCCTAACTTGTCTTTGTATAAATTTGTCATTACATTGTGAGTTCAGTTAAGTCTTGGAGTGATCCAGGTGGATTGTGGAGGAAGAGAAGCTTGCCACGTCTCTCCCGTGGAGAGATGTCCTTTGAATGGGCTGTGATAAGCTTATCTCAACTGGCCCCTGGAGGGATACCACTCGGAAGGCGCAGTCCTCCCTGGTCACAGTGAGCTCTCACCACGCTTTGGTGCCCATGTAGATTCTTTGTAACCCATTGGTCGCTCCCCCTTTGGTACCGCCCTCGCTTTCCACTATAAAAACCACAACTCCTGCCCAGCTCAGGAAGGAGTTGCCGTTCCTGGCCCCCTTCACAGAGTGCTGGACAGTAAAGGCCACCTCTGGGGAATCGCCACACGAAGTTCCTGTCTCTCTGTCCCTGAGGCAGCCTGGGGTTACCTCGCAAGGCAGAGCTGAAATCCCTGAGCTGAAATCACTGCTAAGAGCTGATCGCTTGCAGCCCCAGGCTGACCCCTTGCTGAGGTTTCCTGGCGGCCAGAGCATTGCCCAGGACTCCTAGGAAGCTGTCTCTTGCGGGACCTCTCTCCGGAAAGTCGCAGCATCCCGGGTCGGACCAACAGACTCCCAGCAGCCGTCAACTACAGTGGATTATAATTAAACTACATCTGCCTAATTCCTACTCAGCATGAACAAGACTGAAGGCAACAAGCAACAGCTGTTCTACTTTGCAGCTTTCCACTAATGTTACTGTATTTTTAGGACATTATAGATGAAATGTTTATACACAGTTGTACTACATAAATTCCTACTACTACTATGCAGAGCAAAGCTTAGCAAAGTGGTCCAGCTTAAAGTAATACTTATTTGAGTACTATTCCAGTATTCTGGAATTTCCAGTATTCTGGAAATCCTCCAGTATTTGAGTACTATCCAGTATTTGAATACTATTCCAGTATTCTTATTTTTAAGCTTTTGGCATTTTATTTCCCTGGAAAACTCAAATTCTTTTACACTGAGGATTCTTCTCTACATGTGCATGTTGAGACACTGACTGAAAAAAGAAAATTTAATTTTCTTTATCACTGAAAAAAAGGTCTCTTAAACCATTTAGGCATAAAGTGCAACTCTGATCTAAGGTAAAGGTAATAGAGAGAGAATTTGATATTTCATATGATTAAAGTCAGAATTCCTTTAAAGTGCCTGAAATTCATGGAATGTTCTGATTTTAACATTTATGCAAAATCTGTAGTGCAATGAATTTCTTTTTTAAATTTTAAATTTAAAAAAAAAAATTAAATTAAAGTAATTACTTATTATTCAACAAGAATTCTAGCATCTTCTGTAACTGAAATGTTTGGTAAAAGAGGGATTATACTGGACTGTCCAGCTGAAGAGGACTCCAAAAGTGAAAAATGTTAGGCGGCTTGGAAGGAGTATGTAAGCCTGGTAACTGAAAAATGATGTTGTCTTTACTATATGTCTGTGAAGATGAGGTCTAACTTGGGGTCTAACAAGTATCCTTTGTCATTTCCAGATGTTTGTCTGTTGCCTTTCAAGGAGTTTATGACTGATTACCTGTTTATCACACAAACTGGCCTAATCTCTAGACTGTGACAGGAACAGTAGTATTTCTTATGTGGCAGTATTTTACCAAGGCAAGAACAGAGAAATTCTGGAGTTGCTGTAATCACTTGTGGATCAATACAACAGCAAATTAGTTACTTTGGATAAAAACAGGAGGTTGAACTACTTGCAATAGATTGCTTGAAGATTGCTGGGTTTTACGACATGAAATATGGTTGGTAAAAACGCTGAAACTGTTAGCATATTTTAAGTGGGGTTGGACATCTCTTCGACACAAACCTCTAAAGATTCCTCAGCGTCTGTAATAGAATATGAGTTGCAGACTCATCATATTATGCATGAAATAAAAAATGGAAAATAGAAGTGGAGGATTATAATTTAGCAGGTTTTGTCATGAACAATTTCGAAACAGATGTAGTGTGGGGAAGCCCAAGTTGTACAATCCTAATCAGTTTTCTTTCAGGCACTGAGGAAGGTTATATCCCACTTCATCTTGGACTTATATAGTACAGATGCCTGAGTGTTTAACAGTCAAGCTGCTTCATAGCTGATGCTGGATTTTTAACTGCTATCATCATCAAAATAATCTAACTGTCTGTATGGGGAAGAAGAAAATACAATCTACAGAAGCTGATGCTTTTTACATTCAATGTGTCTTACGTATTTTAGTATTTATTTTACAAAACAGTAAATCATGCCAATTTAATCATGCCAATTATGTTTAATTATATTATTGACTATGAGAACAGCTTACATATATGTAAGCACTAAGATAGGTAGACAGATACATAGATAGGTGAGTCATAGATACCCCAACCAGAGATTTTTTTAAGTTGCCTTCTGTGTTTTAGGTTGCTACCCAAGAGTTTAGAAGCACTCCCTCCTTCTCCAGAAGCCTATTCCAGCAGGAATAAAATGAGTAAAGGAGTTATACTGAGTGGGAAACAAAGTAGTGCAAAGACCATCATACCTATTTAAAACAAAACAAACAAAAAAACTAAACAAACCAACCCCCCCAACAAAAAAAAACCCACCAAATTTGGACTGATATAAAATTTAAATAGCAGTTACATCTTTGAGTGTCAGGAGCATGACCATAAAACTGAAGAAGAAATAGAGCCAGCTGCTATGTAAAACAGATCCATCCACTGTACTGCAAAGAGAGCTAATATTAGCACTGTTGGCATGAGCAAGACGCTGACATTTCATCTATGGAAAATTAGTTATTTTTGGGGCTCCTTTTATTGACTAGCAAAAATTGCCACACAGACATTTTCTAGGATGCAGCCAATATAAATCTGATGGATTTTTCCCTGTATATTAAAAAGAAAATCAAAAAAATCCATGAATGAATGAACATGAAGCAGGAAAGAATCCAGTGTTCAGCACACAAAGCTTGATTTCACAAGAGAAAAAAAGAAGAAGGAAAAGAGGAGGGGAGCAATGGTTTTTTACACATAAGATGAAAAAGTCTTCGTGGGTTGACCTTGGCGGGATGCCAGGTGCCCACCAAGCTGCTCAATCACTCCCTTTCCCAGTGGGACAGAGGAGAGAAAATAAGATGGAAAACAACTTGTAGGTTGAAAGCAGAAAGAGTGAAAGTTTGCATATGCATAATCAAAAAAGAGAAAAGCTTATTCTCTACTTCCCCTCAGTGAGAGCTGTTCAGCCACTTCCCCGCAAGCTTCAGCACATGTAGCAGTTACCCAGAAAGGCAAACACTGTAGATAACAAATGCTCCACCCTGTTCCTCCTCCTTTTCTTAGCTTTTATATCCCAGCTGACATCCCATATTATGGCATTGTTTAATTTGGGTCAGCTGGTCTAGTTGTGTCCCCTCCCGGCATCCTGCCAGCTCCAGCCCCTTGATGGGGGTTGGAGGAAATATTAGAGAGCCAGTGCTGATGCCATGCCAGCTCTGCTCAGCAGTACCCAAAGCACTGGGGTGATGCAGGTGCAAGCTGCCCAGGGACTTGCAAAGCATCTGACTGCAGAAGGTGTTCCAGAGGTCAGGATTTTAGTTGCAGGACAGCAGACGTAGCTGTCTTCCTCGCAAGGAGCAGGCTGTGAGCCGATGTAAAAGAAGCACTGGCAGAAGCGAAGGACAAGAGAGAGATTCTCTGCTTGGTTCCAATTCTTTATTGCAGTTGAAACATAAGAGCAGAAGAGCATGGGTGCACACAGATTTTTATATGAGGGTGAAAAGGGGTGGAGTAAAGGGTTATAACCAAAGGGGTTCAGTAAACTGTGAGGTGACAGAGGAAAACATCCAATGGGACAAACTCAGGGGAGGGTTCTATTTGAACTAACACATGGGGTACCAAATACAGCAGAACTTTCCAGAAATAGTACATATTCCATAAGGGATATGCATAAACATAAGGACATACATAAAACTGGGTGGGGAAACCTTAAACCTATGATAAAACAATATGCAAAACCTGGGGGAACACGGGACCTAACTCACTGTGACCACGACTCCAGTGTCCTGGGTGCTTGTCCACCAATAATTCCTTGGTGTGGACCCTGGGGCTATTGCCAGATGCACTGCGACACTGGCATCAACATCAACACCTTTCTTACTACTGGTGCAAAGCACAGCATGAAAGGGCTGTGATGGGGAAATGAGCTCCAACTCAGCCAGACCCATCACAGAAGTTAAAGAGCCTATTTGACAGATGTAAAGAATATTTTAGGTTGCATAATGGTTTAACAGCATGGGAACCATTACAGTGAAAGAAATACAGACACGAGATGATAGCAGGTTATTTACAGTGTTTCTTAGGGGATATTGGACACAGCTTCAGAATAAAATCAATTATTCTTTGACAAAGCTGTTGGAGGTTGCCATCTCCAAAATCTTCAGGACCCAGGTGAGTTCCGAATCTCCAGTCTGGTGAAAGGGAGGCTGCTGCCATCCCTTAGTGCAGGCACTATGCAGACAGCTTGTTCCCATGGGCTGGGTCGTAGTCCTTGAATGCCCCAAGCAGCAGCCAATTCAGTGTCCTCAGTTCACTGAGCAAGTCACTGGGGTTGCTCTACCTGTCATTGTCTCTCTGACTCTGACCAGGTCTTTGTTTAATGTAATTATCATGTTATCAGATAACCTGACAAAGGTTATGGAACACTTATTCAACACAAGTAGACACAGTCATGCAAACTAAGGTGGTGACAAAATCAGCAGGGTTGATAAATATTGTTAACAAGAGGCACACAAGTTGATTGCAGAGCTGATAGGCATGACTTTTGCTGCTGCAGAGAAGGAGAGTAAAAGGGAGACCACAGGCAGGAGGAAAGGGGTGAGGACATATAAAATACATATACAAACTGAAAATACACTAAAAATTGAACATCTGTAATAATGTGCAGTGATGGCACCTTTAGTTAGAGAACAAAAAAACCAATTTTATTCTAAAATGTTCTAAGGAACGAAAGAGAAGTACATAGAATTTAAAGATTTTGGGGCACATCACAGGGCTAATGATGCTAATGGTGATAAGGTTCATGCTTTTTAAGAGCGTTTCCTTCTCCCTACAGCAGAAGACAAAGAGCTGCTAAGTAATTTAATGTTTCAGTGAACCATACCATGGTGTATTCTCTGAATAGTAAGGAGGAAGAGAAGAGAGAAACACCATTTTTTCTCACATACATTTTCAGAAGAACTAAACAAACAGGTAAGCATTTGATAGCGTTTGCATATGACAAATTTTAAAGCAAAAGGACATAAATTGGGGGGTAATATGTGTATTTTATAGTGTTAAAACTTGCTTTATGGTACTGATTCTGTTTCCTTTATTTTCTCCCCTCACCTGATGGACTGTAAGTTCTTCTTCCCATACAGACACTTAGGTTATTTTGATGATGATAACAGTTAAAAATAAAATTAAATAGATAGTTTTGGGCTCTTAGAATACACTAAAATAGAACAGATGCCTGTGTATATCACAACTTGTATTATTGTCTTTGTTGGTTTTTTGATTTTGTCTTCCTTACTTTCTGTTCTATCAGGTAAACAAAATACTTTTAAGTGAAGCATAAAGAATTATATCACATCAAGAATACATGTAACCATGTTAGAATTTATGACCTTTACTGAGGGAATTCCAGCAAAACTGATTTACAGTATCTTAAGGAGCGGAGATGTGTATATATGTAATGTCAAAAATATTTTAACACAGGAAAAATTTTTAGCTAAGAGGGTGTTCAGGCTAGTTCAAAAATATGATTCTGGTATTTTCCAGATTTTATAGAAATTATTAGATATCAAAACTCTCTCTTCATGTTCAGAAACGTTCATCTAATGAAAAAGTTTATGCAAAAAGAAAAGCACTTTGTTTGGTGTGTAGGACATGTAAGCAAAACATCAATAATCTGCTTAGAAAAAAGGATTTTTTTTAAAATAGGCCATACAAAATGATTTAAAATAAAAAGAAGGTTCTCTGCTGCAGCAAATTACATCTAATAAGCATTACATTACATGAAACAAAAGAAAAATAAAAGCATTTTAGGGGTTCTACTACTTAGAAAAAAGTGTCAACGAGAAAGCCATAAAGAGCACAATAAAGAGCATAGGCAAAATTAATTATTTTTGTTTGCTCAGTGTCTTGATTGCCAATAAAATTTAATGCTAAACAACATGTCAAACAAACAAAAAACCCCAGAAATAATACACAGGCATTATTTTCTACTGTAGATGCAGAAAATTACTCTAATGATTAGAAACTGAGATTTCAGAGTAATGCCTTATGTACACTGTTGTAAATTTTTGGAGAGAATTTTTCTAAAATTGTGATTGTTAAATTGCAAATAATTTTATACATGAAAGATTAAAAATAATACAAAAAATCCCCCCATATTTTAATATGTCAAGCCAAATACTGGGATGAGAGGTGCATACTTTCATAATCGTACTTATTGTGGTGTCTAAAGTTACAGGTGCTGTGCCAAGAAACCCATAAATTTGCTCTCTGAGTTACAGTAGTTTGACCCTAAACTCTCAATTTTTCTTTGGCCAGAAATTAGAAGACTAATGATAAACTGATTCATAAAGTGACATTGGAAAGAGACATTAAAATCATGCTGAAAAAACCCTGTTGCCTTGTTTTTACTCTATCAAACCAAATACATTGTGGCGATTTTTCAGTGACACCCTTATTCCTCAGATTTTATCATCAAAGATATTTTGAAAGCTCACTAAAAGCCGATTATGACTGTTGTTCCAAAGTACTGAAAACTCTCAGTCAAATGAGCATGGACCACTTGGACCATTGCATCATAACAGCCTTGTAGGACTGAACCAGCAGCTTCACAGAAGCCCATGTCACAGTATCACCCCAGGGAAGAGCCATTAAAGTCAGGTAAAGATATTCAGTAGCATACCAGAACTAGAAATAGTAAACCTATATCTCAGTAAGACAGAGACAGACATAGGATTTTCTATGTGCCAAGCATCGTGAAGTCGTTCATAGAGTAAATGTAGTTAGTCAACAAACAGATGCTTATATATTTGATATTATCTAATCAAATTCAGGTATGATAGTTGTGCACGGGGATGCAAAAAATACAGAAAAAAGTGTCTGATCTTCTCACACAGACCTTCTCAACATTTATTTTATTAATAGTGTTAGCCTTGATTCCAGGCACCAGGGTTAAATCGTATCTTTCTTGAAACTATCATTGAAGTCATGGATCTGTGAATTCCCTTGAACCATCCATTCTCAAGTCACTTTGCTGTCCTTCCCTTTCTCATCAATTTTTTTCCCTTTTTCTTCTGTTAGTCAGGAAATCCACAAAGGAACTCTTAAATCTTTATTATTTTGAGTACTTTCACATTTGCTGTGATTTTTATCCAGTTGGTTGAAAAACCTAACAATTTGTGCAAAATAAAGGATGTACTATGGATTATTTTACTACTCCTATCATGAGCCTTTTCAATGTAAATTTCATATGCTCATGTTTGCTTTTTTATTGTCCATGCTTCTTTTCTCTCTCTCCATCTTATTTACTTTTCTTTAATACCAACCTCCATTCATATAGCCTTTTTATAATTTTGACATAACTCTTAAATCCAGTGAGGTGGGTTTTTTCCAAATCTTTTTTTTTTTTTTTTTTCTGGTTTTAGAATATCTTGCTATCCATTTTCTTTCAGTTTTTCTAAATATTAGCCTCCACTCAACACTTACCTTCTCATTTCCCAAAACTTCTCACTTTTTACAAGGTAATTCTCATTTTCTTCGTTCCTACTTTGCTTTCTTTATGTTAATTTCTTTTGCATTTTTATGTAAATATATTTTAAACTATTCTTTATTTCTGCAACCAAACATTTCATTATTGGTTTTATTTCATATTTGTAGCTGTGTGTCTGAGGACTGTCATCATTGTTTAGGGATCTATCTTGCTTTTAAGTAAAAAACTATAAATATTAGCTTCAGCATGAAATCAGATGCTTATGCTGTTTTCTAATGCTTACTACAGTTTTCTGCATTCTTTTTGGACATATAAAGATATTTTCTATATTCCTCAAGAAATCTGGTTCCACACTTTTGTTGACAGCTGCTGGGAGTCTGTTGGTCCGACCTGGGATGCCGCAACTTTCCCAGAGAGAGGTCCCGCAAGAGACAGCTTTCTAGGAGTCCTGGGCAATCCTCTGGCCGCTGGGGTACCTCAGCAAGGGGTCAGCCTGGGGCTGCAAGCGATCAGCTCTTAGCAGTGATTTCAGCTCAGGGATTTCAGCTCTGCCTTGCGAGGTAACCCCAGGCTGACTCAGGGACAGAGAGACAGGAGCGTCGTGTGGCGATTCCACAGAGGTGGCCTTTACTGTCCAGCACTCTGTGAAGGGGGCCAGGAGTGACAGCTCCCTCCTGAACTGGGCAGAAGCTGGGGTTTTTATGGGGGAAAGCGAGGATGGTACCAAAGGGGAGAGACCAATGGCTCACAAGGAATTTACATGTGCACCAAAGCATGGTGAGATCTCACCCTAACCAAGGAGCACTGCTCCTTCCGAGTGGTATCCCTCCTCCAGGGGCCAGTTGAGATAAGTTTATCACAGCCCATTCAAAGGACATCTCTCCAAGGGAGAGATCTGGCAAGCTTATCCTCCTCCACACCACGGGACTCACCAAAGACATTTCCCTGAGACAAAGGGGTTTTAATAAGTGTACAAATCTGGAGAGACTTTTCAGCTGTCAGATTCATGATAATATAATGAAAGAAAAACTTTCGTGAGCCCTATCCCACTTTGTAAGTATGATTTAAACTTCTGACTTTTTAAAAATTTCTTACTTTTACAGACAAATTAAAAATGTGAATTTATAAATGTAAAGAAAAATTTATGTTTCTGGACTCAGAGACACTCAGATACTTTTAAAATGCACTAAGCAAGGAAAGGGGAAAATTAAGGAAACGTAAAAAGAAGAAAGAGAGAAGGGAAAGGGAGGGGAAGAAGAAGGGAGGGAAAGGGACGGGAGGGAAAAGTGAATGGGAAGGGGAAAAGAAGGAGAAGGGAAGGGGAATAATAGAAGCATCAAGATTTGAAAACACTGAGAACTGGACACAGCACTCGAAGTGTGGTTTCACCAGTGCAAAATACAGGGGGATGATCACTGCCCTGGTCGTGCTGGCTGCACTGTTGCTGATACAGGCCAGATGCCCCTGGCTTTCTTGGCCACCTGGGCACGCTGATGGCTCATGTTCAGCTGGCTGTCAATCAGAACCCCCAGGTCCTTTTCTGCTGGGCATATTTCCAAGCACTCTTGTCTCAGCCTGTAGTGCTGCCTGGAATTGTTGTGACACAAGTGCTGACTTAGTACTTTACCTTATTGAACCTCGCGTCCTTGGCCTCAGCCAACTGATCCAGTCTGTCCAGATTTCTCTGCAGAGCCTTCCTACCTTGCAGCAGACCAACACTCCCACCCAGTCTGGTGTCTTCTGTGAATTTAATGAGGGTGCACTCGATCTCCTCTTCCAGATCATTCATAAAGGTATTAAACAGGACTGGCCCCAATACTGAACCTTGGGGAATCTCAGCAGTGACCCTCCACCAACTGGATGTAGGACAATTCACCACAATTCTTTGGCTGTCCAGCCAGTTTTTAACCCAGTGAAGAGAGCACCTGTCCAAGCCATGGGCTGCCAGCTTTTCCAGGAAAATGCCGTGGGATGCAGTATCAAAGACTTTACTGAAGTCCAGATAGACAACATTCACAGCTTTTCCCTTATCCACTAGGTGGGTCACCTGGTCATAAAAGTAGATCAGGTTGGTCAAGCAGGATATGCCTTTCCTAAACCAGTGTTGGCTGGGCTTGGTCCCCTGATTGGCCTGTATGTGCCATGGGATTGTACGCAAGGGAATCTGTTCCATAGCCCTTCATAGCATCAAGGTCAGGCTGATAAACCTGTAGTTCCCTGGATCCAACTTCCAGTCATCTGGAACCTTCCCAGTTAACCAGGACTGATAATAAATAATGGTGAGCTCTTCTGCTGACTCCCTCAGTATCCTTGGGTGATTTCCACCCAGCCCCATAGACCATTCCAACCCTCTGACAACCTAAGTAGCACAGCAGGTCACTGACTTCTTCCTCCTGTTTTACAGGGGATCTATTCTGCTCCCTGTCCCTGTCTATCAGATCAAGGGGTTGCTTGGCCTGAGCACAACTGGTATTTCTCTTAAAGACTAAGTCAAAGAAAGCATTGAGTACCTCAGCCCTTTCCTCAGCCTTGGTAACAATATTCCTCTCCTTGTCCAATAAAAGAAAAGTGTAAGATGATGTGTCTCTTGGCTCTCATGTTTCACCCTCTTCAGAGTTATCACTAATCAAGTTCTTCACCACATCATCATCTCTCCTTTGATTTTCCTCCTGGCACACTAATTATCATCTATTACAAATGCAAATCAAGCTTGTAGCACTGAAGTATACTTAACATGTTGCATATACATGAATTGCAATATTTTATCAAGGATGCTCACTCCTAAAAATAATTTGTATGTAACATTTAAAACATGCTCTTGGCATTTTAAAGACTCTTCTTCAGTAAGATCTGCAGAACCCAGGGAGCAAATGGAATAGCTAGGGGGAAAAGTAAGCCCCCTCACTCTTTTTTAATTAGGATATGCAGAATATTGTCATTTCTCTCCCTAGCAAGATGCCATGCTGAGAGATGGAATAGAGAGCTGTTGTCTAAAAATGTTGTATTTCCTTACAGGAAGATTTAAAAACCCTGTTGGCTTTTTCAAGCCCTTAATAAAAGAGCAAATATCTCAAGTCTATAGTCACAAGTGCAGAGCTTTCTATATCATGGATGAAACAGAATTTTTTTCAACTCAGTCTGTTTCAGGGGCTGTAAAATGCATCCCTTGTCATTACTGCAGAGGTTCTACAATTTTGTCTACTGATTTTAAAGTTAGCAGGATCATATTTCAAAAATAGTCAGTGATGTGTAGTTAGGAACTAGTTGCTTATTTCACCATTCCAAATGTTATTTAATTGTATCTTGAAAAAATTCAGTGTATTTGAAAAAACTAAATACCAAACACCTTAAAGAAGCATGAAATTACATTAACTTACTCTGTAATACAGGTTTGTATGTTTTTATATTAATAGCTCATGTTTTGTTTTCTTTTGGATTTATAAGGTATTTTGTAGTTAAACAGACCCATTTAGTATGGGTGATTGAGAAATTCTTCCTTCACAGTCCAAAATAATGGAAATTTGTCTGCTCAAAAAATGACAGGATGTTACCATTAGACATACAGAGGATAATTCACTCACAGGGGTTCATTTTTGTCAAAAATTAAAGATGGTCCTAAGATCCGTTTTTATTATTCTAACCTGTCCCAGAGTTCCTGTTTGGCCCTGGACAAATCCCAGTGAACTCCACGGTAGTGCCAGTTTAACTTTGGTTTTGCTAAACCTGAACTATTATTTTAAAGAAAGTTTTCATTTTCTTGGGAAAATTCTTTCGTGATTATGCAGGGCACACTTTGATTTTTCTCACTTAGTGAGTCAATCACACTGACTTAGATGAAGATTACATTAGATCAACCTATCTGATCAAAATTGAGAGAAATATAAAACCATCTCTAGTGCCAGATGAAAGGTTAGGTTATTCACTGGCTAGTGGATCCACTGCTTGGATAGGAATTTAGGAAATCTGGCTGACTATAAGTAGTCTTATGGCCTCTTTCCTAAGCTCATGACTATCTGAAATTTCCGAATGTCACGCTCCTCTATCCTCACTTTTGTAAACTACTGTTTTGAAGTCTCACAAATCGGGGAACCTGTGAATTTGGCCATTCTTAGCAGGGTGTTTTCAAAGCCACAGGACTGGCTTTTTGAGAGAACACCGTATTCAGCTGGCTGGGGGGGAACTCAGACCAGAGGGATACCCCAGTTACCCTGCTGAGGTGCCTATGTACAAGACTCAGGTGGCCAGGCATAGGAAGACAGATTTTTTCTGCACAACATGGAAAGGGAGATACATGGTGGAGGTTTTCAGGTGCCTTCTCATATGACTACTTATGCATTTTAGGCCCCACCATTTTATCAAATAAAATGCACAAGCAAAATACACAGAGGATTAAGAGAAGTATTGTGCTCTTTGAGGAGATACTTTATCCTTGAAACAGGAAATAAAAAACCCCAAACTTCTTTATATAGTCCATCACAGTTAAACCTGAATTTCATTAAGACAGGAGTTTTTTCCTGAGGAGAGAGTCATGGTTGTTCATAGACTCTTCCTCAAGTAGTCACTACATATCATGTAGGTGCAAGTTTTGAAGAGAATAGTCAGCTCTATTAATTAAAATTCAGTACTGCCAATATGCTTAATTTAAAATCCCTTAGAAAATTATGCACAGTTGGTTCATGTCCACAGATTTCTAAGAACTTCTTTGTTACACAGCTGCTGCAATTTTTATTTCTATTCAATGATTTCTTTCATAATAAACTCAAGCTTTTAAAGCAATTTGGTAAAATTGTAAAATGTAAAAGGAGTGTAGCCCTCATAAAAATGCAGTAATATTAAAGAAAATTGCTGTGAATGATGTTCTGTCACGTAGGTGATAAAAAGGAATTAGAACCAAGTGCTTCATCGATTGCTAATATAATCACAGAATCTTCACTCTGCACTCTGGAAAGTAAGCAGCTGACAGCCTGGTTAAATCAGTATCATTATACAATTACTATTTTTGTACCTTTAAATATGAAGCAAACTTAATTTAAGGCATCAAGAAGTGAAAACCAAAGATGGTGGAAGGGTCCTAGAGAAAAACTTGAGATCCTGTCTCACACAGGATTGTTTGCTCTTGCAGAAATTTTCCGTTTGGCATACTAACCCCCCAGAACCCTTCAGCATCAATGAGTCTGGGGTGTCTTGTGAAAGGAGCCTGACATGGCTGTATTGACAGTCCTGGAAGAGCTTCAAGCTCCTAAATCCTGATGGGTGCCCTGTCTTGACTTTGTATCTGTGACAGCCAGGCGTGCAGCAGCCGTGCCTCCCAGGTCTGGTGTGACAGCATGCGAACCGCGAAGGGCAGGCCACAGCAGCCCCACGGTGCCCTGCAGTCAGGGTCCAGGATAGCGCCCCAGAAGTTCAGAACTGTGCCTCCAGTGGACTTCTTTTGTTGAACAGCAGTTTTCTTCCCTTCTGTCTTATTTTTTTGTCAGAGTAGTACAAGCTTCCTGGGAAATAGTGAAATGTTTTATGGAGAGAAGTGGAAAATTTTGCATGTGGTTTAAAGTTGCTCTATAAAAATTGCTGGAAAGCATGTCATATACAGTACAAGATAAGAACTCTGCATTTACAAAAGATTGCTCTAGTCATTTTAACAGGTCTTTCCTATCTCTTACCTCCAGGATCCTGAGAAATGGGATTAATATGAGTAGAATTTTTGCTTCCCAAACTGTACAAATACCTAAATTCTACCGTGTTCTTTACTAAAGCTGTATCTTTGCCTAGAAAGCATATTTTAGATGCCATTATATTCCAATACTATTTGTCTCTTTTTCATTCTTATTTCATGAGGGAACTTACTCAATTTGTTATGTATAGAAAGAATTTTGCAACCTTCCTTCTGGAATATCCATGGTAATCTACTCAGTGTCATTACTAAGGACAGTGTTGCTTTGAGGCGCATTGCTTTCCGATTTAAAGAATCTGCAAGTGTAATGTGATATTTAAAAAATACAGCACAGCTTGAGTTTTCTTAATACATTTTTTTTTACAACTGATCATTGACATAACCACTCAGTTGGCACTGGCATTTGTCTCCTATCAAATAAATTGTGATCAGCAAAACAGCTTTCATTACACTGAGATGAAACCACATATACTGTATTTTTAGCTACTGAAGGATGTATTTTACTGGCAAGGCATATGTAATGTAAGCCAGAATCTTTTTAGCTATGGACTTACCAATATTACTGCTTTATAGGCTTCTACGCTTTTAAAATGAGGTGTTTTTTCTTACTATGTTTTTTCGTTCCAGGTTTTCAATTTCAATTGCATTAAGAAGAAATGTAATTCCTGCTCCCTCTTGATTTGTCTTGCAAATGATATAGCAAAGGAAAAGGACTTACATTAGGTGAAGACAATGGTCATGTTTGATATTAATTTAAGCAATCTCACTATTTCTTAAATATGTGGTGTGCCTCTGAGATGGCCATATTAGAAGGCGGCAAGACAAAAGGTCAACCTGCTAAAAGGAAATGGACTATTAGTACCTTGTCAAACTTGCGGCATTTCTGTCTTTTCTACCATAAAACAAGCCTGGAAAGTAAATTGCTGAATAAATTCATGAAATGATTCCAAATCTTTGCACTGAATGTGACTGTTTGATGAGAAAGTGAGAATACATTGAAGATTCATAATCTTAGAAACAACACTGTTGTGATTTTGAAAGATTAAGCATTTTCAAAATAGGTCAAATAGCTTCATAGTGCATTTTGTAAATGCAATGAGTTGTGCAGAAGTGGAGAAGAATTTCTTATGATATACCACCTGCTACCTTAGAATCACCCCTTACACCCCTATGATAACTGGACAATCAGTGACATAAAAGAGATAAGTCTGAGTTTACATTAAAAAGATAAAATAATGCATACAATAAAATCCTTAATTTTTTTATAGAAAAGGAATTAATTCAATATGAAAATTTTCCATTGGAAAAAAATGTAATTACAAACTGGAATTTTAATTGAATTTTGACACTACAAACCAAACTAAGGCTTAAAAGCAGTGTGCTGTATCCTTCCACTACAACAAACAGCCCAGTAGGAAATAGGAAAAAGAACATTTTTTCCTTCTTTTCCCTGATTCTCATGTTTTGTTGATATGAACTGTTTCTAATATGGAAAATATCCCTTCTTGAATATATAACTGTACTCACCTTGCCTTTGACAAGACAAAGAAAGGTCCTTTCCTTCATCTAAGCATTCTGGATAGAAATAGATATGGTGTTGACCTCAAATGTCTCTAAATAGAAGGTTATTCTAAAAACAAATCAGCGAGTATACTTTGATATCAGGAGGTTAAGTCGTTCTTCATGCCCCCTGGAGAAGTTTTATTATGATTGTCATTTGTTTCAGACCCGGTTTAGGATGTATATTGATGAAAACTTATTAACTCTTCATGACCTCTTAAGATCTCTGTGACCACAGCTACCAGTGAAAGCTCATTTTATGACAGCAGGATATTCACACCCTACTAAACACTAATTGAACTCTTGTTGACAGTCTGAACAAACACAGTGACCACGTTTCCTTCCCACCATCAATGTCTTTATCCTAAGCCTAAAGCACAGACACAGGTAATGTTAATTGTGTAAAGCCACTGTAGAGTGTCTACAGTTTTTACTCTTTTGCTACAGATGAATGGTAGCAGGGTGGTGGAAAAAGTGGAAGCTATCTTTTGGAGATACTAAAATTTACTTCACAAAGACAATCATTAATGAATGATATTCCCTCTTCACTGTTTTCCCAGCAAGACATAGCTGTTCTAATGATAGACTTATAACAGTTTAAACACCTTTTTTTTGGGTGTAATAATCTTCTTGAAAGACTCATTGCCATACATCAGTGAGGAAGTCAAAGCTCTACTAGGGCATTAGATACTGTCAGCAGAAGTCTAGTTCTCATCTCTGATTTCCAAGTCCCAAAGTGAAATTCTTAGAATGTAGTTTAGTAAATGGGGGTAATTTGTGATTTTGTGTTTGGTTTTGGGTTGTTTGGGGTTTTTTTTAGGGGTATGCTGGTGTTTCCTTCTGGCTATTACAGTTCTTAGAGTACTAGAAGGTCGTCTTCAAAGTGAATAACTGAGTACTCACAGTGTTAAACACGTTTGTAATCTTCAAATTAATTGTCCTTGTCACATGTCTGCTACAAATTCATTAGTACTAAAACATATAATTTTTCATAAAAACTACAAAACCTTTATGGTAAAAAAGTAACATGTGCCCCTTATCACCACTAAACTAGAAGATAGGGCATTGCTGATCTAGTCAGTCTTCATCACATTTACTTCTGGTTATGGAAAACTATGCTACAAAAGATTACACCACATTAAAGATTTTCTGGTTCTGAGCAGTGTATGTACCTCCTGTCTCTTTATGCTTAGAGCATCTGTTAATAGGAATATTATCAACTCCAGCTGCCTAAAGGCAGATTGTAAGGAATACATTTGCGGAGCAATGTGGTGCAGAAAATGTGCAGAATTTTCTGTGCTGTATCAAATCATATTTCTTCAGTTTAATTTCAAATTAATTTACCAATCACTACAGATAATGCAACAGTCTGAGTGCATGATCTTATAGGATACGAGTCAAGAAATAATACTTGGAGTAGAAATGTATCCACTATCCTAAATATTTTACGTTTTTTTTTTTTCCCCTAAACAGTCCCATTCTGTAAACAAGACTATTCAGATCAGAAAAACTTTGATTCATTTTTGTGAAGATGACAATAAATCTGTCTGGGGATGGAACCAGTCAATAGGGTGGAGGTCATGCAGATGCTGCCATCCAGAGAGCCGTTGACAGACTGGAGAAATGGGCTGACAGAAACCTCATGAAGTTCAGCATGGCAAAATGCAGAGTCCTGTTGCATGTAGGGAAGACTCCCTGGCAGTATAGACTGGGCAGTGATAGGCTAAGGAGCATCTCTGGCAAAGAGACCCTGAGGGCCCTGGGGGACACTGAGCTGAGCATGAGCCAGCAGTGTGTCCTGACAGCAAAGACAGCCAGCAGCATTGATGGAAACACAGTCAGCAGGTCCAGGGAAGTGATTATTCATACCTTTTCTCAGAGCTGATGACACAGATTCTAATTACTGTGTCCTGTACAGGAAAGACATTGATAAGCCACGAGGGCAGCCAGGACTGGATCACTTGACTTATGAGATGAGGCTGAGGGACCAGGGCTTGTTCAGCCTGGAGAAAAGATGCTTGTGGGGCTCCTAATAAAACCATACATTTGCCTGTGGGGAAGTCAGAAAGGAGACAGAGCCATCTCCTTTGATATAGAATCATAGTGTCATGTAGGTTGGTAAAAACCTTTAATAGCATTAAGTCCAGAAGTTAACTTATCACTACTGAGTCCACCACTAAGCCGTGCAGCACAGTGGGTGGATAAGAGTCAATGGGCATAATTTGAAACAGGGCAGTTTCTGGGTGTAAAGAGAAGCCTTTTCCCAATGAGGACACCCGGTCAGCATAGCAAGTGGCCGAGACAGATTCCACTGTCTCTGTCTTTGGAAATGATCCAGTTGAGAGCATTTCTAAGACTATTTGACAAATGTCATTTGGCTATGTCATAGCACATTTCCGTGAGGCACTCATGGTAAATTCCAGACTTGACATAAATTTTAACAATTTTGAATAATCATTAAATGGTTATTTTACTTTTTCTAACATATGATATCAAAATCAGAATGAATCTAAAGGGTTTATATGCTAACTTTTTGTATTACAATATTATAATTTTATCCCTAAATTTCAGTATTAACAGAGACAACGATGGACAAAATTAGCGCTATCAGTAACATAGGCACAGGCCAGTTAAACCACATAACATAGGTGATCTGATCAATTTTATATAAGTAATCAAACAAGGCATCTTCTTCATTGCATTGCAGTGGTAACAGA
This sequence comes from Platysteira castanea, assembly GCA_013397175.1. NCBI lineage: Eukaryota > Metazoa > Chordata > Aves > Passeriformes > Platysteira > Platysteira castanea. The sequence continues at coordinate 178,877 of VYXC01005810.1, forward strand.
ACTGCACAGGATAAACTGCTTTCCCCTCCTTGACGTGAACACAGCTGTGTGTGCTCAAGACCTTCTAGGAAAGGAAACCAGTAAGGGTTGATGCAAAAAGAAATTTGGAACAAATGGCATATACCCCTTCAAAATTTATCCAAGGGGAAAGTTATTTAGAACATCTGTTTTACATGTCCTGTCTTTTTTAATAATACCAGAACTCCAATGAATGGCTTAGCTAAGATGCACATACTGGATTAATTGTGACCTAGACACCAAGGTTATAGCACACCAAATAACTTTCAATAACTTTCCTAATGTTTTTGTGTACTTTTTAAACATGAAGAGTTACAGAATTGCAACCCCTTAGAATGAAGAAGGAAAAAAAGCCAAAACAAAAAAACCCAGGAATTACTCAAGACCTTCCTCTATACAAGCCCTGGACATCAACAAAGTGTCAAGTACTTCACTAAGTTCTTCTGGGCCCACTCAAACAGGTCCATGTCTTTCCTGCAGGGAGGGGACACAGCTGGTACATCTTAAAACATTCTTTTTTTCCAGTTTTAAAGACAGAGTTTTGCATGATCTTAAATGTCAGGGAATGATGAGATCAAGCAGGAAGCTGGGAGCTGAGCGAGAGAGACCAGCAGAGGAGAAACTCATCAAGAGGCACAGTCCCACAGTATCTAACCAAGAGAGAAGGGCTGGGACGGGGATTGTGAACAAGGTGTCTGATGGTCAGACAAGACTTCAGTGACAAAGAAAACCCAAGGCTAGGGAGAAAATCTACGCCCAAGGGCCAGGATCAGGGCCAAGATGGCAACCTAACTCCAGCTATGACTCAAAGTGCCTGCACAGAAATGCTGCTCCCACATGAAGCAAGGAATTTGCCAGACAGGTTTGCTTCATCTCTGTTTCATCCAGCTCTCCTCAGACACCTGATAATGGTTGTGTAGCTGCACTGTACCAGCCTTGAGCAGAGACTAACACACACTTGGGGAACATGGTGTTTTCAATGGTCAAAACCAGGATTTGGTTAGACACTTAGCACTGTCTAATTTCAGAAGGAAACTAAGATGTAATGTAAACACATTTTTTTGCTAGAATATTACATTATACAGAGTAATATGATGTGGCACAGCTACGTGACAAGATGCTAGCTCCCTGCCAAAACACATTTGACAAAAAGCTTTTTGCAGCTCAGGAAGGCTTCTATCAATTCATGCACTCAAACTGAACGTATCATGGGAGACTTATTGGTATACAAATGCCTTGCACCTGTTCTTTTAACAGATACAGAAGAGAACAGTGGGATGCTGGCTCTTATAATGCAGAGCAGAAGGTATTTACCTTACCTGGCACAAATAACAAGTTATAGGATTTGTTTTAAGACCTAATGTACAATTTAAGATAAAAAACAAACAAGCAAAATCTTAACAGTACCATAAAATGTTTCCTTTAAGTAAAACATATGTTTTAGTTCAGTGAACATACTTTGATTTCCCCATCTTCCTGAAAGCACACTAAATCACTTGTCACACCATGATAATAATGAGTGATATCCTGAAAGTATCTCTCACTAAAGAGAACACAGCAACCGGTGAGAGATAAAAGTGAGAAAAAAGAAACTCTGTATACAAGAGCAGTAAACTACATGACAGCCTTAAAGATGAGCACAGAATAGTTGTTTCCCTGGTTATACTGCTATGTATAATTTATATTTAAGTATTTATGTTATCTTCCCTTCATTTTTTGCTATCTTGGGTAGCAGACATTCTTCATTACATCTACATTTCAGAAATAAGATCATTCTTTATAACCTCTCTATTTTACCTTCTAGAGTTTTACAGAAGTCACTGACAAGTCTTCAGCCTCTCTTAAAGGGGAGTTTGTCTTGGTACAAGAGAGACATGGAACTCCTGGATCAGGTCCAGCAGAGGGCAACAAAGATGATTAAGGGATGTGAGCATCTCTCTTACAAGGAAAGGCTGAGGGAGCTGGGCCCCATCAGCCTCAGAGAAGAAACAGCTGAGAGAAGACCTCATGAATGTCTATAAGAATCATGATCCTTTCAGTGGTGCTTGGCAATAAGACAGGCAGGAAATGGGCAGAAAATGATGCACAGGAAATTCCACCTGAATCTGAGGAAGAACTATACTTTGCAGGTAACCATGCACTGGAACAGGTTGCCCAGAGAGGTTGTGGAATCTCCCTCACTGGAGGTATTCAAGAGCCATCTTGATGCAATTTTGTGCTATGTGCTCTAGGATGACCCTGCTTGACCAGGGAGATTGGTTCTGATGACCCACTGTGGTTCCATCTAACCTGACCCATTCTGTGATTCTGTTTGGAAAACTGGACACATTTTTATTTGAATTTAAATGTATTTGGCACACTATTCAACCATAATGCTTATGAAAATCATATATTAGGGAAAAATAGACATGTATTTTGAGGAATTTCTTCAGCTTTTGAAGCTCTATCTTTCCTAAGCTGTTGGTTGCTCAGTGAGGTAGAAGTGTTGCACAAAGCCCTGAAGTACTATCTGAATTGTGTCAACCATGCTTTGAGCAGGAGGTTCAATTCTAGACAGCTCCTGGGTTCCCTTCAAATTTGATTGATTTATAAATTCAAAAAACATTTTTCATCACCATTGTTATTTATCTGGAATCTAATTAATTAATCATGTCTGTGACAGTTTTAAGGTTACCAAACCTTTCTTTAAAATGGATGAGTTGGTTTGTTTTGGGTGTTTTTTTGCTAAAGAGAGTAAAGTATAAAGGAGGAGGCAATTACCAAGTTTTTTCTATTACAGTTGTTCTTCAGGCTGTCCTAAAACTTCTGAAGTTTGACTTGCAGGTATGAGTTTACATCTGTAATTTTTTGTGCACTGAACTTATTTTGAAATGGACACACATATATCCATTCTAAGTTAAAAGATAGATTTTCTATACAAAGTAAAATGGCATCCTAAATATTTATTTATACCTCTAATTGGGATCTTTGTTTGTTATTCATGAACTCAGCATCATTATGGATAAGGTACAGTTGAAAAAACTTTTCACATAAAATTTCATACAATTTGATTATTTAATTTTTTCTTGTTTCTGTTGACAGAATTTGTTATGAAGTTCTTGTTTTCAAATGTATTTGCCTCTACTTGACAAGCAGTTTGTAAGAAAGCAAAACAAAACACTAGGCAAACACCCTGTTCCTTTTAGGTGTTCTATATTCAAGAGATGATGTTCAATCTGTGTAATACATTTTTTCACCTGAAATGCATGTATGTAATTAAATGATCCCAGTTACACATCTGGCATTTGCCTGAACACTCGCATGAAAAAACATTCTCTTTCACAAATCTTTGCAAACAGAAGTCAGAAGAGGCTGCAAAGCTAGTCAAAATGAAAATACAGTAAATCTAATTGTATTGAGGACTGGAAAAGTGATAACATAGCGGAAGATGTCTCTGTGAGGGGTTCTTGAAACCTAAAGATGGGAGATGCTTTGGAACAGGAACAGACAGGCTCTATATGATGAGTACATAATTTTTTCCATTGTTTAGTAGAGACCAGTAGATTACAATGGAGGATAGCTGGGAAATTTAGAAAGAGGTGAGAGGCGGAAAGACTTGCACCAACAGCCTAGTTCAGAAGCCAATAAATAGTGAAGATAATCACACCTTGTCATATAAACTCCCCACCTGGGCTTTCAGCTGCACCCTGAAGATGAAATCTAAGGTGGAAAAGCTACATGTTGAGACTGGGACTCAGCTGTATTCAATTTGGATCTTTTCAGTGAAAAACAACACTCAGTATGTGTTATTACTGGATACGACATGATTTTTCTGTCTTGGTATTTTAATAAAAAATTTCTATTGGCATAAGCAGATTTTATGTGTAAAAACTGCAGAATTTGTCCTGTTGAGAAAGAGGCCTGAAGTTTCTTTTAAAGGTTTATGTTTAACACATGCAACAGAGAAGTATTATAAGAAAAAGAGAGTTTTGTTTTGAAGGTCCCTAAACAAACTATTTTGAATCCAAATTGTTTTTAAATAATTATGCGTATCTTTCTTCATTAAAGATGAAAGCAGATAAATAACAAACTTTCATTACAAACCTGTTACAGAGTAATATGTTGATTCATGGTAGTGATGGACAAGACACACTGAAAACTTTGACAGGGGCCTGTTCTGGCAGAAGGTTTCTCAGCAGGGAAATATGGGCATATTGGAAGAAGAAAGTCTGCTCCAGCTGGTCAGGATCCAGATTTGTGTCATTCCAGCCTAACAAGAATTGTCCCTGGCTCTCCTGAGGTGGGGGACCAATTACAGCTGGCCATTTCTTCAGCTGCATAAATGATCTCTTGGTAAACATAGTTAATTAATAGGCTGACTCAGTAAATATCTACTCCTTGACATGACAGACAAATAAAAACCTTTCCTTTTGCTCAATAAAACTTAAATTTCATCTTTCTACTTCAAACGTTTTGTTATGACTACCATTTTCCTGGTAGCCCTTGTCAGGGGAATCACTTAATTGCTACTCCAAAGATTTTCCAACCTTTTCAAACAGACAGCTTTAAGGTAACTAGCTACCACAAATCCCACTTTTATTGGACCAAAACTATAAAAAAGAACTTTTCCATCTATAAGATGAGACTGGAGAAAATCTCTTTAGACTGATCTTGTGGAGTTTTTGGGTTGTTTTCTTTTTTTTCATTTGTGTTTTTTATTTTGTGGGTTTTTTTTTATTTGTTTCAGCTCCAGATCAGCCGATTCCAGGCCATTTTGTTATTTAGCTCACATTTTTTTCACTTCACTTCTACAGTCACTTAAATGAAACCTATCAATGATATTATTAATGCTAACAAATTTTATTGGATTACTTATGTGAGTCGTTTCAGGCCAGTGTTACCAGTGTTCAAGGGAATCCCCTATACACAAGTATTTAACTGTGTACATAGTTTATATGTATATATACAAAAAATATAGTGTATATATACTATATATATACACTATATATGTACTCAATATAACTACACATGCATATGTGTATAACTTATATAGATGGTTATATACTGTGTCAAATACCTTCATATTAGGCTATTTGAAGCAGATACTGGAAGGATAAATTTATGTCTGGAATCACTCCCCAGTGAGAGAAAAATTGCCAGCATGATTACACAAGATTGAATACCAACAGTGAGACACACCCGTAACAAGGGCTAGAACATAGCACCTGCACCATTACTTATGTCCTGAGGATAAAAACAGAATAAAATAACCCTAACAAAAAGACCTTTTTGCCACTTCCCAGGGTTTTTAAGATTTTTTGAGGTTGTCATAAAGACAGAATTATTGCTTTGGCTTGCTCTCTCCCAGGTTACGTGTGAAGTTACACTATCAAGAGGGTTTGTTGCCACTGTCCACCACATTTGAACTTCAGCTGTTTACACACATTGGCTTTCACTGCTCTGCCTTCTTAATGCCTTCTCATCTGTCCCCAGACTGCCCCCAAGGTGAGTTCTAGGATCTAGAATGATTTGTTATCACATGACAAGAGGCATTTAATTTTGCAAGGATTTAATTATTTATTGAAAGGTGGTTGCAAGCCCAACACTTCTCTGCATTTATGAGTTAATGGATTTGAACCTTTCTTTTAACTCTATCTTGTACGTACTTTTTACTTACTTTTGTGGTCTTCGTCTATATTTGGTACAATTTTATATCAAAGTATTTTAACAAGTATAATGCTATAATTTAAACAAATATGCAAATACAATATTGAAATATCAGTCACAAGTTAAGAAAATGTATGGCCAGAGAACTATATTTAAAAGCATATGTTTATTGTAAATAATCAAACCCCAATACTTATTCTATGTCTATATTTCTATCAACAACCTTCCTCAAAAGACTGAATCCCGATTTCTGAACATACTTTAAAAAGTCAGAAAAACTGAGCAGTTAGAGGTTTAGCTGACACCTAAATAAAATTGGGATCCAAAAGCGATTTTTCTTTCACTTGTGACAATCAGTTCTTTTTCTAAAGTCTTCCACCCCCCTAAAGCAACAATTGTAGTGAACTATAGTATAAAAAATTATGCTCCTCTTGAGGATGAGAAGGAAAGCAGGCAAAATATGATTAAAAATGTGCTCATGGAAGCAGGGGATGAGTTAAAGTGTGGGATTGTACTGACTCTTTTGTAGAGTTATTTGAAACATTTCAGACTACTTTGCAATTAAAATATGTATAAAGTACATATTACAGTAAAAAATATTGAAGTGTCTTAAAGATTGAATACTGAGTGGCATATTACATGAAAAAATTATATTTATGTGATGGAATTTCCAACAATATTCCAAGGAAGGCATTGTTTTTGGTGAAGAGGGCAGTTTATCTGTCTAAAATGCATTGACATAATTTCCTGTTGTACACTAGGTTTTATGCACAGTGCTTGCACCAATTCCCCGACAAGATTTAATCTTGCTTAATGTATGTTACAAATGAAGTACAGCTTGCAAGAGTATCAAACTATACAGAAAAATAGACACTTAAAATTATTCAGGAGAATGCTGAAACCAATTCTTTAAATAAAGCAATTGGTGCTCATTATTAAATTTCAATTGTTTCACAGAAATATCTGCTCAGTAGCATATAAAGACAGTTATGAAATATGTCTTGAACATATATTTTTTTGTGAACTTGTAATGTAATGAAACCTACTTGAACTAGTGGCTGTACATGTAACTGAAAAAAGAACAAATTATTTAAACATCTGCTTTTTTACAAGCCTACTGGGTTTTTTAAAAAATCTTATTTATTTTTTTATCTTCCTTTAAATCTTGTTTTTAGTCTTTTTTAAAATCTTTTTTACTAGTCTGTCTGATTTGAAAGAAATTTCATAGAAATGTGAGTTTGTTTTAGTATAGTTGAGCTCATTATATAAGTAAAATATGCAGAGATAAGAAGCAATTTCCTTTGAGCAGTGCGGGTGATTCAAAACTCTTATGCTTTACATTCAAGGACCACTGTACCATTATAGCATCCTAACCTTGCTATATGAGAAGGAGTGTATACCTAATAAAAACAAGTGATTGGATAATAAGATTGAGATGTTCTGGGATGCACTAGAATGCTGTATGCTGTAACTATTACACTTAATTTTGATGTATTTTCTTTTCCCCTAGCTTAAAATATAATGACCTCTGTAACGCAAAGTTTTCAATAAGCAAAGGAAAGTCAGGGGTTGCTCTGTAAAATCAGTGGTGACCTTGCTAAATCTTATATTTGTTGGGAGAAAAATCCTCCAGTAACCACTGCTCGGTATAAAAATACTCAGATTCTGATAGGAAACCACATTTTTCTTTCAGATATCTGCTGTAGAGATGTATAATCCAACTGTTAAGACAGCATGGATGTCATGGAGAAATTCTTCAATTGATAAGGGATGGTGCAAATCTGCCAGAAGGGTCCCACCCGCAGAAAATGAACAGGGTTCTTGAAACAAGTTCAATGACTTAGTCAAAAAGAGAGATAATTTTCCCATTGATCTTTCAGTCTATTTTTTTTATTATGATTGCTATGAAATTGTGATTAACTAAACATGCCAAGAGCTCTTCTTCTGTGAGTATGATTAGTCTAATCGCTCTTTGTCATTTCAATTTCACATAAAAAAGGGAAACTTCCCTGATAAGTAGAGGAAAATAAGGAAGTGTATGAGAATACAACCTTATCTGAGTATGAGTGATTATACTATTTCTCTTTTGAAATTAATATAAACGGAGTTTATTATAGTGCTCTCTTGATTATGAAGGGCTTACATGTCAAAATGTTGAAGCACTAATAGCTTTTTCTTTTCAGCCGTATTTGGAATGTGTAAAGCAGTTTAAACCTTTTTTTAAATGTTCTTTCTTTTATTTACATATAATTTCTAGATATAGTTCTTTTCTCCTGCTTTAGATATAAATACCCTGCTAGATCAAAATCATTAAAAAGTTTCTGGTATATGTGCTAATTTTTATTGTAAGAAAATTTTCTGTGATTGATATCTAAAAGTCTCATGACAAGCAACCTGTGGATTTTTTAGAATTTAATACTACACATATTTATTATGTAATTTTAAACTTTACTATACTTTTCAAAATAGAAAATGAATTTGAACATTCAATCTTGCCTAGGAAGAATTCATCATGGTCTTCTATGCATAGATCCTTCTATAGAAATAATGATATTAAGGAAAATCTTTAGCCTGGTGAAGACTCTTAAGAAAAATGTTTCTAGTAAACCATGTGTTGTACTGGGACCTATAAGGCACAAACACAGACAAACACAAGATCTGAATAATCAATCTGTTTGTTTCAATTACTCCATAAAGTCATTGTGATTTCCAGTTGACACTTATTCTAAATTCTATTATGTGGATTGTAGGTTCCATTAAATGTTGCAAATCAAAATAAAAATATGAATAATGTTCTTAATTGTTTTTAGCTTACTTAAGCATATTAAACTAATAAAAAATAAATGTGAAGCTTTAATTGCCTTAAAACTTGTCTTTAATGTGTACTCGTGGTTTGCCAGATGCCCACCTCACAAGTTTACAGAGCTTATTTTCTCTAGCTAGGTGGGTGAGTTTTACCAGTCACCTCTACTGCTGCGCAGTAAAGGTTAATTACGAACAGCAGAAGTATTTTTTGAAGTGCTCTACTTCCTTCACAATTGTTCACGGTGACTTACCAGTCTCACCATCCCTTAGTGCAAACAGTAAAAAACTGATAGTGCCATATGGGAATTCACTTTAACAAAGCATTTTCCCAGTTAATCTGTTAGATTCCACATCTGTGGAACATAATGAAGATTTTGTACAAGAGGAAGAGAGATAATTTGTTTTGGAGGAGTATTTGTAAAAATGAACTGGGTTTCGTAAAGTTTTTTATGTTAAGAAAATCAAAAATAAAATAGATAAGGGGATGACACACATAGTACTTTTCAGAATAATTTCTCCAGACACTAGAAATTTATAACAGGAATTATTTTGACTTGGGGTTTTTTACATTTTTAAAATATGTATATGTCAGAATGTACCTACTGAAGAATAAAATCAGAGCAATTTGACTTGACAAAAAAGTTAAGCATTAAATATAAAAGACATTTCTAAAGTTTTCAGGGAACAGGTAGACTTCTGTAAGTGAGAGGACTTGTTTGATAAATGAAGAAGTAATTCATCCTTCTAACACTAGAAGATGAGAGATGAAATAGCATTACAATGTAAACAAATAGAAAAAATGCTGATGCAGTTCAGTATAGTGGTTCTCACACTGTGCTTCATGGTCACTGGAGACGTTGCTGATCAAATTTACTAACTTGGCTCTTTCCTTTTCCCAGATTGCATTAATTTCCAAAAATATGTTTTACTAGTAAGCGGTGCCTTTAACTAAACCAGTGATGTCATATCATAATGAATGACATATACGTGTCATTTTAGCACATATGAATGGCTGAGGGACATCAGTTGCAAAATTTGGTAGCTCCAGGAACAAAAGCTTTCAGAGTTTTTTGATTTTCATGAAGTCTAGTAGAAAACTGAATAGGTAGATATGTTCCTTTTTATGAGAAATTACCTTTTTTTTTACAAGACACTACAAGATAGCTTGCCACAAGATAGCAACCTCCCTGAAGAAGTTTTTCTGATAACAGAAAGTGTATTTTCAATATAATTTTATTAATATTTATAACTACGCAGGTTATTTCTTTGAATATATTATTTAACTATATTAAAGGATTTCCATCTGAAGTTTACTTATCATCCATTATTAGAGTAATGTATATATTACTGCATTTCAAGTTATAATATGTAACAAAAATGACATAATAGTTCAGGAGACTAGCCTGACATTCTGGATCTACCTGACTTCTTGTTTTCCTGCTCAGGTGCTCGAGAGAATTTCTTGTTGAACTTAAAAGGCCACTTCATTATGTAAACTTATGGTATTTTTCTTTCTTTAGGGAATTGTCCTCATAATCATTTTGTTCCAAGAAAAGATATGTCTGCTTCACATCCAGTAATAAATTAAATATTTACTGACATCTCTGAAGAGAGGTTAGCGTGTCTGGTCCTGAGCCTGACTCTGGCCCAAGAAGAGCTATAATGTAAATAGATCCTTGCAGAAGTACACAGTGACTTGAACTACCTGGGAAATCAGCTGTTGTAGTAAGCCCTCTCCATCCCTGCCGTGCTCGTGCACTTACAAATGAGTAAACATATCCATCTGGCATGCTGTCAGCTGAGAATACTTAGAAATACAGGGCAGGTATTCTTCCAACCCTGATTTCCCCTGTTTCTACTAACAAAAATCAGAGAAGACATGCAGACATTTAGATACACTACGAGTATCCTGACAAGTTCAGAATAAACCCTCAAGGTCTTTACAAGATCATAAAAATGTAAAATAATTTAGATGGGAAGGCATCTCTGGAGGTCCCCTGCTTCCATTCCTTCCTCAAAGCAAGAGCAAACTTCAGAAGAAGATCAGAGGGCCTAGAATCCTTCTCAGTTAAGCTTTGGGTATCCTGTACATTGAATGTGTCACCACCTCCTTTAAAGCTTGCTATTTCTTTAAGTTGACACTTTATTCGTGATTCATATAGACAAATTCAGGTGTACAATTCAGTAACAGGGACATCTGATGCCATTTGATACGACCTAGACATGAGACCTGTCTCCATCTGCCAGATGAACATGGGTTTCTCACAGGTCTCATGATGTACCACAGCCCTGTGTGGATGGCCTGAATAGCATAAGGGCAAGTGCCTGTCTAGTCAGTGTCAAGAAGTCATTGTATTCAGCCTAATTTACCAATCTAAGCTGAAGTATTTAAAGCTGGATAGAGGAATAAAAATATTAACTTCACACAAAAGTTTGCTTCTTTTCTTGAATACCTGTGTCAGGATGGGTAAATCATTCCTTCACTAATAGGAGTGGTCTCATTACACTGCCTAACTCCCAGGTGGCTGGGACAGGTAAACTAAATCCCATCTTGTATGACCTACATATGTCAGGAGCATTAGCTTAACTCCTACACATGGCTTTGAAAAATCTTCCTGAGAAATGACACTAGAATATCATTCAGTTTGTGCTATGGATGTATTTACATTGACAATTTCTGCCTGGATCTAAATAAGTCACCAAGATTTATTTATTGACTGATAGATGAAGATAACACACAGAGACTCTGTGATAAGTTTTGGGATTTTAATTATTATTATACACAAAAAATAACCTTCCTTAGAAATGCTTTACAGAAACTTTTAATAAAATATGTGAATACTTGCTCCCATTGCCTGTTTTATGAGATGCATGTGCATCTCATTATATGCAGGTTGTGTGCAGTTATGTGATTTTTATTTAATGGGAGATGAAAACTTTTTCTGCTTTAATTTTGGGTTTTAGGTTTTGTCATTCTTCCCCCTTTTTTCACATAGTTACATGAATTTAAAAGGCACTTGTACATCTTGGATATACCACTCTGACTAAGTGGGCTTCTTGAAAATATTTTAAGCATTAGGGAATTCAATTTTAATAATGCAAGGAACAAAGGTGTGCTCTTTCGAATCGATGAGAAACATGACATAGTTCAAGAGCTCCCTCTTCTGACTACCAAACACTATCAGAGAGTTTAGTCCAAAAGAAAATCTGCTATTCAGGAAGGTAATTAAATGTCTTTGTGACTCTCAAAGTTTACATTTTTTACCACTATTTTTTTCATGTCCAAGTCAAACCTGAGATTCTATACAAGTTTGTTACTTTAAGCAAAACAATGCAAATACCCAGCCACACCCTCCTATTTTGAGTAAATCATGCATTTATTAATGGGGAAAAATTTTTCCAAAGTAGTTGCAGTTCACCATTGTATTATATATCTTTAAACCAGACAATAAAATATATATATATATACATATATATGGTGGGACAGGACCACTGAAGTGTAGTAGAGAACAATCACTAGCTTTAAGCGTCAATCACAATCATCACTTTATTGAATGTAAAATTGGGAGAGATTTTCTACTCTACCTACAGATTTGGTTCCCATTGATGTTAGGGTATTAGGTGATGTTAGAATGGTATAGGTGTTAAACAGTGTATAAGTGTGCAAGTAGTGGTGAATTCTGGAGTATTGTTTTCCCCAGGCTAGAATACAGAATCCAATATTAGAACGTAGACTGCTGTTATAAAGCACACGGGGACAAAAACTTCAAAATGGCAACCAGGACCAACAGGATAGATAGCAACAGCTGCCAACAGTCAGCATTCTTGTTAAGGTTCCATTCAAAGACAGAAACTGGGGAAGTATGGAGAAATTCTCCTTCAAGTCTCTACATGTGTTATTTACTCGGAGATGCTCCACTTGAGAGTCAGTGCCTGAAAAACAGCTATTAGTTTTAAATCAGACAAAAGAAGAGGGTCCTTCTTTCCACTGCAAATTATCTTATTTTCTTGTTCTCGAGTTTAGTTTCCTTTTTAATGATTAAAATACTTCTCTAGTATGTAGGAAAGCAAGGCTCCATTCTTCCCTTCAGTAAGTCCCGAAGCAGGGAAAAGTAAAGAGAAGTTATTTGTACCCTATATGGCTTAAGTACTAAATCCAGGAAGAAGTTCCAGCCCCTGAAATCTGACCATAAATAAAGCATTTGACTCTTGGAGAGATTTCAAATGTCTCTTTCTCTCCCTTCAGCTGTTCTAACATTGTTGATTTGAAGTATCCAAAGCCGGAGTTCTGATTGGATATTTTCTCATTCCCTGTATGCCAAATTAAATTTTACACACAAACGCACTTGGAAACAGACCTACATTAAGTGCATTGGTACTTAATGGTGAGAACTAGAAGTAGACAGGCTCTGAGAATAAATTTTTTCATGGCATCATCTGCATAGTTGAAAAGAAATAGGTGGACACCACTTTCTGGGGGTGGGGGAGCGAAGGGGAAATCCACCACACTGAATCCATTCAGTCAAAATAATTACAAAAGTCTTTACTTCTGAATGTATAAACATGATGTGTGTGTCACAATATTCAGCCACGCCAGGATCAACAGATTTTCACATATGTCCAAAAGGAGCTCCCTCATGACACTGTTGATCTAAATAAAGAAAACTAGAGACCTATGAGAGACAAGAAACTCAAGATTAACTACATTAAAAAAAAAAAAAAGAGTTTTAGATTCTAAATTTAGCTTGAAACACTACTTTTTTTGAAAGCATTAGCAAACAAGTTTGTTTGGCAGGTGTGACCAAAGCTGGGTAAAGAATTTGTACTACCTTGTTAACAGAGTGTTACACATCAGGAAACAAACTGTTTAATAAATTATTTGATCTATAGAAAAATTTACAAGTTCTTCTGTAGTCAGAATCACAGTCTTACAGAATTCATAGATACAAACATAAGCACGTTTTCTTACAGAATAATATTTTTTCCTATTTTACTACTCTTTAATATTACTGAATATTTCTTTATCTGATCCTCAACCTAGAGCCTCTTACTTTCTTTTATCTCCAAAGATTCTGACAACATTTTTATTTACTATATATAATAGACATATGTTTTTAAGGGAATTTTTTTATATTGTGGGATTCTCCTAAAGTCTTTATTTTTGGTATGCTATTAGTTTCCTCAGTTCTAAAGATAACTATTATCTCTTAAACCTTGTATCTTAAATCTTAGTTTCAACTATCTATCAATCAAAAAGCTATTAATTCCAATCTTAACACAGAATTTTGAGACCTAGTTTCGTAATCACCCTATTATTAGGCTCTTGCTTATCTCTTGAAATAATCAGGTTGGGTTTTTTTTAAATCAAATAACCCCAATGAACTTTTTAAATGTATTTGAAAAACCTCTGAGAGAGTGTCAAAGGAGTGACAGCCCATCTAAGTGAGCATGAACTCCTTTTGACATGCACTGCTCATTCAGAGTCTTACAGAAACTCCAGCAAATAGAAGATAAAAGGCCAGCTTTTTAGAAGAACAAAGGTCAGCTTTTATTCCACCTTTTGGTGTAATTTTCTGTCTCAAATGTCCTCCATCCCAATGCACACACAGATTTATTTATGGTATTACTGCCTTTTCTGAGAATTAATCCTAATCTTGTGGGGAGCAGAAGGAAGTGAAAGAAAAAAAATATAAATAGGTCGTCAAAAGCCACATGGTCAAGCTATCAAAAAATAAACACACAAGCATGAATTCAATATTTATATTTATATTTAAAGAATAAATGAGAAGTAAAATTAAAAAAAGGGGTAGGTGTATAATAGAGAGGTAGGTATATATATATATATAATGTAAATATATAGGTATTTTCCTGATATAAAGTCTCTTACTAGCTTAAAATAAATATTGTTATCCACTGAATAATCAGTATTACAACCTTGAGTGTGCTGGTTTAGTGACCTCACACCAAAGCCTCTCTATCTAGATATGAAAATCAATGAGTTTGGAGTCTGAAGTCATAAAGTTTCAAGAGAATGATTTTATAGGAATGTTTTTATTAAGAGTAAATGATTATTGACAACACATGCTTTATGGGGAGAACTGTTCTGGACTAAGAAAAGACATTTACTTTACCATGTTACTGATTATGTTCTGCTTTATAGTGTTTTTAGCAATAGAAACCACTTTTATGAATTGTTGCCTCAAGGAATTTAATTTTGTAAGGTGTCTTAGGAATGTTTGGTAAGAGCTACTACTTTGCTTGAAGTGACAATGACTCCTTTGGGGAACTGCATAAATTTATTATGAAACACTGTAATGAATAATAAAACTGTATTATGAGACTAAAAATTATTAGGGAACATTCATCACCTTCTTTTGGCCCAAAATCATATGGAAAATTGCAACATCAGTGTAAAATCTTGTGAATGCAGGATGCTTTGGATTAGAATGCATCATTCTGACATTTATTCCATTCATAATAGAAAACATAAAGTAGATAGTGGTCTTTGTGATTGCCTCTCCTAGCAAATCCCGAAGTACAAAGCAATTTCATCTCTAAGCAATGCGCTTTCTCAGTCGTTTACAACATTCTGGTTTTACATAAAGTGCTTGCACAAGTGAAGACACCTGACAGATACATTAAATCTATTCTGGAAAAATATATTGTTTTTGTAGCCGACAAATGCTTCTGCATATTGACAGATTGAGTTGAGAATAGCACAAAGATCTCTTATTGAACCTCCTCCATTTTAACTGTGATGTTGAAGTTTCACCACAATCAATTAGAAAACTGATGCTACAAGGAAAACTCCTTTGAGATTTCCCTCTCCTCCCGTTTAAATTTAGCAATTCTGATAATTTTGGGGATTTGGGAAGTATAGCACAATCTCTCTGACAAGCCTCATTGTTTCGTCACAGAGAAACTCCAGCCTGCCATTGGCAGAATTTGTCTCAATGGTAAATATAGTAATTAATGCCAACTTGTAATATAAACAACCCATCTCCCACTTTAGTGGCAGACTTCCCTGGTCTCTGTCTAACTGAACTATCAAATAAACTACAACCACCTACTAAAAGGCAACAATTTCTGGTCATAAAGCAACTTTATATCCCATTAAAGAATTTCTCAAATCCATGTCAAGGCTATTCCTATGACTGGAATAAAAAAATAAGAGCTTAGCAACGGTGGTCCCAGAGATATGTCTAAACCAACACACTTTGAAGCCCTCCTGGTGTCCCTGGCATAGGTAGAGGAACTATGTTATGACCAGAGTCAGGAACTGTGTTATGACCATACAGAACCCAGGAACATGTGTGCTCCACGTACCAGCTCCACTCATTGGCTCACACCCTAGAAACCCAAGTACTGTAGCTGAACAGGAACTTTAGGGCTCTCTGGCCAGAATTTGTATATGTACAATGGGTTACACTACATGCTAAAGAACACATCCACCTGCTGGTATTGGAGATCATAATTTATAGTAGAGTAGCCAATTAATTAACTTCGTGCCAAAAGCATCTTCTTGCTCCTAGGTTTTGCTTCCTGGCCATCTTAAGAAGCCAACTTCTTGTAGCTGTAACACAGAGTGCCATAAAAATGTTTAACGGAGTGTTGTATTTCCTTTCTCTTAGAACCGTTGTTGTTGACCTTCTTCACAGATGCTTGGCATTTTCATCCATCTGCCTTTGGCAGTAGTACTTGCACAGTGGTGAGTCATAAAAACGTTCTAAAGCAGCCCACCTGACAATCTGGTAGGTAAGAATATGTCAGCTTTCTCTGCTTGCCATTTTTTCTACTTTATCTCATTTTGACAAAGAAACCTCTTTCCTTGGGACTATTTCCTTCTTATTCTTCAACCTTAATTAACATGTAAATGTGTTTAATATTATTCTATTCATCAAACCCATATTTCTTTCATGTCATTACCATATATATCATACAATTTTTAAAAATTCCAACACCTATTCATATAGAACAAAAACCAGGCTTGATATTTGGAAATGTCACTTAATACAGAGCTTATGAGTTTTAAAGATTTTACACTGTGTGACAAATTTAAAATGTATTTTGTCGATAACTGGGGGAGTTGGTAAATCTCACTTTCTCTTTTTCTTTGAAGAAAAGAATAGAAAGTAATCTTTCTCTTTGTTAAAAAAAGAAAACAAAAATGTGTTACAGGATTTCATCAGGACAATGGTTTTTCCAGAAAACCTGTTTTGATGTGGGTACTGTTTTGTACTGTGCATCATAGTACAGTGCAAAGTTTTCTCGGAGTAAAGAGACTTTATCCTTACAATACAACTACTTTTCATAGAATATATATTTTTTTATTTCATATGTGTGAAAATATATATAGGTAAATATTTTTGAAAGTTAAGTCATGCCATAATCTGACTAGTTTATGACGAGCCTGGTTTTAACACTTAGGCTTGTTCAGAGGTAAGAACTCTTAAAACTTGTTAGTGTGGGACTTATGTAAATGAGCGATAACATTATGGACTCATTAGAAACTATTCAACAGATTTAAACTGGAATCTCAGTGTTTCCTTGAACTATTATAATTGGAATATACACTATGACTATATATATATATATGAGACAACCTTTCTTTTCAGGGAGACTGCTTTATATCCTAGTTTCTGTATTCAAATCATCCTTCAAACTATATTTTAGAAATATAGTTGAATTATATTAATAAAGACAGGTTCAGCAGAGGTTGGCTGAGGAAAAAAGGTGGATTCTTTTAAGAAAAGAAAATTCTTAGCATCTGCAATTTGCAATCTTGTTAAAGGTGGTTTTTAAATTTTTCAATTTAAAACTTTCCTTTAAAAACATAATTTAGAAAGAGGAATTATATACTTGTCAAAAGAAGCTGTAAGCTTCTTTTTGTTTTGTAAAAATTTACAGCACCTCAGTTTGATAAGGTCATACATTATTTTCAATGCGTTCTTAAAGAAATTATTTTATTTACTACAACAAATAACACACTTTTATCTTTCTTGTATATTCCCTGCATAAAC
>VYXC01005810.1:196545-262456 GCA_013397175.1 Platysteira castanea
AGAAAGAAAGAAAGAAAGAAAGAAAGAAAGAAAGAAAGAAAGAAAGAAAGAAAGAAAGAAAGAAAGAAAGAAAGAAAGAAAGAAAGAAAGAAGGCAGTCTAGAGAAATGTAGTGGCCTCATCAATTGAGTTCCAAGGTCGGTGGATCAAGACTATTCTCTGCAATCTGGCACAAAAAGCAGATGCAAATAAGGAGAATAAATATCTACCACATTGTGTGGTTATGTTCATGCTATTACTACTTAATTTCATGTAAAATGTTTCACAGATATAGTTTCAATTGTAAATAGTCTTGTGCAGGACTGCCCACTCACTCAAATATTTATTCATGCAGTATGCATGTGCTGGGTACTTCTCTTCATCTCTGATACCCTTTTCTGAAAGCAGAAGAGGCTTAATGCAAAGATTTTTCTCCTAGAGAAAAGGAAGAATAGTTATGTGTGTTTGTGTGTGACTTATCTATCATACAATTTCTTCCTAACATCAGCTTTAATCTGTATACTAACCAAAAAATTTGTAGNTAAAGACAGGTTCAGCAGAGGTTGGCTGAGGAAAAAAGGTGGATTCTTTTAAGAAAAGAAAATTCTTAGCATCTGCAATTTGCAATCTTGTTAAAGGTGGTTTTTAAATTTTTCAATTTAAAACTTTCCTTTAAAAACATAATTTAGAAAGAGGAATTATATACTTGTCAAAAGAAGCTGTAAGCTTCTTTTTGTTTTGTAAAAATTTACAGCACCTCAGTTTGATAAGGTCATACATTATTTTCAATGCGTTCTTAAAGAAATTATTTTATTTACTACAACAAATAACACACTTTTATCTTTCTTGTATATTCCCTGCATAAACCGTGCAACCATTATAGTCTTCCATTATAGTGCTACCTGAATTTCTCCCTTTCAGATAAGTACGTGTAGGTTTCTTGTGACAAGGAGCAGACTGGCAGCTTTTCCAATAACTGTTCCTTAAACTTTCACATAAATGGCAAGAGAAGTTAAATAATCTTGAAAAACTGTCAGAAAGCATCATACAATGTGGGCAGTGCCTGTCAGTTTTATTTTACAGCTGATTTGCCAATTGCAAAGCAAAAGTTTTGTTGATAGTAAGCAAAATGTGTTTTGCATTACTAGTTGACTCCAACCAATTTCCAAAAGGAGACACAGCCTAGAAGAGCTTAAATGTGACCTCAGAATGTTGACAGCTCCTAATTTTTAGGATTTTTCTTTCCTGATATGATTGGAAGGTTGTAGTTACTCTGTGTTTCATTAGTGGTCCAAACTCTAGTAACTGCATGGTTATAAATTATAAAAAAAATCTGTTGGCCAGTATTAAGTCAAAATATTTCTAATGGTCTTCTACATTTCATTACAAGTACTGACATTCATTTCAACTGTGGACACATTTAAACACTGTAAAACAAGGCTTCCAATCTCTTTACCTGTCTGGTGTAGCTAGGATGCAGTATGACAAGCCAAGAAAGAAAGAAAGAAAGANGAATAGTTATGTGTGTTTGTGTGTGACTTATCTATCATACAATTTCTTCCTAACATCAGCTTTAATCTGTATACTAACCAAAAAATTTGTAGGTGTTTACATTGTAGCATCTGAAAGAGGTTGGGTAAATGGCACCATAGAGGTCCCTGTCAGAAACAAAGCAAGTGTATCAACATATGTTTAAAAATATTATTTATGAATATGAGAAGACAGTAAATAGAAAAAATAAAGCCAAAGTAGAAGAGGAAGGTAAATGACAGAAGGCTGTCATGAATGTAGAGCCAAAATGCAGACCTTTTATTTGCGGAAAAAATGAAAATTGTAGGCAACAGTACAAAGTACTAGAATATTCCTTTAAAAGGGAAAACAGAAGATGAAAGTAGAAGTATAAAGGGTAAGAAAGAAATGATGAAACAAAGACCTGAGGTGACAGGAGAAGGATAATAGGGTAGGAGAGCAGCAGTCAAGTTGCATAATGTTTGAAGAAGAGATGATAGGAAAAGAAGGAATAAGTTATATATAAAGAAAAAACCCAAACATGTTCATGATGAAAACAGAAAGGAATATTACACATGCTGAAAAAAAGAAAAAAAATGAGCAAAAAAAAGGAGTAAAGGAGAACTTAGTATAGGAAAAAAACATTATTCAGGAGAATCTTGTTTAGAAAATTATTAGCTAGGTCCTAAAACCAGCTCAAATGTGCTATTTCAGAAAAAGGAAAAATGTGACACTTCTTTTAACTATGATTATGTTTTATAAAATATTGTGTGCTCACTAATTATGATGTTTTTGCTTCACTGTAGAGTGAATCAATATTCATACTGTCATAGAGGCCTGAAAGTGTTTAAAATGTGTGCTGTTCATATATTCTTATGCAGAAGTATAGTGTCAAAAAGAAGAAAGAGAAAGAAGTAATAAAGAAAAAAGAGTAAACACTTTCAAGATTATGTGAAAAATATTTTCAAGGCCAAAAATCATATAAAGAATGTACCTGTTAGTTTTGATTTGTGGAATAAAACAATCTTGTCATATGAAGTTAACCCTTCTGTATTAGAAAGATGAGATAGAATAGAATAAATTTTAAATAAAAATGTGATCAAATAGTTGTTCATTTATTGTCTTTTTTCATGTTTGATTGCTTAATAAAATCGTTTTCAAATTTTTAGCCATTTCTGCCTTGCTTTTTCTCACAGTTTTTATCAATAGATCTTTAAAAAACATGACTATGCATTGTCTTAATGACACAGAAGACCACCACTATACAATCCTGTCAGTTTTTGTGCCCGTGGCCAAGTGGCTTGGAATACTCAAAATGACCTTGTGGAATCACCTTAATGACTTAAATAATTTGAAAATTAAACATCAAATGTTATAGATGTCACCTTCCCTGTGCTATCCTTTTTAATTCCACAGAGATTTATTTTCAGAAGAAACAATGCATGTGTACAAAGAAAGAATGGACTAAACGCTCTTTTGTGGTTTGTGTAATGTGTCCCACTGCTTTTCTAATTGTACTGTCTGTAGCAGTAAAATGGAGGAACTTCAAATCATGTTAGATGCTTTATAGAAGAACACAGAACAAAATAATAATGAATAAAGTGTATTTAAAGGTAGTCCAATAAGGAAGCAAAGAGACAAATTCATTTCTCATATGTTGGGATTGTTTCTCTGTCAAATTTAAGCTTGATGTCCATATGGGAGACAGGGAGAGAGCAATCAAAAAAGTGTGTATTTCCTGAGAAGTGACAAAATAAATGCGTGGAATTAGTTAGTCTACTGTTAGGGGAAGGAGAGTCAAGTCAAACCTGGAAGTCTGTCATCCCTCTGGCTCTTGTCTAGGCAATACCTGGTTCCAGTGCGCCATTACATATTCAAGCTTAAGTCTCTTTAGGGAGGTATCTAGGTTTACCTTAAACTCTCTCACACTCCAATCTGTATGCGTGGAAAGAAACATCAGATGTCACCAGAGCAATACATAATGTGGAAAATAAGTAGATGTTCTGAAACAACAGTAAAATGTAGCAAAACATCAGTGGAAATGAAGGCTGTGTGTGAGATCCTACACTGTGTTCATGCAGTAAACATCTTCATGACATCATTACCCTGGCTCCTCTGATTTCAAATCCTTACTCTTTCCCCTAAAGCCTAAAGGAGATAGGAATGACTTTGTACTTTGCAAGAGTTCTGTTAAGGTTTTTTGTACTATGTGTTTGATATGCTTTCTGCAATGTCGCAAAACATACATGACTTGCCCAAAATCAAAAGGGTAGTGAGAATCTCAAGTGGCATACAATTTACGTCAGATTTCCAAAGCAAGAGGTTACGATGAGCTGTGACCAAGCATCCAAAATTTGATTAAGTATTTGAACTTGTTAGATGAGCAGGATAAACTCAAAATAATTCAGACAAAAGGCAGAATGAGGACTCGAGAAAAAATAAGTCTCTGCATGTCTTACCCCTTCAAAGAGGGCTAGACTCTTCATAGTTACGAGAACACATCTGCACATTTCTCAGAATTGTACTGAAGCTTTATTTTCCTCCAAAGTGGTAGAGATATAAAGACTTGTTTTTTAATTGTAAAATGTGTATCTACAATACACATTTGGCCAGCATTAGGTAGGAAAACTTAAATAAAGTAGAAACATTTTGAAATAGACGGTTTTTCATTGATCACTGACTTAGATAAATATAACAGCAAATAGTGTTTGGCAATGATATAGCTGCAAGGAGGACCCATTCACCTATTCACTGAAAAAAAAACCCAAAACAACAAAACCAACCAAAAACTCCCCAAAAATCGAAAAAAACCAAACAAACAAACCAAACCAAACCAAACCAAACCAAACCAAACCAAACCAAACCAAACCAAACCAAACCAATCCAAACCAAACCAAACAAAAAAACCACCATCACACAAAAGCTATAGACTGTTATGGAGAAGAAATTATTACTTTACCAACTTTAAATATGAAACTAGGAAGCTCCAGAGGAATGGAAAAAGTATAGTAAAGTGAAATGTTGAAACCAAGGTACTGTAGATGTTACAACAGAGTAAGAAGACACATTCCTTCTGGGGAAAAGTTTTTATATTAGCAAGTCAAGCAGAATGCAGAAAGTAATTGAGGAAAAGTTAATGGAGGAAAACACGTTATTTTGATCAGAAAAAAATCTTACATAGACATGATATTGGAAATAAGAGTGTTTTTGAAAAGGGACAATTGTTCATAAATTCCACAGATTCTAGGATAACATTTTGCAATCTTAAATCTTATTTTTAACCATAAAACCATAACAACAACAACAAAAAAACTTCAATAAAAACAACCCCCCCCACCTCACAATATACCCTTGTTATAACCAGAAGGGCAAAGCTTTTTTTTTCTGCTAACTTCACTTTGAGCAAAAAGATTCATTATGATGACTATTATATTGTTAATCAAGTGTTGACTCACACTTATCATTGACATAAATTGCAATAAAAGGAAACATTCAGATGTTTAAGATGGCAGTATGCCATGTACAGTGCAGTTCATTTGATGTTTGAGGTTTTTCTGTTTAACATAGGTTTTTTTCCGGTTAACTAACTCAAAGAAAAAGACAAACAAATAAAGATATGAGTGAATATAAATAAGAAATGGAAAGTCAATTAGAATAAATATCCACATGGAAAAAAATTACCAGTATGTGTGTTAGTAGGTACATTAGTTAAACAGCAGTTAATAATAGGTTCAGATTAAGATATAATAAATATTTAAATTACTCAAGAAGAAAAGTCTATCTCTTATTATTTAAAAAGAAAAATAATTTTTATTAATCTCTCAGAACATGTCTTGAGTGTACCTGTGTGGAAGATTTTGCCTGAGTATATTAAATGTCTTTTCTTCAAGGGTGACAAAATCCCTTATTACAGTTTGCAAGCTTAAAACAATCTGTCAAAATAAACAAGTAAACCACTAATTCCAAAATTACCACTCTTACACACAGAGTCGGTGCCATCATGATACACCTGCCATTCTCATTTCCCTAAAATGAAATTTTCTCACCTCACCTTCCTGTAGTAATTGTAACAATATATATCTCCCTTCTTGTCTAGCCTGTCACAGCCAGCTATTACTCCTTGACAAACAGAAAAAGACTTTATCAAATAAAAGATTGTAGCATCCAATAGACAGAGATAAAGCGAAATCAGGAGACAGGAAGATCATCTTTACTGCCAGATTCGTATCAAAGTAAGTCGCATCCTGACACCATGTGCAGCATTATCACAATGGATTGCCATGTCACACAAGAATTCAGCAGAGTGGCTATGGCAACACTGCCCCCAAACTTGGGAAGAAGAGGTGCTAATAATAGAACAGTGATTTACTCAGTAGGTCACTATTTAGATTGCAATTTACAGCTCAAAATGCCCTCTTTTGTACTTGTGAAACATACATGAACAGCTTGTCTGGAATGCCAATGCTGAGCAGCTGGAGGCACTGAACACTAAAAGCTACCCTGGCAGAATTTACCCAAATCACACACTGAATCACAACTACCCTATTAAGATGCCAAGTCAGCAACAGAATTCTGTATAGGAGGCATAGCAATTAATTAATTAATTAATTTCTTATAACTATTATCACATGCTTATACTGAATTAAGTAACGTGTAGAGATGAGGTTCTTACATTATGAATCTCATTCTGAATATTTCAATTTCTTTCACATTTAATTTTTTTTCAGCTTTCAGTCAAAATTTGTATACTGCTCTAGAATTCTGGGAGCAAGGAAAGCCACAGAATAGAAAGTGAAATTCTGATCTCTTCATTGGGTTGTATCCATTAGGTCAAGTGTTTCCATATCTTCACATGTTGCGATAGGACACAAGAAAAGAGACACTGACACCTGCTAGGTTGAGCAGAAAGAGGAAAAGAAGAAGGTTTATTTACATTTCTCTTAATTATAGGTTTCTCAGTTCCACAAGGGATTGGAGGACATGTCACTTCCTCTTCAATCCCACTGGAGAAAAAGGATGCTCATCAAACTTTCTCTGATAGTACAAAAATGTAAACAAAAGGACACCTAAGTAAACATTGGCTATTATTTACATTAAAGTGTGTGAAAGTTTTCTGACTCCAAGGTTACAACAGATGGCTTAGCAAGAAAACAGGACAGCTTTCTCACAGTGGACTATGGTGCACTGTGGTCCATTTACCTCATATCTATCACAGGCAATAATTTCTATAAGTAGAATTGAAAATGTTAGGTTTTTGTGGGGTTTTTTCCACAATAATATAAAAAAGAACAGAATTCGGAAATATGTATCATTTTAAGTTCCTGACTGACATAGTTCTTTACAAGAGTACAATTATTGTTGCTAGGAAAAAAAACTAATACTGGGTGTCAAAGTGAGGGTTGTGTCAGATTTCTACATGGTGAAGTTACTACTCTGCACAATGTTCTAGTAGGCAAATCTATCATTTCTAACAACTGATAACAGGGCAGTCAATTCTAGTTCATCTTTGATAAAAACCACTACATGTTCTAAAAAAAGAAAATATTAAAAAAAAAAAAATTCAGGCCTTCTCCCTGTGATTACATGTTTAATTTAATCCCAAAATATTTTGCTGATACTTTTCCCTTGACTTTTAAAATTACATTAATTGTTAACAATTACCAAGTAAATGCAGTCTCCCAACTAACGTGCCAGTTGTTAGACAGCATATGATTTAGCTTTTCAATAACGTTGTACAGGTAACGTAGTGAAAGGGAGTCAAAGAACAATCTATCTATAGTCTAATATCCTGAAATGGTACAAGAAAGAAATAATCTGATGTGGTTAATTTGGTTGGTTTGTAGTAAATAAGTTGAGGTCTGACCTAAGCTCTATACTAGTTTGAAAAAGATTCAGTATTTTATATATATTGTTTACTTTTACAAAGTCAGCATTTCTTTGCTCTGCTGTGAGTTCAGTTCTGTGTTCTCTTGCTACCTTCTTCAGTGAGCCATGACTATTATTACTTTTTATACTGTAATAGCTGACTGCTGCCCAGCAGCCCCTGATCTCTCCAATTCCCTCTTCTTCCCAAGGCATAAGATTGGAAGCTGACATTGCTGCAACTTTCACAAGCTCAATGAACCTGAAGGGCTAAGAAAACCTCGTTAAATGCCTCAGAAGTAGACAAAAAATATATATGAAAAAATCAGAAATGTAGCACAGAATCCTTGATCGACCAATGCCCTAAGACAGCAATCAAACCAGAACGATGAAAGAAAAATAACAGTAACATAGTACAAAAGTTATTACACTGTTTTTATGCTTGGAAACCTAAGGGTAACAATAGTCCAAAAGCTGTGAAAAGAGAAGAAAACTGGAAAGCTTGAAATTTCCATATAATGTATCATCCTCAGATAGTTACGCAATTTCTATATTTGGGGAAAAAGGTCATAAAAATAATGATAGATGTGATTTTTTGATCCAATTATATAAACTCTTGTTACATTAATGATTGAATTTCTTCCCATAGCAACATTGATTTTTTAGCAAAAAGGCCAACAGACACTTTTAAAATGATTTTTATCAGCTGTTGGAAGTAAAGTACAAAGCTGGGACATTTTGTATATATCTGTCCAGAGCCTGTCCTGGAAGACTTACTGGTAGTAGTTTTGGCTTCATCTGGGGATACAGATTAAAACAAACAGATTCAGGACTCTCTATTCCAGTCTCCACAGTGCATTACAGATTGAAGTTCCCTTTATAGACAATAAAGGACAAATGGCTAAGATCGACAGTTTTTTATAACCCATTGACTTGGTCATGATATTCGAATACAACATTCCTAAAGTTGTTGAGACAAATATTCGAACACAAAACTTTCCCAATTTCCTATGTAATTATTTAATAATTGATATTTTTTTAAGTACTTTATGCCTATGTCTCTGTGCACAAAATAAAGCTCAGAGATTACTTGAAACTTCTGTTTGCCTTCTGTCTTGTTAGTTTCTGTCAGAGTCCACTTGAATCACTAGTGAATGGAAAGAACTCAAATGATTTCCGTTTGTTAATTTGTTAATTGTTGCCCTGGTTTTTGTTAAGCCTTCTGTTTTTAACCTTGGAGTCAGATTCTTTCACATAGTTTCATGTAAATAATAGCCAGTGTTTACTACACGGTATTTTCTGGTTTTCATTCCTTTTGTGATAAGAGAACTTTGATGAGCACCTTTCTTCTCCAGTGGGATTGGGAAGGAAGTGACATGTCCTCCAATCCCTTGTGGAGTTGGGACGTGTATATGAATGTGAGAAATGTAAATAATAAACAGTATTATTCCCTCCTTTCTGCTGAACCTGGCAGGTGTGAGAGCGTCTTTATTGTGTCTTCCCAGACACAGTTAATTGTTATTAAAAAAGAACATAAAATATGTAGGGGTTCCCCCCCCCCACATGGGGGCCACTCTCCCCCTGGGAAAATACTCAAGACCTGTTCCCCTACTGGCCATTCCGAATGTTCCCTCTGCCCCGAGGATCCTTTACTTTAGGTTGGAGTTTTCCCATGAGCCTTGTCTTTGCTCCCAGACTGGGATGTGTGCGGGGCAAAAATAAACATTTTTGAAAATCTATGCAAAGACCCTTCCCTATTCTTTCCCACTGGCACAACTCTCTTCAGGAAAGTTATACAGACCGCAACAAAAATATTTTAACATGCCCCTAAAAAATTAATCATTAACGCCTTACAAATCTTTGGATTTGTTCCACAGAGCTGAAGTCATTATGTCCAAATTTCCAAGGACAGTTGTCATATTACTCTTTATGTAATACATCACATCTTAGAATAATGTGCACACTGATTTGAACATTTTTGTTATGAATTAAGTTTCCTGGTCTACAGATATTTCCATTAGATTAATCAGAATAAAAAGTTATAGTAGTCTTGTAATGTTCCACACTCTTTTTTGAGATGAGAAATCACAAGCACGTTTTCTCATAGGAACAGTAAAATACAACTTTTATATTCATACTAAACCTTGATGTTAATATTAATAAGTGTTTATGCTGTGTTCACAGTTTTTAGCAGATCTACTTTAGCAAATTTCCCAAAATTTTGGTAGCCAGGAAAAACTCAAGACTGTTACTCAAAAACGATAGAAGTTGAAGGCGACTTCCTTACTGTATCATTCTTTAGTAGACCAGATTCCAATACCAGGCAGAGTTCTTTCAAAACTGTTCAGGAATATAAAACACTAATCTATGGCGACTTATTTTCTTCAATATTAACAATAAAAAGATATTAATTTTGGCCCTTTGAGATGTTTTTCAATTTATTTAACGTGAAAACCATTGCACAAAAATATCAGAGGGAAATCCTCTTTTTTTTAAGGAACAGGAAATTACATATAAACTTTTTTGGTATGTCTATTAGGTATCCAGAGTGCTGGGAATCTTTTATTTTAATTCCAAGATTCACTTCAAATTGTAAATTCTAAAGATTATTATTTTAAAATGTATTATTTTGTGTTCAAGTATTTTTTACAGAAAATATCTAACATATAAATAAGACTTCTCTTGTCTTCAGCTTTCCCTAGACAATTACACATACTGTATTGTATGATATTGACTTTGTTACCTGTATGGATGCATAAATTAAGTTCATTAAACAAAGAACAAGGAATTTTCTCCTTAGGAAAAAAAAATGTTACTGGAAAAAATGCTAGCACTGAACAAGGATCTAAATTTTGTCACAAATTAGCATGAGACTCAACAAGAAGAAAACAAACAAACAACTCCCCAAAAGAGTCACAGAATTCATCTAATACTTGTGGGAAATTTTCAAGGAATTTAGGGAATTTAGTCTTGCTTAAGTCCATAGTCATCATTTGCAAGGCTCTTATGTTGATTTTGTGTAATTAAAAAGATGAACTTGAAAAGTAATGGTGTGCTTTACTTTATTTTTCACAGCTATAATTTCCTCACTGAAAAATAAGCAAATGCTTGTGCTTAGACCATTTACATTTTAGCATGGTTGTCACACATACTTGATCACTGAGTCAAATTTTATTCCTTTTACTAATGATGTCAACACATATGGTTATCATGTACTTTTAGATTTTTATTTAAATTATTGGTTTTTTAATATACAATGTCACAGCAGGAAAAGTAGGCACACATCATCTTAGTGAGGCACACCAGGGCTGGTTGAAATCTTAACAAACTTTAAGCTATAGCATATTTGTGTAGTATCTCTTTCACAACTTAGTTTTATTCCTTTGGGAATTGTCTTTAAAAATTATTTCTTTTTTTACCAAATTCCAATTAACAGCCCTGATTTTAGACACCAGTAAAAAGAAGGAGAGAGAACAAAATAATGAATGCAGTGTCACAATAAAAAAAAAATTGTTTCTCATATGACATTAACAGTATGTAGTTGAAACTGAAAATTTATTTTGAACAGTAGTAAGAATTGAAACATACTTTTAGACAAATGTCTATGTAATCCAATATATTTGTATGATGCATATCTTATTAAACATAACAAAGACAATTTTTCCTCCCAGTAGACTGAATATATCTATTCAATAGGCAATTTTCTTTCTTTTTTTGCCTTATAGCCAAACCTTCCAGGAAGAAAAACAAACAAACAAACAAACAAACAAGCAAGCAAACAGACAAACAAAAAACTTGTGACTCGATATCCTGAAGATAGCCTGTGAAAGTTTATAGCGTTCAGAACAAATTCCTGGCATATTATTTTGAAGTTGTTTGTCTTAGAGTTGCTAGACTTGTCCAAGCCATATACACAGTTATCTAAACTGCTAATGGATTTCATAGCTTCATTGTAAATGAAATGAACTTTCTAAATTTCTGTATTAATTACTTTGTTATTCATAAAGTTACTTGGTTGCTTTAAAAAAAAACCCCAAAGACTACAGTGTGCTCATTGAACTAACAAATGAAGCACAAACATTACAAACATTACAAATATATTTAAGGTACAATTGGATATTTTTATCTCCTGTTTTTGTAAATAATTTCTAAGGTAGATAAACCAGTATAAATACCAACATAGCTTGTGAAATCATGTAATAACTATCTACTGATATTATATTTTTTCTGGGGAGGAGGAACGTGTTATTATTGTGAGGCCATCAAGGTCTCAACTCCATGACTGCTAATTTTTGTATTTTCTTCTCATGCTTCTTCTGAAAGCAAGATAGTTGTGCATCTTATAATTCTTACTTAGCTTTTTAAGCAGCAAATAAATCCCGAAACCTGAAGAAAGGACAAAGTGTAAGCCACATGAAGTCGTATTTTTGTGATAGAATGTTTCTTCTTACAATTTCTAATTTCAATGTACTCTTCATACTACTTTGCTACTGGCTATTAAATTCTTAAAATAGTCATTGACTCACAACCTGTGTTTATCTACAGGTAAACACTTCAGATTATGCATAATTTACCAGTGTGAGGTACATAGTCTAACAATCGTTAATTAATTTCCAATCTCCTTAGGAGTGTAAGTGGATTTCAAATGTGGATTTAAAAGCCAGAAATAGTTGTATTGACTGAGTTAATTATTGCTCTGAAAGTTTTCCTTGTTGACACATATTGAATGAGCACTTGTGTTAGAACATGCCAGACATATTTCAGCATGTGTTTCCTATCTACAGTAACCCAAGCAGCTGGGAATCAAAGTATTTTTTTCAAGAGATAGAAATTTGCTACAAAAAAATCTGAAAAATATTCAGGAAATAATTAACTGGGTTAAGATGGCACCTAGCACGGTAAGTCAGCCATTTGCTTCCCACACCCGTACGGTCCCCCTGCTCAGCCTATATAGACTTTTATCTTATTTGGTTATCATGGTCTCAAATGGCAGATACAGCACAAACGGGTCATATTTTATAGCTGTTCAAGAGCAAAGGTGGGCAGAAGGTTTTTTTCGGCAAAAGACCTAAATATCTGTCTATTAGGTATACATTGTGCCTGTGTTCCAGACCCAGCCATAGAGTCAAATAGATTTGCCTGTTACATTCCTGAATCTGATCACAGTTCATATGCCAAGTTTGATATTCACTGCCTGCCTGCCAAGTATCTTTTCTCACCTTATCATCTTCCTTACAGCATTAATTCACAGCCCCCTTTCCATTCTAGGTTGTACTTTTTAAGCAGGTTGGGTATCTACTGATCAATTGATTAAAAAAAATAGCTAAGAAAAAACAATGCAGTCATGGAAGCTTCCTGCAGTCAGGGGGGACGTGCTGGAAGAAGGCATATTCTTCACCAAAGCTCCAGAAACTGGGTCTCTACCAGTATGTAATCCCACACTTTCTCCTGACAACCTTCAAGCACACGACAAGAGGTCAGATAATGGCCCAAACTGTGAGCTTTATGAAATGAGACAAACCTAAAGACAGATTTATAAATTTGTAATTCAAGGAGAGGAGTCAGAAAAAGCAAATATCCAGGCCAGAAAGATCTAGGCAAATAATACAGGTAGGTTCACAGCATGAGCTAGTTTGTGGTAGATATTTATCTATGTAGGAGACAGGTAACAGTCTTCAGAACATGAGGAAACTCCCCAAATTATTTTAATAGCACCAAGCAGAAACAAAATCATGTTATACCATTTTTGCCCTTGGAATTATGCTTCAAATCCTTTCCTACTACTTATTCTAAGGTGTATTTGTCACAAAGGGTCTCAGACTACATAAGGAGACAGCAAGAGAATAGTGGTCTGTCAGACTTGCATGGATCAAAAAGATTTAGAACTCTGTGATCTACCACCTGAAGCATAGGATTTAAAAAATGTAAAAATATGTAGAATTTATTTTAAAGGAACAGGTAAGGATAGATAAGATAAACATGATGGGTGGAAGGGGAAACAGGAAAAAAATCACTGGTTGTTCCATTCCAGCAGAACACAAGAGCTACCACCACTAGGCTTGGTGCCACCAGTCATCTGCTCTAGATAACATGGCAACGCCCCACTCTTGCTGGTTTTCTGTGAGCAGCATGGAAGCAGATGCTTGTGCTTCAGCAAGCTATCACTGATCATAATATTGCCAGATGGTTAGTGCAGCTGGGGTCAGAAGATTTCTGACACCAACCCTCAAGCAAGTTCAAAAACCCCAGTGTTGTCCAGAACACCATTTTTAATGAAAATGCTGCTCAGTGATATTGTTCAAAATAATAATAAAATGAGTCAGCAGACAGATCTTCAATGTAACAAGTGTTATTTTTATCAAAACAACAATTTAGTACTTTTGTTTCCACATTTTTTTCTTGTATGGTTTCTTTACTAGGTGCAAAACCTTCTGTATTCTTTTGATATTTAATTTCAACTGATTACACCAAAAAAAATTAAACAAAGGGAATATAACTGTGTATCTTATTGATTTTATTATTTTTGTTTAGGTTGCCATATGTTAATTCTGGTATTATAGGTAGAGAGTAGTGAAAAGCACTTGTGAAAAGCCCTTAGGAAGAATCAAACAGCACTGGTTAAAGGTGATTATTCATATAGAGCCAATTTTTTTTATGAAAACAGAAGTTAATTCAGTAGTGATATTCCCCATGAGTTCTATACTTAATGAATTGAACTAAACTGAGCACAAAGATATATTTGCAGTGCAATAACTAAATTTTGCTGTCCAAATTTTACTATTGATAAGAGAATTCACACCATTAATCTATTCACCCCACTAATCTTTTCAATTACCTTATTAAGAATATAAAAGATTTTGTTAGTTACAGTTCTTGAAAAAAAGATCTGTAGGGACAAAAAGTATTCATTTGAAAATTATCATTCTAGACTTTCTTTAATAAATCTATCACTCAATAGTAGTTATATATACTTACAGTCATGACATGTTTTCAGTCAGTTGCAACTTGCTGAATATAACTGCTTAAAATAAAAAAAACCTCAGAACAGGTCTGCATTTTGATTCAATTTTTGATGGTTATCTGTTTGTTCAAGTAAAAAAAAAAAAAAAGTGAAGACTTTTTTTTTTTTTGCTGACATTAGAACCATCAGAATAACCAAAAGCAAGCATGAGCTGTTTTCCTCTGTGTGAACCAATAAAAGCAAGATAAAACATAAAATAAACATTGACTGGTATTTTAATCAACAATTTTCAATGTTTGACCTTTTGGAAATCAATAGAACAGCAAATAAAAGAACCAAGAAACCCTATTCTGACATCATTTTTTGACTCAGATTCTACTCAAATTTTAAATATTATGTGTGATAATTGCACAATGTTGAAGAAATGTATTCAAAACATCATTACAGTAAATCCTAAATGCCTTTTCCCCCAGATACGATTAAATGAAATCTGAGTCTCAGTGTACCACAGTCAGATAGTGAAGTCCCTCTTCCCATGACTCACCACCTCCCTCCTTCCCTCTCTGGAAGACAAGCACTCCCTCCACAGGCCTGAAGGGATGGGTGGGCAGAGGCTTCTCTTATTGCCTTCTGCTTAAAGTACTGCAGGCAGACAAGTCCTCAGGAGAATGCATATTCTTTTTCCCCTTGCTTGAGGGTGCCATCTCATAATCTCATCCTATAACTTGCCAGGGCAGAAGGGTCAGGAACTACTCAGAGAGACAGGCTGATAAGAATTTTAGAAAGAACATATTCCTGGCTTCCAGAATAGCCTAGGAAAAATGAAGTTTAGGAATTTATTTTCTGGAATGTCTCCCAAAGAGCTCGAGTGACTGAGGTACAGGTTAGAAGTGTGACTTTTCCGTCTTAAATTTATATTAACAGATGACCAGTTTACGAGTTTGTTGAGCATCCATTTTCCAAAAGGAATTGCTTTTTCTCTGCTTCTATGGCCCCTAAGGTCAGTGGTTTGGAAGGTCTACTGGCAGTGGCTCTTTAGAAACAAATTCACATTTTTTGGTGTGCTTGCATAATAAAATAAAGGAACCAAAGTGATGTCATATTTCACTCCTGGCTCTGTTTATGAAAAGTTTAGTTTAATTTTAGTCTTCGCTGTATTCAGCAGAAAAGTATCTGTAGTTTTAATGCAGAAAGAATTTGCCAGGTCTTAATAAGGACTACAGAAGAATTTCTATTCCTCTGCAAGTTATACATTAATTTATAAGCTTACACTTTAAATTTTGCTACTCATTCTTTAGTAGCATTTGTGGTTATTTGGACTTGTAGCATTATTGTATGTAATAAATGCCCAAATTTGACTGGTAAAACATCTATAAATTTAGATGAATATGGCAGGTATATAGTCAGCAGTTCTATTGATTATTCCTTTTTTAGATTAAGATTATGAATTTTTAGCATTTGCCTTGTTTTATAATTAATGGTCTTATTAAAACAAAACTGCACGTAGCCATAGCTGGTACATTCAGTTTACAGGATATCAGATTTTTCCAAAACAAATGATTCAGTACTAATCTAAATCTCATTTTGCTAATACTGAAATCATAACATGCCTGGAACTAAATATTACTCTTGAAAAAAACTGCATTTGAAATAATTTAAAATTGTAAGCCTCTTGTTAAAACTGTCTTTTTTAGCTGCAATTTAATTTCACAAGTAGCACTGCTTCCATGAGCCAAATAATTTGGGCATTGTTAAGAGGTGTTCTTTGCCCAAGGTAATTGCTATTTGGCTAATGATCTATTTGGAAGCTATTGTAAGTTGAGCAAAACGTAATTGGCACAACGAAGAAAATCATTTTCTTGCAAATCAGACATCACAAATGGTAGCTTAGGGCCCTAGTCCTGAAAACTCTCATTTATGTATGTGGTTAATTTACACACGAGTAATCCAGCTCCGAAGGCAAGGCTATCTGCTTGGTTTTGTTTATTTTGCTTTTTCTGCTGCTCAATACTTGCTCCTCCTATGTAATAAATACTGGTGATTTCCAAGTCCTTAGTGGATTTTCAAGATGAGGGTGTACTCTGTTTTCAGAAAATGTACGTGTGCTACAGTCATGGTCATGCTGTGGGTTTGGCTTCTGTCATTTTTTAAAGCCTATAAATAGATTGATCTTCAGTTTTGCGTATTTGGGGGAAATCAGTAGTCTGTGGGCCGTGACTGTCGCTCTGATTAGAGTGAAACCACTTTTTCAGGAAGGTTTCAATGTTTCCCAGAGGTAGTCAAATCCTACTATACTTTAATCTCCTCTGGAAATTATTTCTGAAGCTTGACCTTCTGGCTGATATTTTTTAAAATTACTCCCACGGTTATTTTTATATTATATAATCTTAATATGTGTGCTTTATACACACTGGCATGTACTCACAGGCACACAGGGACAAACATGTCTAAGCTATCAGATATCCAATAATTAAATGTCTGTGTGAATGAAACATTGATTGAAGAATTAATGAATATCAGGAATTAAATACTGCTGCCAAGATTAGCAATGAAAGAGTATAATGAATTTAATTTTAAAGATGAACACTGATTACACGGAAAGAAAGAAAGGATTAAAGTGTTTCTCAAAAGTCAGGAAGCTTGATTAAATTCTATGTCTTTCTGTTTCAGGTGCCCATGAGTGGATACTTGTAACAACCTACAATCTATATATTTTAGGAATCAAAAAAATTTAAAGTATTTATTCCTGACTATGATCAAGAATTATTTTCAATGTCTTTGGATGATTACCCTTTTCTTAAATCAGTTATTTTTACTAGAAGGTATATGAAAAGAACTGCTTTTAAGACTTGGCAATATTTCCTGCAACATGCACTTTTGTAAAGAAACAAATTACTTTGCTTTCTTAAAGTCATTAAACACAGAACAAGAAAATACTTTTTTAAAAACTGGAAAACATAAACACTTGCAGTTTAAAACATTTGTTCAACTCTAGAGCACTGAAGGAAATAAAAAGAGATAAAAGAGGCCAAATAGTTTCACAGAGTTTTAAAGAATATAATGAGAAAATTAGAGAAACAATTTATACCATTCGATGCACAGATTTGAAGACCTATCTGTAGACAAGTAGCTGACTGATAGAGGCAATCCTAGAAAAAACAGCATAGAGTCTGTCTTCCTTTTTGTTTAATAAATATTTAAAGGAAGTGAATGATGAGTGCAATTTTTTTTTCTTATCCTAGAGACAGTGCTGTACATAGACAGACAACGTAAGTGCAGTGGTGACGTGAGCTGAGTTGGTTTTGGTGCCCGGTATCTCCACACGATACAGCACCTCTGCTGTCCTGAGTGACCACCGGAACTGATGGAGTCCAGAGGAGTGGGCTGAATGAACTCCCGGGATATTTTTTAGTGCGGGTCTGCAGACTAAGGGAATGATATCTCTGTAAATATATCAAAGGACAAGAAGGGGGTGGTGCCCAATGGGGATGTAGTAGATGGTGTGGGACAGGAGCATGACATAATCAGTATGGAATAAAGGGTGAAGATTGAACCAGTTTTGTCTGCCATAGAGTTAAACTTTTTCATAGCAGCTTGTAGGGTGCTGTGCTTTGAGTTTGTGCTGGAAACAGTGTTGAAATCAGATGTTTTCAAGATTGCTGAGCAGTGCTTACACAGAGTCAAGGCCTTCTCTGCTCCTCACTTCACCCCACCAGTGAGGAGGCTGGAGGAGCACAAGAAGCTGGAAGGGGACATAACTGGGACAGCTGACCCAAACTGACCAAAGGGATATCCCAGACCATATAGTGTCATGACCAGCAACAAAATCTAAGGGGAAGAAGAAGGAAAGGGCTGGAGAAGGAAGACAGAATATTTTACAAGCATACTTACTAGACCCGACTTGTAAAAGTAACCAAAGCAGGACAAAAAAAATGTTGTAGGTGAGAAACAAGGTAATAATGATTCCTCTCTGCCTAAAAAGATAGTCTGGCATTTAGAGCTAGTACCTTCTTTTAGAAAACAAACTAAGTTAAAAAACCAGTAGTCTACAATGTTCATAAATACTCTAAATAGTTCTAAATCTGTGCAATAAAACTCCTTCTTACTTTCACACAAATGAATGTGTAGAAGTGGCTATATTGTGCATAACCTGAACTATTAAAAGTGACTTATGTATTGGTAATAACTTAATACTTAAAAAATCTGTCCATATTTATAAGAATCATGAACATGGAGAATGTTAAATAAGAAAAAGTATTTGGTGCTACTGCTTAATATAGTGTCTTTGAATTCCCACAATACTGAGTACATATATGTATAGGTTGACTCTATGTATAAATATTGACTATTTCCTGCATACTATTTCTTCCCTAATAAGAGGCAAAATATTTGTTAAAGGTTGAAAACCTTAGCAAAGATAGCATCAGGAGAAAGTATTTGGACATTAAAGATCAAGTCCATTGTGAATTCCGAAGTAGGGAAAGTAGTGGTACATTATTCAATAAAGTATTTTAATATGATCACAGTGTTTGATATGAGATGCAGTTTCATCTCCCCCTAGTGGAAAGAGCTCTGTGGGATGAAACACCTGATTTCCTCCATATTCCCTCATTTCTGCATAACATTTTGCAACCGAATTAGGTTTCTATACAAGAGAAGTTCAGGCTCATTGGATCAGATATAATTTCTCACAGTAGTGTATACCATTATCTTTCCCTCAGTTAAAACTTTACTGAATAGTAATAAGATTACACAGACTTTTTTTTTTCCAGATAATTAGCAGTTTAAGTGACTGCAGAAAAGGAGGAAATGCTCTCATCCAGAGGCAGTTTATTTGTATCATTTAAAACTACCTTTTAAACATTATTTCTAATTATATGTCTTTCAGAATAATAGGGCAACATGCATTTTTTTTAATGTTAGGTCATTAAAATATTGAAAGGGGC
This sequence comes from Platysteira castanea, assembly GCA_013397175.1. Classification (NCBI taxonomy): domain Eukaryota; kingdom Metazoa; phylum Chordata; class Aves; order Passeriformes; genus Platysteira; species Platysteira castanea. The sequence continues at coordinate 215,802 of VYXC01005810.1, forward strand.
TTAATCCCTAATTCCATGCTATACAAGATCACTGCGGAAGCACTTTTTCTCTTTCTTCTTTTTCTCTCCAAAAGAAAAAATCACTTGAAATTCTCCCATAAATTATCAAACAGTCTTTATAAAGAATTAAGATGCAAAGTTTAACTTCAAAAATCAGAGTAGTTGGATTAGGTTGAAAAAGCTTGAAACTTTTTGACTGTAAATATTAGAAACCTTTTAAATGATTCTTACATAGACTAAGTGGAGAACAGCAGAGCATTAGACTGATCAAGCTTGATATACTGGAGTGCCAATTCACTAAAAATAGGATATAAGAATAAGTTCCTTCACAAAACCAACTGTCGGAAATGTTATTTAATAACATATTTGGCAGGAAAGAATTTTTATGGGACTACTTTTCAAGAATTTTAAGCATAAATTAGTTAGGTCTAGTGTTGAAAAAGTTACTGAGTGGAGAGTTTGTCATAGGTAATCAACCACATAGGAATTTTCAGGCAATATCATGAGACAGTTTTTGCATACATTTTGAAAGGTTGTAGAAATGTGTTCGCTGTCCTGTCTCGTAACCAGCTCCCCCCAGTTTATACATTGATCCTGACTTTCTATAGCATGGAATATCCCTTTGGCCAGTTCAGGTCAGCTGTCTTGTTTGTGCTTCTTCCCATCTTCCTGTGAAACTCCTCGCTGCCAGATCTTGGGAAACAGAAAAGTCATCAACTTAGGGTAAACCCTGCTCAGTAACATCTAAAATATTGTATTATCAAAATTATTCTCATACTACATCCAAAACCACAGCACTGTATCAGCAACTAAGAAAATTAAAACTATCCTAGCCAAAACCAGATAATCCCCATTTCTCCCTTCTGAGACAGGAATCTCTGACTGAATTTCTCATTTATTTGTTTCTGTATTTGCATAAATTCAACTAGAAGATGAACTGAATACATACAGAACAGAAAACATGTAGAGGCTGAGGTTTGTTTGTCCTGGAGGAGAGGAATTAAGGAGTGGGAAGTCTAAGGAGAAAGCTACTTTCTTCCTTCAGGGCTCCAGTGTCTGGTAATACAGAAAATGGAGTTAGACTTTTTGCAGAGGTACAGAGCAAAAGAACAGGAGGCAGTGGTGTCTGACTTGGTGTTGCTGTTTGGGCAGTCAAAAAAATTTCTTCTTGACCTGCTGCCATTTTTGATGATCGGCTTGTATAGTTTGGCTGTCCATTTCCTACATTCAAGGTTCTTTCTAGCATGCAGACAGAGGCTGGCCACCTACTGACTACTCACAGAAACAGCTGATAAAGTTCATGGGCTTATGGCAGCAGATGTGTCAACCGGGCCTAACCTACCCTAACTACCACAGCAATTAGTAAGCATTACTAAAAAAGGCAGCTGTCCATGAGCCTTCTGTAAATGTGCTCTAAACGCTCTGTGTCCACATAAGGTGAAAATGGTTATAAGTTCCTCAGGGATTAATTCTTTCACCAGCTAATTGTCAAAGGTCTTCAATGTCTCAGCTGAATTTCAAATTACTTGAATTATACTAATATATGGATAATTCTGTTTGTACTTGTGTGACCTATTAGATACATTAATTTGGTAAATTAAATATCTCCATTTACTTAAATCTCCTTTAAAAATGGGGAAATACCCAAACAATAGCCTATTTATTTTTCTGTAATTTAAAAAAATTACAAAATTAAACTAGTGTCTGTAGACTGTGCATTGCTCAGAAAGAGTCAGGAGACAAGTTCTCTTGACACGTATTTTCCTGCTTGTGCACTATCTCTTCTCTGTGTTCTCTCCACCTGACTGTGCTGGACAGGTGCCTTGGTGAGCCTGAATGGTAAGTTAACAAACTGCCTCACAAACTAAAGGGTGAGAAATCTTTTTAATTTACATAGGTTCTTTTCCACCTCTCCCTGAGCTCAGCATTCCATATTATACTACATATAAAAATATGTAGTAGCTGTCCTTCTGTTGCAAAATCATACATAAACAGGAAAAGTACCTTGGCAATGGAATTCAATCAACTGTTAAATGGCTGCAATGATCTTTTGAACAATTCAGCCTTTGCTAGCTGGTTTTCTCTCAGAAAATTCCAAATCATCATTTGAGCATTAACATCGACCAGAGGTAATTAATTCTACATATTTACATGCCTTGAAAAATAAGAGAATTCAATTTTAGGGAGTTTTTTTCTCTGTTTTGGTTTTGTGAGTTTTATCATTTTGTGTCTCTTTACCTCATGACCTAAACTCAATTAATTTATTAGTAGAATTATAAGCCACAAGGCTCTGATGTGAAAAAAATGTGGCAGGATGGTGACACGTAACTATCCAATATATGTTATGGAGTAAAAGTCTATGCCTGTGAGGTGAGGACGCCCTGCAGTGCATCCTTCAATTCTGGCACAAATAGTATTTTGTTTGAGCCTCAGCTCCATGTTGTGGGGAACTGTGTTAGCTCACCACTCCACTGCACATGCAAATTTCCTTCCAGAGGGAGGAAATAAAAAAAATATGTTCTAGCAGGTCTCTTCATGGAGATAATTGGAGCATATTTTCCTTGCAAATGAAATGAGGCCAACAAGTCCAATCCGCCTAGAGCAGGATGTACTGAAATGCAGATCCAGCCGCAGGGTGTGCTGGAGATTTCTGGATGTTACACTGTGAAAAATAATTGAAAGATTTTTATGAGGTGTATAAAAGCCTTAAAGCACCCATATTTCTTCACTAAGATTTATATAATGAAAAATTAAAGAGAAATATTCAAATTAGTTAGCAGAAAGGATGATAAGGAAAATACAGGAATACATTTGTATAAATCATTCAGACACAAGAAAAATATAACAAACAGCATTCAACTACCTCTGGTTTTTTGCTGACAAAAAGAGAGACAGAAACCCCAAAAACACTGTGATTACTTCAGAATTTCTGGGTCAAAACTTTCAGTAATTTAAAGCTAGACAATATTTGTTTAATACCTGAAATAACCATTTGAATCTGTTCACAAACATGACACAGTTACCACTCATTAATTGGCTGAGACACAAATGCTGAATAGATGTGATCTTGTAGATCAGAAATGAAGTGCGGTGGCAAAGCTGTATGTGAAAAATATACCAATATATTACACATAATGGTTAATTCATTTCAGAGTTATTAATCTCATACTTCCAGAAACATTTACATTTGTTCTCAGCTATTATATTTTTAATTATATTCCAGTTTAATAATCATTTGAAAAGAAACCATAAAATTTTGCATAATTAATAAAGTAGATAGTATATACCAAGAACTTCATTATCCTTACCGAGTGTAAAACCTCAGGTTAGTTATTTTAAGAGTTGATTTTATTTTTCTTTGAGATCATAGGCTGTTCCAAACTTCTTTCAAGGCCTTATAATTACCATATTAAACATTGTCTGTACTTGAAAGTTAGGGATAATTTCAACGAAGTTGAACTACATTAACAAGTTTTACAGTGAAAAATTGTGATTAATATATATAAATGTGTTTGGATTCTTTCCGATATTAGGAAAAACATGAGAGTATCAGCATTTATAAGCATAATGTGGTATTAAAGGGTGAAAGTTGATGAAATTTTAACATAACATTAATATGACCTCTTAAATACAGTTAAGTATAGTTTATGATCTAGACACCCACATGTGCATTTGCATTTCCCTGGGCCTGAAGACTAAGCAGAACAGAACTAATTCAGCTCTGTTATGCAAAAGAACAGAATTTCAGTGGCTTGTTTATGAGAAGCACTCTTTCTGTATTTGTGTAGCATATGTTGAGGAAATATTTTCTACTGACAAGAGAATAAAACAAAAATATTCATAAATTCATTAGTTTCCCAGTTAATCTCTGAATTTATATGGAGAGTTACTCAAAACATTAAGTGGGATTATACAATTTAACTGCTCAGTGTTCATTAAAGAAAAGACTGTCTTTCTGTCCTTCAGTAACTTCACCGCATTCTTTTTAACATGAATCAATAAGAAAGAAAAGAATACAAATATTATGCTGGTTTATTTTTGCTTTAATGTTGCTTAAAATTTTCGCTGCCTAGAGCAGTAAAAACCTAAAACTTCATTACTGTCAAATGTAGTTATTGATTCAAAAATTATCCATGCTCCAGAATCCTTTCACAGTTTTAGTACATGAATAAACTCAAGCGAAGTGGTGGTAGAGCAATGTTCAATATTATTGTGCTACAAAGTCACATAATAAGTGGTCAGCAATTTGAATTTTGGTCACCTCAAGTGCCAGTTAATAAAACTAATGCATCATGTATTTGAGCTAAAAGTAAAAAAAAAAATTTGCAAATAAATAAAGCAAATGACCTAATCTCAGGAGTTTCTTGAAAAAATGTATTCTGGTAATATAAAATAATTTTATTTTCAAAATGTAGAATATAATGCATAATTTACAATATAAGCATAATGAAGACTACAGGAGGAATTATGTTGCTGAAATATAATGTATATTAGTATACAGTTTATGACTGAAGATAATCATAATTTGATATCATAGTAAGTCAGGCTAACATTAGAAGAACACAGATAAAATTAGCATTTTGTAATGAAATATTGGGGGGGTTTGTACAATTCTTTCTACAGAGAATAAAATGTTCTCTTGGGAAATTTTGTTCAGCTGTGTTTTGCTATTTTCATATTACAGATCTGAATTTTTTTAAATGCCTTCTCAAAATTTACTGTGAAAAATAAAACATGGAAGTTCTGAAAGGTTGCTCAGGACACCTGAAATGTAGTTACATTAACATTTTATATGTTCTTAGCATTGCTGATATTATCATATTGCATTAAAGTCAATTTTTTCAGCAGTAGTTCCTGTAACACCGTACTAATTTAAAAAAGCAGAAAAGTCATTATGCTAAGCAAGTAATCACACAGTAAGAGAGAAAACTATCAAGGGTAGTTAATGCTTCAGGGCAAATCTGTTGCAAAAATTATGCTGGGAAAGGAAAACACAGACAGAAGCCAAATACATGATGTGCATTAAACTAAATACTAAAATGGGAGACATGAGAAGTGGATACATTTTCCCTGAAGAAAATTTTCTGCTAGCCTTTGGGTTGATGGAGTTTTTCTGTCTCCTGAATGCACTGAAATGGCTCTTTCTGACTCAAATCCAACAAAATGACTCCACGAACTCTGCTCATAGAATTTAGTATTCCAGTTATACATCTGTACATCTGTGTGGTCTCATAGTTATTTCACAATCTGCCTACTATTTACTCCTTTTAATAATTCTGCTTTTAGAAAACTGTATTTTTGGGAGAATGAATTTTTCTGTTTAATAGAGATGGTTGTGGTTTGGGTTTTATCCCAGTAAGAATCTTACACATGACTTAACAGAATTATTTAGGGTATCTTCAGGATGAGATTGTATATAAATTCTGCATTCATAATTTGATGTTTTATAAAAATGAAACTTAAGTTTACAGGACTGTATAGGTACTTCAAATAAAACAAAATTTTTGTAGTCATTAAAAGATTATTGCCATCATACAGACTTTTGTCGTGCTATATTTTCTGTATGACATATGAGAAAACACAATTGAAATACATGTTGTTCCATATGAAAGGGGTTTGTTTCTTTGGGGATTATTTGATTTTCTTTTTGTTTAATTTACCTAAAAATATTTTCTATCTGTATTCTCAGCCTTAATAAATTTTGGGAATATCTCATTTTGTAATTAAACATTGATTGTTGTATTTCAATCTTGCTTGACCAGTAGAGAAATGAAAATTACAGAATTTAATAGCAGCTGCTGCTCAAGTTAGCTGAAAAAGGGAACTTTTGTCTTTTACTGTTGAGGGCTGTAATGCTACTTCTGAGTTTCCAGCCACGTATCTGTGAAACTCAGTGGTGAAATAAGTAGGAATGTGTGTACACTATGCAGTCTGTTGGGCCTTATTAGGAGGAGAAGTTATAAAAATATAAGTCACATTACTTATTGAACTTTTTACTCAGAATCTTTCACATAAGAAATTCACAAAATTTTCCCACCATTAGCTAAGAGGCACAGGGAATCACAGAATGGTTTGTATTGGAAGGGACCTTATTTATTATGGAGTATAAACCTCCTTGCTGTGGGCAGGAACACCTTCCACTAGATCAGGTTGCTTAGGGCACTGAACACTTCCAAGGATGGACTATCCACAACTTCTCTGGGCAACCTGTTCAGTGCCTCATGTCCCTCACTGTAAAAAAAACCTATTTGTTATGCCAGTTTAAGTTTACCCTCTTTCAATATAAAACTGTTTCATCTCCTCTTCTCTTTAGAGACACCTGTTAAAAGTCTCTCTCCATCCAACTATCTCTTGAGCCCCCGTACGTATTGCCAAGACATGGCTTTTAGTAAGTAAGATGGAGAGTGGCTTTTAAAGCAAATAAAAAATATTGGCTTACCCAAACACTTTAGTCCTAATAAACACCTCTGAAAACAGTCTTTAAGATACTACTCTTGCTTTGATCGCATTCTTATCTGTCAGCTCAGCGTGGTTAATATTAAAATGGACAAGCTTGAATATCTGTCCTGAATTTGGTTCTTTGCATCTTCTTTTTTTTTATCTCTGGAGGCTGGCACTTTGCTCAAAGACGAACTAATTAAAAAAAAAAAAAATCCAGTATTCCTCATATTGTTTAAGGTAAGGAACTCCAGGCTTTACTGCCAAGCTTACCAGATAAGCTGCAGATGGCTCCCTTTCTAGTCTTTCATCATTAATGACAGACTCGAGCTACAGGGCCAATGTACTTATCAACAATTCCCTAAACACACTGCTACTGCAAAGAACTACAGATACTTTTGTATTCTGAGTTTATTTTGAAAAAAAATAAAGTGCCTAGTATAACGCCATCAGTAACTATCTGGGTTATGCAGTCGTGGTCTAAGCAGAATATGCATAGGGAATCAAGACTTAGGGACTGCAGTAGAGAAAATACCTGCCCCAAAGCAAATGCAGTCCCTTTGAGATCCTATTCTCCAGCTTTACACAGAATGACCTTGACATGATTAGCCTAGTATGCCTCACGGCATGCATATCTTAATTTAACTGGAATTCCAATTCTAAAGGAAATGAAAATATTTTTATAATATAAAATACCATTTACAAAAATAATTGGTGATCATTTATGGCAAAACATATGCACATTTTCACCTTTAACTTTTGTGATGATAAGAATTCAGTTTGAACTTTAAAAAATATTTTGGAAACAGTGTACTGCCATTTCTTTCCTAATTCTCTTAAATTTATGCTAGAAAATATACCTGTCCTCAATAGGTGCACGTGGGAAAAGCGTGGATTCTTTTATGAACGTGACTTTCTGTGGCTGTACTTGACAAGTTACATTCATCTCACTTATTTGAATGGAAATCAACTAAATTGTTTAATAACAAGTTAGAACAATGGATTTCCAACAACATGGGTTTCCCATTAAAACATTATCTCAAAAAGATGCCGAATCAGCTTATTAAGACTGTGCTTAAAAAAAGAGTGAGTACCAGTAACTAGCTGGGGGAGTTTAATTTTTCACTAAAAATTTTAGAAGAAATCAATGTACGAGAATGACTGAATCTAAAAAACCTGGAATATTTTCATATTGTTTCTTTAAAAGCATCTACAGTAATGTTTGGTGGGTTTTTAGGAATCTAATGTATTAAGAAGTGCATAATATAATTATTATCTATATATTTGAACAAAATATAAGTTATTATGTATATATCAGCCATATAAAACACAAATTAACAAAACTGAAAAGGAAAAAAATACGCATGATTTGGAAATTGCACTTAAGAGTGGAATGGGCTGCCCAGGAGTCACTGTCCTTGGAAGGGTTTAAGGAAAGCCTGGATGTGACATTTAGTGCCATGGTGTAGTTGACAAGGTTGTGTTCAGTAATAGGTTGGACTCGATGATCTCAGAGGTCTCTTCCAACTTAACTGATCCTATGATTCTGTGACATAGGGAAAGTAAAAGTTGTATCTAGGGAACTGAAATGAAAATTGTCTTTCTCCTAAAAGATGTCACATCTCCCATAGAATTTTATATCACTTTATCCTCTATTAAATTTTACAGGAAGCTAAAAAAAGCCTTTTAGCCCTCTAGAACAGGTAATAAGTTATAAAAGACTTTTCCAATAAACATTAGTAAGTTCCTGAGGCCTTCCTATAGGCACTGAAGAAATATGCATGATGCTGATCTGATGAAAATTGCAAATTTTACACAGACAACTTCTGACTCAAGAATCAGTATGTGCTTGATTCCCTAGATGGTGTGTATTATATTAGTCAGTGCTTATCTCCAAGAAGGCATTTGCCCAATGGTAGTACAGTGTTATCAGTTATTTATATTTGTTGACTAAATGCTGCTCTTTACCAGCTAAAGTCAAGATTCCTAGAGATCTGTCTACAAGATCAAGAACTATTAAATCTAGTGCCTCACTTCCATTAGTGTTTAGAGTCTCATCCACACCACTAAACTGGGTGACACCCATCAGCTTGATGCAGGTGTACTCAATCCAAACAATATTTACTATAATTTGTATAATATTTAGTGCCTAACATTTAGAAATTCTGTTCTTTTCTATGAAAAGAGTCTTTATAAACAATTAAAAAGAGCCAAGATGATAGCAGATTTGAGTTTGATAAATAAATTATATGGTAACCAATTAAAAATAATGACTGGATTCCACTATGTCTATTATACTAAATACATGAAAGTCAAAGGCAATCAGGAACCCTGAGGTTTACAGATACAGTTTCTCATGTCTCCAAGGCTTCCAGATAGTTCCTTCTAAAGCAGATTTGTCTGAGAAAGAACTAATTGCTTGGACAAAGCTAATGTGCTGGCTCCTGACATTGCTATAAGAAAATACTTGCTTCCTGTTAGGGTTTGAAATTGTGACACTTGAGAGGATCCAAAACTCCTTTTTCTGATGTATTCTCTCCAGAGAATTTAAATTTTTTAAGTCTTTCATAGTATTAATTTTTCTGAAGCAATATTGCCTTGGATGCTCAAGAAAACTTATCCTAAAAAAAGAGTTTCTTATGTCAATTCTGCTTAACACCACTGAAACGCTGGTTACAGGCTGATCAGAACTCCTGACCAATCTTTTTAGATAAGTTATCATGAGTGTGACAGTCATTCTCTTTAAAATGTTCCCTGCAGGGTAGTAAAGTATAGCAACTGTCACTTACTTGTGGCTGAAAGGAAGCTTTAAAATAAGTCCTTTTGTCCTTGTCCCTGAAAAGAAACAATGGGGTATGAAGACCACAGGACGGTACTCCAAGCATGGGACTAGGCACACCAGCATATAGAAGGTCTGCTATGGAGATAACTCTACCCATTAAAATTAACTCATTAGCTGTGTTTTTTGACACTGATGCTGTGACGGAGTGGGGATACCTTGGTACTACTGTTAGATTCACTACTACATATAGCAAGTTACACAGACCAAAATTTATATACATACCTGTGTATTTACGTACCTATACCTGCACATACGTGAAGGATAATTCTGTACAAAGAAAGGAGATTTAACTTGATAGTTAGGCACAAACGCAGCTAAAATTACACTAATCTGTTTGAAGTGTAATATTCAAACTGGATACTTGCAATTCCAGTGATTTCAAAATAGTCTTAAAAATAGTTCATTTCTTTTAGTGTGTCTCATTGGTTTGCCATGGCCTGTTACAGTAGTACCATTCAGGACAGTTTGTGACATGACAGAGTGTGACATATTCTGACCAAAAAACAGCATGACTTCATACTGAATGTCAGAAATTTGCATTAAACACATGATTTGTTTTGAACTATCAATATGAATTTCAACTACTAAGTTTGACTTCTTTTTGCATAAAAGCTAAAAATTCCAACACTGTGTGGCTGTATTGGGAACTTTAGAATATCTTAATTAATCAAAAGATTACAGAGAAGTTTAGCGATGAGTTACAGATGAAGCTTAATTTAAGTCGTATCTACAAGTTCATTTACAGTTTACTGAAAAAAATTAATTAGAACATTTTAAAAATGCAAGCATAATTTCACTCAGTGGTAAATCAATACTTTCAAATTTCTTCATAGCCTCCTAAAATATGAAAAAAAAAGCATTAGTTGTTAGTCCTTTTATATTGTCTTGTGGTTTGATTCTGGCCAATGCCAGGCACCCATGAGAGTCACTCACTCACCCTCCCCTACCACAGATAGGCAAAAGGAGGGAAAAGAGGGAAAAAAGGGTTAACGGAGGCTTCATGAGTGAGATAAGGAAAGCGGGAGAAATATTTCAAGGGCAAAACAGGCTCAACCTCAGTTGCTAAGCAAAATTTATTACTAACAGAATCAGAGGAGGGTAATGTGAAGTAAAATAAGCCCATAAAACACCTTCACCCCTACCAGGTCCTCCCTCCTTCCCCCTGACAACACAGGGAGGCAGGGCAGGGGGGTTTTGGTCAGTTCATCACCGAGATTTTCTTCTGCTGCTCCAGGAGAAGAGTCCTTCCCTGTGAGGCCGTGGGGTCCCTCCCACGGGAGACAGTTCTTTGTGAACTTCCCGGCGTGGGTCTCTCCCCACGGGGTGCAGCCCTCCAAGGACAGGCTGCTCCAGCCTGGCAGCAGGGCCCTCTCTCTCCAGCAGGTCTCCCACTGGATCACAGCCTCCTCCAGGCACCCACCCGCTCTGGCGTGGGCACCTCTCCCACGGGCTGTGGGTGGATCTCTGCATTCCCCGTGGGCCCATGGGCTGCAGGGGCACAGCCGCTTCACCATGGTCTGCACCACGGCCTGCAGAGGAACCTCGGCTCCGGTGCCTGGAGCACCTCCTGCCCCTCCTTCTCCACTGACCTTGGTGTCACCATGTTGTTTTCCTCACATGTTCTCACCTCCTCCTTCGCTCTGACTAGAAACTAGATTTTGTCTGACTAGACAAAATCCCTGACTTTGTTTTGATTTTCTTCTTAAATCTGTCATCACAGAGGCGTTTCCAGCCTCTCTCACTGGCCCAGTTCTGGCCAGCAGCATGTCCATCTTCAGAGCCATCAGGGACTGGCTCTGCCGGACATGGTGGGAAGCTTCCAGCAGCTTCTCACAGGAGCCACCTCTGCAGTCCCCCTGCTACCCAAAACCAGGCCGTGCCAAACCAATACATCTCTTAATGGATTTTTAGCTGTCAGCACTGAGGATATCAACTTAAATTACTTTCACTTCTCATTTCAACAAAGACCTTAGGAAGTAGTTTATTAAACACCAAACAATTTTACTATAATTTCTGTCATAATTAAAAAAAAAAAAAAGGCAAAAAAAAGCATTTTGAGCAATGGTTTTGCTGGCAATATTTTCCCCACTCGTATAATGTGTATTTTTATAACATTGGTGGTTTGTGGCTACTTTACAAAAATTCCATTTATGAGAAAAAGGTAAAGGATGGAAGTATACTATGAAAGAAATTTTCTTATAAATTGATATAAGGAAGTAAAGGAAGTTATTTTATACAAAGATACTTCAGATACAAGCTATTTGATAGTTCTCAAGAAGAAGCACTCAGCTTCAGATGGAGACATTATCTTTCTCGTATTATGTTTGTCTCATTAAGTACAGCCAAATTTTAAAAGAATTTTGACAGTTTCCTATAAATGAAACAGTCTGGAAGTAAAACATTTGATTCCCCACAAATCCTTGTCTCTAAATTAGAGAGACGTGGATTTGACAGTCTGTGCGGTTTAAGCCCAGCTGGAAATTAGACTCCACACAGCCACTCATTCAACCTTGCTTTCTCCCTCTTCCCCCTGGTGGAATGGGGAGGAAAATAAAACTTTCATGTTGATATAAGAAGAGTTTAATAATTGGAAATAAAGTAAAATACCATAATAATGGTAAACTATAGGAAGATTGATTCTAATAATGATAATAATAATGATACTAAAAAGGGAAAACCAAGTGATTCACAATGCAATTTCTCACTATCCACTGACGGATGCCAGACTCCCCTTCCTGCCATTTAATCCATGACTTTGGCTTTCATCCGTGGTAATAGTCTCTCAAGCAGGAAAGATGGTGTGAGGTGTTGGATTGTTGCATGTTGCACATTTGAGTCAGTTCTGATTCCTGTATTGCTGTTCTCATTCAGTTTTACCCAAGTTCATTCTTTAAGAGTGAGTGTGACAGTCAGAGGGAAGTCAGGCTCAGATTCCCAGAATGCCCGTGGTTAAGATCGATGCCGTAAGGTGCACACTGAAGTGATGCCCACATGGCCGCCATAGAACTGGTAATACACAGTGTTAGACAGTAATTAACTTAATGCAGTTTAATTTATTGGCTATTTTCACCCACAATCAAATCACCTTGGGGCACACACTGGGCTTCCCTGTCCTCCTGCATTATCCAGTGCACCTGGGTCCCAGAGCAAAGGTAAAGCCACAGCTCAAGAGAGGTAGTGTTTTTTAACCTAGGGGGAAGAAAGCTCCAGGAGACCTCACAGCAGTCTCCCATACTTATAGCGGGACTCCAGGAAAGATGAGACCTATAATTTTGTTTAACATATCTGTATCTCAATTAATTGCGGTGGTTTCCATTTTTTAAAATTATTTTTTTAAATTCTATCTTTGTGATTCATCATTTCTATTAATCTGCAACCAATGTAGGTAGACCTGCTGGATAAATATTTTCTCTCTCTGACTTTGAAGATTATTTTTCTTGTTTAAAAAATAATACCTTTCTTTTATTTCTGTCTTGAACTAAGGATATTACATATAACTCAGAGAAAATATTGAATACTTTCAGTTTGAACTACATAATGTAAGTTTTAAATTGTTTCATGTCTTTTGAGATAGAAAATTAATTTAAGGAAAATTTTAAATATTTTTCATGCACAGTTGAGTTGGGTTCATAGTTTCAGGTCTATCAAAGTTTTCTCAAACAAGAAGTATGCTATGAATTCTTTATATTTTTGTTCTGCTTTACCTCTCTATAAGCTGCAACGGGAATATTCGTTCTTGATTGATCTACACATGAAACAACACTTTATTCAACCCAGATACAATTCCCTCAAAAAGTAACTAGGAGAGCAACTCCCATCAGCAACTCATGTTACTTGTCTTATTAAACTGCACTGTGGTGTAACAGAAAGAGCAGGATGAAATTTTGAGAACAAAAATATTACTCATTCAGTTTCATCTTCATACTACATCCTCACCTTCCAGTCCTGAAATATGAATGAGCAAACCCCAAAACTTGACTAGTATTCCTAGAATATAAAAGGTACTTTGAACCTTTGGTCAGATGGAGCCTTGACAATTTAAAAATAATTTTTAGAAGCTGCATAACTACCATCCAGGATATAATTACATAGGTTTTGGCTTGCTTTTCATCAGAAAGTATAGTAGCAAGGAGTTTCCAAGAAATATCATCAAGCCTTACCTTGTTCTATGTCATTAGTAGTAGTAGTAATATAATTAGCAATATTATTATTAGTTTCATATATCAGCTATCCAGGTATATTATGAATTAACATGAGCTGCATTTTGTGATTTGTTTTTTTTTTCCCTTTTGTTTTATTCCTTAATAGATTACCTCTCACTTTTTCCTCTCCATTCAGAGGAATAGAGATATGGAACTCAGTCAACACTTTTTAACCTTCTTTGCATAGTGGCTGTCCAAAGAGTACTAAGGAATTGATAATATTCCAACAATCTGGAACTTTTAGTTCAAAATTCAGCTGGGATTTTATGAAATTTGTGCCTAGGTAGAGGACTTGAATATCAGTCTTTCTAAGAAATTTGCTTCAATCGTTTCAGCAAGTCACTCTTTCCTATGGTACACAGAAAGATAAAAATACCCAATAATCTCTGAAAAGAAAACAAAAAGGTAAAAGGGGGAAAAAAACCTGTGTGGAGATTGTGTTAGCACTGAAGTAGGATTGGCAACTGAGAAAACGTGGGGTTTTTTTTGGCCATACATGCACATTATTTTGTGCTATGCTGATTATGATCGTACAAAGCCATGATGTAATGATATATGGCACTGCTGACACAACTCAATACGACTTGATGTCATGCAAGAATTCCGAATTTGGTTCTACATAAATTTCCATCAACTCTTTTTGCAGAGTTCTAGACAGGCCAGCAGCACAGTGTTATGATTTCTTTCTTATTGATTCGCTTTCTTACAGAGTAACAAACACTAGGGAGTCTAAAAAATAAACGCAGAGAAAAGGTTTTCAGCAAGTGAGTTTCAAAGGATTTATTTACACAGATTTTTTGCAAGGAGTCCACTCCAGCAATATTTTACATACTTCTAGAATACGATAAATTGATACAACAGAAAAATTATATGAAATAAAAATTTCCTTTAGACATAGGTGCATGATTATCTAACTAGGCAGCTGGTTACTATCAAAAGTTTGTTAGGTATGCCAGTCTTCAATTATGTTCAAGGTGAGACTAAAACTTGGTCTTTTTCACTTCACTGGTATCTGCAGTTTAGGAGTGTTGCAGACTTTGATTATTAAAGAATACATAAGTCGTGTTGTTTTCAAAAAAACTGTGTAAAAACAGAATTTTTTGATCAATACTTCTGCTGTATAAGAGGGTTCAAAACTACACTAGCTTTTAAATATAAATAGCTACTTTATCCTGTTAGCCCTGTGGAAGAAAGTGTTGAGAAGGAAAAAAAGTTAGTTATAATTAATTGCAACCTATAGTGAGTTCCAATCAGTTAAAACATAAATAATTAAAAACCACAAAAACCACAAAACCAAACCAAACCCTACAACCAATCAACCACTCAGGATATCTTTACCTGGATGTTTATATCCGTTTGCTGTCTAAGCCAGATGCCTAAGCACCACAGTCAGTAAAGTCTGAGAAGATGTTCAGATGATCCTCTGTAGACATTTACTCCTAGAGGAGCTGAATGACCCTCTAGTCTCAGATGGGAAAGATTTAGTTGCCTAAATGATATTAATTCTACTGACTACCTACACATTGAATCTTTTTAATCCATTGAACAGTATAAATCACTGAAAGATTTAGCAAGGAAATATGTTTAAGTACCTAGTTTTACTGCATTAGATCATTTCATCTTGCATAAATGCTTTGGTTACTAATTTATGTTTCCTTATTATTGCACACATATGACAAATTTTCTGCTATGGTAAGATCTAACATAGTAAATTATATATATATATATATTTTTTTTTTTTTACTTTGCACATTGAAAGCAGTCCTCTGCCTAAAGAGTGAAATTATGTTAAGTAATAAATCTTGTGTGTAGTAATTTGTGTGGGTGATCATAAACTATCTTCTATAATTTACAGTCTATTAACATTCTGTTAGGAAGTGACACTGAGAAAAACTCCTTTCTAATAGAGGAGGTGATCTTACAAAGTCCTATGGCAGAGGAAAAGAGGCTCTGTTACGGTGCATTGGGGACGTTAAAAGTCAATCTGCTTGCTCTTCTAAACAAGCCTCTTAATGAACGTTATTATTTAATCAGAATACTATTGTTTCTAAACACCTAACACTGTGTTCTGTGATTTCTCACTTTCTGAGCAGATATGACCCTGATGTTTTAGTTAGTACAAAACAATTTTGTTTTGTTTTGATTGTGGTTAGTTTTTCAACTTCAGTGAACAAATTGAGCGAGAGAGTTTTTTTCAGTGCATTTACATATGAATTGCAATAAATTTGAAAGGACAAAAAAATGCCACGAATTCTCTAATCATTAGCAGAACCAAAACCACTTCTAGTGTAATAATTATCTAAGACATATATTTATTAGTAAAGGGACCAACCTAATTACAGCTTTATATATCTATATTATCTCTCATGTCTGCTCCAACAGATATTTAGTGATTAATAAATTACTTACAGGAAGTGGAAAAAACTCCAAAAACAAGCAGTTACACAACTGCGACTATTGATTAGCCACTTTTCGGGAAAGTAAAAGACCATTTTGAAACTTTTTTTTCATTATTCATGCTCAGCTCATCTCATTATAATGAACATTACTCCATAAGGGAAAAAAATAAAGAACAGATTTCTCATGTCCTATTGTAGCCCAAGAGCTAAAGTGATCCATAAGTAGTCTTGAGAGAGATTATAGATAGTTTTTGGGATTTGCTAAGTTTTCATTCTGTCATGAATGGGCAGACTTAATACCAAAGATAGAGGTTTCTGAGAGGCCACTCCCCAGGGAAGTGGTCAAGCACCAAGCCTGCCTGAGCTCAAGAAGCATTAGGACAATGCTCTCAGACACATGGTGTGACTCTTCGGGTGTCCTGCGCAGGGCAAGGGGTTGAATTTGATGATACTGGTGGGTTTTTTCCACCTTGGATATTCTATGATTCTAGGAGAGTTTCCACAGACAGCCCTTGGCACTGCCAGGTGCTGGGGATTTGTAATACCTGTTAGACAGCTAACCAAGGATATCTAGCAATGCACCTCACCCGCAGTGCAGTCTGAAACTCACAAAACTCACAAAAACTAACAAAATCTTTCAGCATTTATTACTTCACACAAAAATCTCTCACCTTATTTTATGTATTTCAAAAGTGCTGTAATGTCATGATTGCAACTACACTCAGTTGACAATGTAGTTGTCACCAGAATTGCTAAAGCACTGATGTTGAGATTCTATGCTCTTATGATCTGCTGTAAATTTAAGACTATATAAGAATTAGCAGATATATGTCCTAAAGAAGGATATTGACCAAAGTATTTTTTTTTAAACCATCATCAAAATATTCACAGAAAGAGATAAGAAACAGGCTTTTTAGCCCCCATCAGCACACTGAATCTATGTCAGATATAAGCCATGAGTGTGCAGATACTCCAATGTTTCAGTAGGTACCTGGAATAAGAAAAATATAATGAATGTAAAACAAGAAGGAAAGCAACTACTGACACCAAGGTGAAAGTATATCAGTCATGGCCACTGTGTCTGCTAATCTGTAGTAACTGCAAAAAATACACTTAAACTGGCTTTGTCCTTAATGATGCTAGAAATAGTTTTATTCTTCAATTTAAAAGAAAGGGCTGTTTATTTTTTTTTTTATTCTTTCGTTAATGATGTTTTAAGTGTACTTCTTGTATTGGTCACAAAATTAATTATTTCAATAGAAAATTATTTCTGTATATCTCACAGTGAAACAATCATGTTTGTTTCTTAGAAATCTGTATTACTGTCTTCATGATTCTTATATTTATCATTGGAACTACTGGCCAAGTACTAGCACTACTACTGAAATATTTTTATCCATATTTTGTCCCATGAATAATAAAAGCCTCACAGAACACTCTTTATGTGCAATGTCAAGAAATCAAGGAAGGAAGAGCCTGATGTAGCTTTCTTTTAAATGTCCTTTGATTTCATTGTTCAAATTCTGGGATAAAACTACCTTAAGAACCAATGATAAATTAGAGCAAAAGCTGGGAAACAAGATGTTTCCATCTTCTTGTGGAACTCAAGAAATTTACAGGTTAAAGAGATTAATTGCTAAAGAGTCTATCTTGTATGATGACATTAGTTCATGCAGAGGAAGGTGATTGCAAAACTATAAACATCAGTTTGCTCCTCACATTTTTTCGATTTTCTAGGCCTTCTTATAAACATGGAAAAAAATTTATATATATCTATCTCCATCTCCATCTCTATCTCAATCTGTATCTATATCTGTATCTCCCACATTTGTATGCCAGCAACAGTACCAATACTAATATTGTTTCCTCTGTCTCAGGTCCATTTTCACATTTTGGAACTTGAAACTACAGGGTTTCTTTAAAGTGGGCTTTTAAAATGTTTTGTGGAAAAATGGAACGAAAAGCAAAATATATTTGTATTGGGTTCATGTGGCATGGTGTTGGTAGTGAGGAGACTGCAGTAATTTATGATCATCCAGAGATGATCATAAATTGCTTAAAGTTCTATCTATTTTGTGAGCAAATTTATCAGTTGCTGATGACTTTTAACTATAATTTTTAGTTTTAACTTTCATTGCTTGTATATAACGATACAAAGAAGAGATGTGAGGAGTAATTTTTTTTCATATCAAGAGAGTTTTTATATTTATGGACATTAAACAATATGGCAAGTAGAAAAGGCAGAACAGTGTTGAAATTATGGTATAGCTTGTCAACAGCCAAGATAGAATTAATGAGGACATCCTTTGACCCAGTGCTGAAATTATTACTAGTGAAATAGTTCAGAAGTAGTAGGGGTCTTAAGTGGTTATGGACTGCATCTGATTTACCACTCTCTGGATATTTCCTGTCTCTTTCCCCAGTTTGTGCAAAGAGCAGGTTTTGGTTTTTTTTTATTTTAGGGAGTTGTTGAAGACTATTTTGCACCATCATTTAATTGAAAGTTAATCTCATATGGATTTAGAGTTGGGGTTTCATTGTCTACACCCAGGCACCTGTTTTTATTTAAGATCACAGGCATTATCTGAGACACACCTTTTAGGTAATAAGTAGGGGCTACCAGGTGTTATTTGCTCATTTACCAGGGCTTGAAGCACAGGCAAGTTACCCAGGGGTGTTTAAACACACATTATATATTTCTGTTTGGGCAACTGAAATGACTGCTGAATACCCTCTACATTATAAAAACTAATTAATAAGACTTGCAGTCCAACCCCTCACTCTTGATTTCTAATTTTTTTTACTAATAGTAAGAATAACAGTAATAATTTTAAGAAATTAAAAGTAATATGAGAGTAGAAAGAAATATATAAGAATTGAAGCAAAGGTAAATATGAAGAACAGCCCTTTAGATCCTTGAGTAGAAAGTAAGATAGGCCATAGCCATGGTCAAAATTGCTGCTGAAGCAAATCATGCCATAGGCAGCATCCCTGTAACAATCTTGTACAATACTTGGTCAGATTCAAATATACACTGTTCTTCATGATATGGTTCTTTTGAAAATTTAATAGAATTTTGATCTCTTCAGCTGTTTTAATAGATTTTAATTATGCATACAGAGTCAAAAAGAACAATTTTGATGCTTAAAATGAGGAACAGATATTCCAAATGTTCATAACAAGACCCTGATAGGTCTGAGTAGAGCTTCACCATTTAGCTATACCCATTATTTTCCTCCACTTTTTTTTTTAATCAACCTATTTCCAGTTATTTAGTATGATTATGCTACTGAAAATGGTAAAATAATTCAAGGTTTAATTGGTCTTTTAAAGCTTTCTGATTTGTGTTACTGACTTTTTCATTAGCCAGAACCAAAAGTATAAAAATCAGTCCAAAAATCCAGGACAGGATATAGTCACAGCTAAAAGATCATTGAGAAAGTATTTTTGAAAACTTATTTTTGTACACTGTCTTCAATATTCTATTTGGTTTTATGAAAACAAGTGAAAGAGAAAAAACCAAACTTATTCCTTGGGCAAACTTCAGCATGACAGTTTAATATATCTTCTCTCATTGTGATTTGTCAAGGTTGTCAAAATCACCAGAAGTATAGCTGCTTTATTTTCAAGGTTTTCCCTGTCTTCTTTTCTTGTTTGGTTTTGGTGGTTTTTTTTGTTTTTTTTTTACTTATTTTCAGTAGTAGCTGGAGCAAAAAAACAATGAAGATCAACATCACAATAAATGAAAATATATCAAGCAGTCATGACACTATTGTATGTAATATAGTTTTTCTTCACAGCCGTAAAATAAAGAATATAGCCAAGTTAAAACGTATATTCTTTATGTGGAAATACATGATTGATGGTGATTTGTTATTTATCTTTGTGAGTGAGAGGCACTTCAATTTACAAGTGGAACTGTTAGGAAGAAATTATTAGTCACTTCACTATGAATGACAATAAGCTAGGCCTGTCATTGAATCACCATGGGTAAAATTCAGTCTGCTACAGAGAGCCAAAAGACTTTCATGTATATCATTCAAGCTCCACTTCAGTCGTGTTCTAAGGGTTTTACTGGAGGTTAAATGGAGCATGGGTTTTGTTTTGCATTTCTGAATGGGATTGCACTCCACTTGAGAATATCCTGACTGTATTCTCTGCAAGCTTTTATATGTCACTCATTGTTTCTGCATCTGAGCAGCAGTGCATTAAAGGCAGGAGTAACATCTGTGGAGTGCAAGTTCTGTCATTTTCTTCTCAGATCTGTTTGAAATGCAGTTGTTTCGAGCTATTATTTTCAGAATTTTATAGGCAGACATGAACTTTGTCATCTGTTTATTGTGGTACATAATGGAGATGCAATGTAAATTGCGGAGACAAAGTCAAAGATAGCAAATTCAAACACATTGCAGAAAGTAGTGTTATTTGGCACGTTTCACCATTTCACTGGGAAAATTCTCTCCAAACGAACTTTACACATAATAAAAGCTGTTTTCTAGGAAGCTAGACATAGCACTGAATTGTTAGATTTTATTTCCTAAGTGCTCTTTTCTCAGGACCTGGGACAAACCTTTTTCCTTAGCATTTTGTGGACTCGATGAAAATGGCAGATATTCCCATTAACAGAAACAATTCCTCTGTTTATTATTCAGAATAGGCCCTCTACCTCTACTTCCACTGACTGATAATGGTCCCTGACATCTCTGCAGTGTCCCATATGTCCTGCCACATTCTGTTGACACCTTTCAGCTTCTGATAATCCTTACCGCTTTACTGATCTCCTTCCTTCCAACTCGGGATCTCAAAATCAGCTTGACCCTGCTGAAACATAGACAGCATTCAGAACTGGACTCTTGCCAAAAAAAATTCACATATCAATGGCAGATCTTAATGAACACTGTAGGTAGAAAGTACTGATGTGTTTTTATGCAGCACTTGAAAGATAAATTCACTTTGACCAAGTAAGCCTCATGGAGGTCAGACTTAAACTTTACAGCCACCGAGAGGACTGTGAATCACCTGGTGATCCAGAAGAAATGGTTGCAGAGAAAGAGCACATGAAATGCAGCATCAGTTCAGGATTGCAGCAAGAAAAACACCACCTGAAGATCAAGTAAGGATATCTTTGTAAACCAGTGTTTTGCTAGGCCTAGGTACTAAATGAAACTCAAATTCAGAAAAGAGAAGCTGTGTGAGCTTCAACAAAAGGAAGCCTGCCTCTCAGAATATTGTTTCAGCTTGTAAGAATAACTGGAACAAGCATAAGCATATCTTTGGTTGAATTTTCCCAGTCAATGCTCTCTTCTTTCTTGTATTCCAATTAAAACATTGACTCCTTCCAGTACGGACAGTGCTTGTAAGTATGGGCTCTTACGTGTATCTGAGGAAAAAATGTAGTTGTTCTAGGCATTTGAAAGTGGTTTAGGACTACTCAAGCTTGTTAATTTTAAAAAAGTAATATTGGAATAGAGATCCTGTTCCTGCAAAGGTGAACATGGGAAGAGAATCAGTTCTTATTCTGTATCTAGATAAAAGAAAACTGACACAAATAACAATGCTACTGTTAGAACTAGCAGTGGTTTACACTACACCAGCATTTTCTCTTTAGGTCCTAGATAAGAAGTTACAAGAGTTCCGGCCTCTGTCCTTTTACAGAACTCAGCACAAGTATCTATATATAAACTGTGTCAATGAAATTTGCTTTATCTAAATTTACGCAGGATTAGTAAGAGTGTGCTGTACAGTATTTAGTACAATGGACCTTTGGATCTGGCTTAGATGTCAAAAAAGTATCTCTTTGTAAAACCTGAGAAAACAAAAAATATTTCTTTTTATATCCTTTTTTTGAACAAATGGAAATATATGATGTGAATGGTTTGAAGGTATGCCTGTACCAACCTAAGAGCAAGAAGCAGGTGCTGCCTGGCTGTCTGACTGCTGCCTGTTTGGTAATAAGCTGAGATACAACTATTTTTTTACTGCATGCATTGAAAATGTTGGTGTTCAGCTACAGTGGCACAAAATTTGTAGGAATTCCATATCATTTAGACTTGTAGCCCTCTCACAAAATTTACCTACAAGTGGCTGATGTATTTACATGTTCATAGGACATTTACCTTAGAGAAACTGTGCCCTGAGAAGTCTGTAGAAAGAGTTTACTAATTCTAAATGTGCTGAAAGCCTCTGGGTGTGGTAAAATGATTGAAGTCTTCTGACCGCACTTAAAGCATTGTTTTACTTGTACCATAAACACCATCGCATGTTTTCTACCCCTGGGTGTTGATTCCAAAGATCACAGAAGGAGAAAGAAAAAATATGATAAGGTTCCTATGCTGACCTTGGGTAACTGAAGTATAAAGATTAATCTATCATTGTGTTCTGGCAAGCAGTAAGATTTCCAATGGCTACCCCAGCAGCAACTGGGCACATTTTGCATGCTGGTACTAAATCATCGCAAAATTACATTAGCATATTGTGTATTTATTTATTTTTTGAATGTGCTGTTCATAATGGCCATAATGGGAGCAGCACTGTTGTGAGTAATCTGACTAAAAAGTCCAGCTGCAAACTATAAAGCAGTTCTTGATTTATCTGGCCACAGCAGGCACTGCCTTCATTACATTACACAGCAGCCAGCAGAACTTAGCCATTACAATTATTCTGATGCTTTTCTGTGTTGCTGCTATTCATCAGAGTAAGTTTCACTTGTCATTTTCCTTGCAGTGGAAACTTTCCAGTTAAGCTAAATTTTAAGAATTTGTGCAGTACTATTATTGCTGATTAAAGTCAATTTTCAAGGAGGGCTCATGGTGTAAAAAGCCTCACAATCATACACAATAAAATTACCCAGTCACTGCCCTGAAGAGCTTACAGTCTAAAAGGCACTTATCTTTAGAGGTGAGAGAAAGGTTTCATTAAAGGAATTTTAAATTCATTGAAATGCATTATTTGGCAAATTGGAGTAGAATAAGCAAAGTAATCAAAGTAATGGCAGACAAATGTTCTTTAGTTCCATTTTTAGGGTAATGCAAAAGTTTTACTTACTACCTGTGAACTTTTGACTATAAAATGGCTGACATCTTCTTTCCACCTTGCCCAGCTGTGCCAAATGGACAACTCCCAGACTGAAGGGAAGGAGCAGTGCTGCTGCTTGATGAAAGTGCGAGTTATCTGTTCGAGTTGTGATGAAAGTGCCATTGTTTGTGAGAGAAGGACGAAAGAAAAGCATTAGTGGACAGATACACAGTTTTTTTGATTTCATAGAAATCCAGAAAAAAAGTTCAGTTTTCATAACTGAAGAACATAATAAGAAATTACTTGTGTGAAGTAATCAAGAGCTTACAAAGAAAGCTTAAAATCACAAATGTAAAAAAGCCCACAACAGTCTGTAAAATAAATGTGCTCATAGAAAAGTTCCCTTGGAACCAGCGTTTAATAGGATCCTGATTTCTTGACACTTCCTATTTTTATGGAGGATACATTTTAGAACATTCAAGGCACTTTGCTTACCATAACTACCTCAAAACAAAAAGTTAAACTATTTGGAAAGTTGTTTGTTATGGAGGTTCCAGATGTGTCCAACACATTGTTCAGTGACTAATTTGAGTCCTATCTCTCACAAGAATAATGAAATAAAAAGAATAAAACGGCACACAACGTGTCCAGTATTTTCTATCCTGAAACTTCCAGTCATATTTTTTCATTGGCACCTTTAAGATGAAGTCTGTCATATATTTACACAGTAAAAAACATATACTACTTTGTGTAATTTCGTATAGTCTCATCACATTTTAGATATCATTCTTAGTAAGAGCAGTGTTTAAATGCTGGTACATTGGCCAGGACTTAACTAAGCAACACAGAAGGGTATCACAATAATAATGAAAAAGTACATATTCACATTTGTACTTAGTTGTGATGGCAAAAAAGAAAAGTAAAAGAAAAGCAATGCAAATTATAGTGGGTATGTTTTGGTTTTTTTTTTCCATTTAGGAATAGGCCTCAAAATCTCTCATACTAAATGATGGGATGATTTATCAGCATCAGTCCTGTTTTGCATTTGAGACTGGATAAACCTAAGGCAGGAAGTAAGACCTTGAGTTCATCTGAGTCACTTGATCCAGGTTGGATTAGGGTTTTCTAGCTGTCTGAGAAATAATTCTGACATGGCTAAACTTGCTATATTTTTCTGCTTCTCTCTGTAGTCTAGAGGGAAATGATGTCTAGTCTACTGAAAACTCAATCTTGCACTGAACCTTGATCTTCTCAAGTGGACACCTCATTTTCACTTGCTATATCAAAAATAAATAAAACATATTTATGCAGAAAATACTATGTTTTCCTTTCCCTTATATCTACCAAAGATTCTTGGATGATAAGAAAAATAAATAAATATGCAGAAAAGCTGGAAAGGAGTATAGTTTGGAACTAATGCATTCACAGTGTCAGAGGATGATGATGCAATGGGCTTGTTAAGATAACATTGAAGAAAAAAATAACGTAGGTTGATTTTGGAGACCTGCTTTGTGTCTCATAGCAGACATCAGATCAAGAGCCTGTTTGTTATACTTCAAAAGGTAATAAAAGTGTCCATTTAAAATTGAAATATCTCTTGCAGTTAGGATTTCTATTTCAGTGATGCCATGGTAAAATTGTTAGTTTGGTTTTGAAAAGTGAAAAAAAGTAGGCAATACACTCAAGATATTTAATAACTGTAATAATTTTTTTTTTTTTTAAAGATTAGGTATTTTTTCATCCAGTTTACACTCAAGAAGAAACTAAATATTTTTTATTAGGGATTAGTGGATACAAGTTTAAGGCTTTGATTATCAGAAAATTAAAATATTTTCCAGTCAAACCTATGTGTAAAAGTCTATGGCTATGTTTTCTCAAGTTTGTTTTGTATCTGGAAATATGTATAAAGCAGAGTTCTTTGGTTCACATTTAAAACGTTAGTTGTAACTTAGGCAAAAATGTACTCACTGTTAATTTATAGAATTTCTTATATGAACGTCACAACTATGTAAGTATAAAGACTCTCCTGGAGATATCAAGGACATTTCAGGTAGGTTTCATATGACAGTTGCCTGAAGACAGGTATTTAGTGCTATCAGAGATTCCCTATCTCTGCAGTGTTGTTTTCAGAAAGGTTTGAGTGTTTGTAGGTCTTATCTGTAAGCCCTCGGCTGATATCTCGAATACCATGGAAATTACCAGCTTCAGTAGAGAGCTACTTTTAATCCACTTGCTATTACTTACTCCTCAATGAGCCCAAACAGGAGTTTGAGTTTAGGACTCAGTTTGGCTGACTCTAAACTTGCATGCATTGGCATCTAAAATTCCCCTGATACCCCTTTGGGGCTGACAGGTATGGCATGGAATCAATGGGATACCTACACCACCCAAAAAGAGATGTTGGAGGCCAGGTACCACAGATGTGAGGACCTCAAATGACAACAGATGTCATTTTCATCGCTATAGTTGAGCAGCCTAATTAAGCTTCTCTGTTTTACCTTCTGGACCATTATATGCTGCATTTTAACCTGCTATAGCCAAATTGCAAAAGAAGTGGGTAGAATGTATCTGGCAAGATAGAAAGCATACTTTTAAAGCTGTCTGTGTGAAAAAATGTGGGGTTTTGATATAACAGTACATTATTTACGATATGAATTAAATACCTAACAACATATTTAAAAACTCCTTTCCCTGTAGTAAAGTTTTTAGTTTCTTTGAAATATAAAAGTAATATGCATCCATAATGAAAACCTTTCCATACAGTGTAAAAATTGCGAATGAATATTTTCATATTTCTGTGGTGTTTATAAACAATTTTCTCGAGTAAATTA
Source organism: Platysteira castanea (assembly GCA_013397175.1). NCBI lineage: Eukaryota > Metazoa > Chordata > Aves > Passeriformes > Platysteira > Platysteira castanea. Next base: position 241,528 of record VYXC01005810.1, read on the forward strand.
GTTCTAAAGACTGTGACTCAATACAGGTGGATTAAAGTCAGAAAGTGAAAACTGTTTGATTTTCCAGCTAACTTATGACAGTTTGCCATTCTGAAGTCTCTTCTGAATTTTCAGTTTTCAGATGAAAATATTTATATAAAAAGAAATTGGAGAAATTTCTTATGCAATTTGCATAAGAATCACTCTACACAGGAACCTTAAGTCACACAGCCTCTAAATATGTCAATCAATGAAATATCATGATATCAATGACTTTATTTCTCTCTTACTTCTACTACATTTACAGTTTCATAATTTGTGAACTAGATATTATAAATTCTCAAAACGAAACTTCTAAATGATGAATAGTCAAGTATAAAGAATTCTCTATCAGTCTTGTCCATCTTTTGGGCTTGTGTCTGACTGAATGAATAAAATTAAGGACTTCTTTATTCCCACTTTTGAACTGTGCTGACTTCAAAGAGAAGTATGATTTTAAATGACTTAGAATATGAGGCAATAATTTACGAAAGTTAGTAGGATGGAATAAAGCAGTGAAATACAGCAGGAGCTAAACTGATAAATGAAATAGACAAATTTTAGATGCTAATATTGGTATTCACAATTTTGGAAGAAAATGAATTTACCTCAGTATTTTGAAAGTTTTGCTTGTTTAGATATAATAGATCACTAATTATTTAAAACAGTATGTATTGAGAAGGATGACACCTGCAGTCAAGGTGTGTTTGTGCAAGGACAACTGGTGCTTTTAGAAATGTAACACTGTGTAACATGTTCTGAGTTCAACCAATTATTTTATGGTAGGAAAAGCTGATATTAGCACCCTGACACATGAAACCATTCTTTTTCCACATAGCTCTGATTTCTTGCTCATTGCCACCTCTGAACACTACGTATTGTGTGGAGATGAAAATGTTCAAATAAAATATTCTTAATATTTAGGCATTGTTACAGAAAACTTCAGGAGATTTTGATAATACTTTTTCCTTCAAATACTGAATGAAATGGATGGGAAAGAACACAGAAGAATTATACTTTCTGCAGAAGGTTTAATAAATCATAGCAACAGCCTGTAGAGCTAATAGCTTTTCAATTTGTAAGTCATGTATATATGTGTTTATTCATTAACTTCTTAATTAATTTATTTCTAGCAATTCCTACTCCTGCTCCAGAAGGACACAAGGCATGACTACATTAAAATTTTCATTGATTTCTTAAGCTGAGCTGGGATTCATCTGACCTAGCTTTAGACAGGTGTAATGTAGATGTCTATATCTGAATAATCAGATATTACTTGAAAATAAGTTATTGAAAAGAAAAGAAGTGTTTCTGAACCATTTGTTAAGTAATACTACTTTAAAAGCAGATTAATATAATATAATATAATATAATATAATATAATATAATATAATATAATATAATGAATCTTCCCACTGTGTTTCCTTTTCAAAGGGAGTCTAAAGTGACCAATTTACTAAGATAAGTATGTAGCTGATCAGAGAAATCTAAACTCAAGTATCTGGTGTAAATATATTTTTTAAAAAGTTTTAAAGTAAAAATATATTTTAAAAAGTTTTTCAAACTCAGAAGTATAATCTTATGGATGAAACTATAACATTTGTTAGCTTAAGACCCTTATTTTCTATGTGAAAATAATGAAGCATTTCATGTTTCCTGATTTACAGAGGGAGTTTTTTATCGTTCTACATTGGAAATAAATAAAACCTGTTAATGATTTAGGAGCATTGCGTGGAACTGAAATCTATTTAGACATTTCACACCTCTCTGATGTAACAGGATGTAGTAAGAGTATGCTGATTGACTATATCAACAAAAATATGTTCAGAGATTCAAAGAATAATTTACAGATGCTGAAGTGTCAGATTTAAATAAAGGAAATCTACCAAGGAGTGTATAGTTTCCATCTGGAAAAAAAACCTGAAACCTTTCACAAATTTATTATGATTTAATGGTTTGTTACCAGTGCCAAACCATGCAGTGAGACGTAATTACACAGCTGAGGAGCTCATGCTGCCAAAGTTTCAGGAGTCTAAAGGGTAGCAAGTAGGAGGAATACAAGTTAATTCTTGCATTAAACTGCAGGATTATTTTATTCATGTCTTGTTTCCTTCCTTCTCGAGTCTTCTTAAAAGCAGTTTTCATTTCACCAGCATACTGCCATTAAAGCTAGGAAATTACAACAGCTGTGTAATATTCAAAGAATCTTTACAAATGACCCAAAATGCTTTTCCAGATTTTCATTCCAAAGATTTTAGCCTTAATGCTGACTTGTCTGAATGGTGCATCATTACATTCTGAACATCTCTTAGGAATGCTTAGCATGCTTTTCATAATTTTCTTAGTTTGAATTAAGCTACTTATGTTTTCGTGCTTCAAATCAAAATGTTATGATTCATTAAATTCTATTAGGGATTTTCTATTAAAACATGCACATATTTATAAACTTCAGACATCACTGCACACAAAAGTAGACTACATTACACAAAGTAATTCCATCTATTTACAAAATATTTTAGAATACTGACACTTAACTCTAGCAGTGTTTTGGGAAACATCAATGTATCATGTTCAAAATCTTTGTCAAGTATCTGGTGAAGGCACAGTTCACTTCTCATGAAGCTTTCTTTTGACTGTAAAGTGGAGTGACCACTCAGTAGGAGGCTGGGGCCCCTGTCAGCCGCAGAAATGGTGACAGCCTGTAGGAATAGGCCAACAGAAACACTGGGAAATTCAGCAGTGATACAGACAACCTGGGGAACAGCTTTGGGAAAAAGTCCCTGAGAACAGTGAACTGGAGTCAGCAATGTGTCCTGGCAGCAGAAACAGCAACAGCATACGGAGTTGTGTTAGCAGCACGGGCAGCAGGTCCCGGGAAGTGATTATCATCCCCACACTTTTTGGGTCACACAAATATTACTGCATCCAGTTTGGTGTTCTTCAGAATAGGACAGAGATTGGTAAAGCGAGGTGAGTTCAGCAGAAGGCCATCAGAACAATCAGAGTGGAGCACTTACCCTGTGAGGGACTACTGAGGGACCAGGGCTTGAGGTCTTGAAGACCACTGTACAGTGTAGAAGCTTTCCCAGAGAGAGATTGTGCCTTGAGAGTTTCAAGATCCAACTGGACAGAAACCTCTTCAGACCTCAGAGATGCCCTGTATCAATGAGGACAGACTAGAGTCTTCCTAAATTCTCTTCACACTTGAGTTAGCCTATGTAGTGACACAAGGAGAAAAAGGAAGACAGATTCAGTGACAAAGACACTCTTCTGGGATGGGGGATCTTTTGAGATTAAGCCAAAAGAGGCATTAAAGATATGTAACTTTCTGAGACCTACTTAACCTCTAATTTATTATAAAAATGACAGTGATATTACCAGCTCTGTTTTATGTCTCTGCTCTGAACAAGTAGTAGACTATAGGCAGGTTAATTTAATTTACATCCTGATAGGCACTGCTAAACAATGTCTTTATGTAGGGTTCAAGGATAATGGCACCTTTTTAACTCTGACAATCTTAGGCTGCACTATTACATCTCACAGAAAGTGATCAAAACACTGTTGAGACACATTTAGGGATCTATAAACATCTGGATCCACTGTCTGTGAAATTCTCATACAGGTCAGACATGAATAAAGAGTCACATTTTTCTCCAGTTAGTAAAAGCATTTGACATGAATGTTAATACATGAGAAAAAATGTTCTGGCATAGTAAGTTCTTGTTAGGTCTGTACTCAGGGCGGGTTTCAGCTCTAGACTGTAGTTCCTACTTTTAAATGCCTAAATAAAGATGCCCACTTCTGACCTACAGGCTTGACAAATGGCACAGTCAATTATATATAATACCATTTGTGATGGCCAGTGTCACCAAGTCTGGCTTCTGGCTGTTCATCCAGAAAGGATAGGTTGTCCTAGAGATCTTAGGTCTTGTGCCTTAACTCAACCCTCTTAATTCAAATAGGTAGTTGAATTAAGCTCTGGGTCTCTATATCCCAGCTACAGTCAATGAGTATGCAGGATGAAATTCAGTTACTGAAACTTTAGGTGCATTTTGATAGCTCACCTATCCTCCAAGTGTATTTTGATAAGTTTTAAATTAATCATCCAAAAACGTTGGTAGGAAAATGTGCTCATATGAATATTGTAGATTAAAACAACAAAATTCCACAGGATTTCTGTGTAAAAAGTTGTGCCATGAAGCACACAGTCTCTTTTTCTTCTTTTTTCTTTGAAGAAAGTCAATACAGACTTGAAGTGTTGCCAAAGGATACCAAATGATTGCACACCTGCTTTCCAGCTGCTAATGGCTAGGACTTGAAGCATGCTACTTATTTTATACAAACCAATCCTTGTCAGCAAAACTAGCCAGGAAGAAACATCCATATATTTATCTTCATGAAATGGAGTAAACCACAGGGAAGGATGTCAGCTTTAGTCGAGTTTGAAGTTTAGCTGTGTGGAGCTGTTTACCAATTATACATTTAGGTATAATTTCTGAAGCATTTTTCAGCTGGATGCTATTTGAGCCTTGAATACTACAGATTATATTTCTGGCAAAATGCTAGGCATGTGGATGAATCCTAGGGACTCTTTCACTGATATTTTAACATAATAGGAATGTTACAGGGCTCACTTCATAAAATCATATTATTATATGCCTGTTTTGTCTATGGCATCCTTTGTTTACAGATACACTTTGCTGAGTACTCAATTTTCCATTTAATTCTTTGGGAAAGTTACAAGAATTAGCATGCAAGACTTCATCTTTTCCTCTTTTCCCTTTTATACAGTGATATATTAACAAAGATGGAAATCTACAGTTATATCTCAAGCTGTAAGACAACAGAAAAAAAGGAAAAAAGGTCAAGGCTCTGCGCAAATTTCAGCTGAATTAAAACAACATTAAAAATAGTTCTGTTATTCAATGCTGAAGAAAACTGAATAGGAGGAAAAAAGTGTGAATGCAGATGAGGGAAGGGATGTAAAGAATTATTCAAGCATTCTTGTATAGTACATTTGTGGAAGAATAGGTTTGTCATATGAATAGTGTTGTCATAAAGGAACTGTTGGAGTACTTAAACAGATTTGGTGAATTCCTGTAATTCGTGGTAAAGAATGAACAGTACAATAATACAATTGTAATTGAAATTCTAAGTAAGAATGATGCTTCCACAGGTGACTCTTTATTGTCTTTCTCCTCTGTTGTATCAGGCTTCCAGTGCATCCAGTGCTGAGAGTTAGAAATATCTATATGACTAAATGACTGATAACTAAAAGGAGAGGCAAATTAAGGACTCGTTCATAGGCATAAGGCTGAATATAGAGGCTGAAATAAGAATGAAATCTATCCATTACTTAAGTTGGATGATGAAACCATAGTCCTAGAAATAATGACAAACATTGTAATTATGCAAGTATTTTCCAAAATAAAACAGCTTGGATGAAAACACAAGGAAAAGATAAAGGTAAAAAAAAACCCAAACAAACAAATAAACACAAATAGTGAAGAGACTAATAAATCTCTTAAAATCAAAGTTCAATTAACTAATATAATCAGCATCTAATTTTCTCTCTTTTTATAGTATTTTACAGCAGAAGTAATCTTAAAAAGTTTAGTCATAGGAAGTTGAACGAGAAGTTTGGAAAGAAGGAAGTGACAGGATTGAAGAAAAGGACTCAGAGAACTTTGGACCATAAACAGATGGTGATAGCAAGCCATTCAAGAAGAACACAAAATGAATGGATTAGAATACTTTGGGGGAAAAAATTTCCTAAGCAGTGGTAACCTAGAAGTATTTTATCAAAATGTGGTGATGAAGAAAAGGTATTATTTATGAAATTGAGATTATCTCCTTTACATAAAATGTATTGAAAAATAGATAATGATATAAGGACTAAATATAGAAGATGGGACTCTGTCCAGATGCCAGGAGTTGAATCATAAATTATTCTAGCAGGTTGGGTAGAGATTAATATAAAATATTACAGAGTTGGCAGCATTGTGGACTGACTAATCTTTTAGAATTATGGACTATGTGAAAGAGAAAAATAGGACTGGTATGTACCAGATAAAAGAATACAAAGGAAGACTATATAGTATTACTGAATTTTACTATCTTTCCTTCCATTAATTATATGCGGGGTGAGCAGGAATGGTAGCTATAAAATAAAGAGCTAATTGAGGGAGGGTGTTTCACCATGGACTTTCTTCTTCTGTTTTGCAGATTGGCAATGAAAATGACATAAAAATTGAAAAAAATATGATAATCAGGCCTTAAGTTAAATGGCATGAATGGAATAATAATATTAAAAATTTATGTGTGGAGACACAAAACGAACATCACATAACCTGTAAATTTGGTACATCCTAATAGAATAGGCCCTTAGAAAGTAACTTTAAAGAGCACTGAACTTATTTTTTAATACGAGTGGTGCTTTGGTATAAGACAGTAAGAAACAAATCCATTTATTCTTAGAGACTCAAGTGAATAACAGCTGAACCAACCAACCTAGTGAAAATGTATTTTAGTGAGAAGCAAATCCATAGGTTTTCTTCTGGTTTGTTTGGGCTTTTTTTGGTTTTTTTTAACCCATTCTTTTTCTTTTTATAGACATATATTTTCTTATGCTAGTTTTTACAAACATAGAAAAGCTGTATGTTTTATTAATATTATATATCTAAACTGTGCTCTTGGATTTGGTGTGGATCATGACATCTTCATAAATAATCATTTGCTTGTGGTCATGTGAATCTGTTGATGCATAAGATTTCATCTATGCTAAGGCAGTTAATCTTTATAATAAAAACACCCTCTAGTTTTCTCTGAAACCAGCGTACCACTGATTTCCCCAAGACTTATAACATTCTTCTTTCCAAGTTTTTATGTTCTACTCAAATGGGTTAAATTCATTTAGCAAGAGAAACCAACAAACAAAAAAATTGAGATTGTTTTGTTTCTGTTGAAATAAATAGAAATTTTTCCACTGGCAGCAAAATAATCTGTATCTGATCATGTATGCCTGCTCCAGTTAATGGAAGTAAATACAAATGCAAGGGAAACATCACATCCCACCTCAAATCCACACCAAAAATTAATTTACTTCTAAAATTATTATTATTTTGATTCAGGGGATCTTTGATTTTTTTCTAAGGTGGTCTTCTTGATTTTTAAAAAAAGTCATGCTCTGTTTTCCAACTATTGCCATATTGCAACACAAATAATCATACTAGCAGGTAAGATTCAGTGACCTTTAGCCAGAATAAACTATTGCTTAGCAGAAACTTTAAAAAAAGTCACTTTTGCTCCAAAGTTTTATGCATATATTCTTAAACAGTTATATACAAATACTATACAAATATCAGGGAGATGAGCTAGATAAGCATATGCACTTCACACCTGTGTCAAGAGCTAGAACTAGACTAATACCCTGAGAAAGATATTAATTTACTGAAAAGTCCCGTTGTTCTAGGATGAATAATAATTTTAACCAGACATTTTGAGTTTTGCATCATAAAAATAACTTACAGTTCAATAAAAATATTTTTAAATCCGGCTAATATTCTTCCTTCATGCTTATATGAAGATCTATGATTTTTTTTAAACTTAGTGTCCTAAGGATGGAGAAGAGTAGCAAATGCATAAGCAACAAGGAAACTGAAGAATAAAAAGCTAGTTAAAAGTGAGAGAAACAGGATCTTTTAAAGATGAGAGATAAAATAAAATTTTATAGTGAATACAGTAAATCAGTAATCACTTGTCCTAATTTCATACAAGAGCATGAATAAGGTTTTAACAGCTATAATACTAGCAAAATTGTGGATATATTCCTGCCTCCATCTCACCTGCATACCAACTTTTCTTCCTACATTCATACCTGCACTGCTTTGTATGGTTTTGAGGTAGTCAGTTCCTAAATACTACTTTTATTCGTATGAATAATGGTGTTCAAATAAGCAAGCCTAGCTGGAAAAAAGAAACCCTAACTTCTGTCACATAACTGTGAGCCATCTAAATAGTCTATAAACGGGAGGAGAAAAAAACCTGTGAAGGCTTTTGGTCCTGAGACTTGGAAACTAGAACTACATACATAGTCAGAAACAGCTGAAAGCTATTTTCAGAATTTGCTCATCACCACCTGTTAGTCATCAACTTTGTGGCATGTCAGCCAGAACTGACATGCTTTTGACAAGTTTACTGTGCTTGAATTCTGTAAATTTTAAGGAAATTTAACTCATTAACCAACATGTTGAAATTACTTTAGGATCAAAACTCATCTGTTTTACCATAATAGAGCATCTTTATTCTGGCTAGATTAATTTCATTCTGTGTAGTACTCTATCTTAGGAGTACGGTCTTCTGATAATCAGTAATTTCTAATATGTTCAGCTTTTACCAATTTGTTTGTGTCAGTCTCAGGCCATACTCCATCTGCCTTATCTTGACTTTCATTTCAATTCATTTTTCATTTAGTGGTCTTGGCAGTGTTAAGTTTATGGTTGAACTCAATGATCTTAAGGTTTTTTTTCTTTTGTGTTCCTGGTTGGGTTTTTCGTTGTTCATATCAATGATAGGCATGGCATTAGCACGACTATGCAAGCAAAACCTCCTATTTTGACATCAGGGACAGTAGGCATTTGTTTCATCAGGGTGGGATACTTCTAAGTTTGTAAAGAGTACCTTTGTTTCGGCATTCAAGAAACTATTAACTCTGTACATACACTGTAACTAAACTGCCAACATTCCTCGGAAAAATATCCCTGTCTGAATATATACCACTGCTTCTAGTAATCACCCTAGCAACATGCATATCAGTTTAACTCTACCAATGATATTTAAAGCTGATGCTGCATCATCTCTAGAAAAATCCCTTTGCAGATAGAATGAGGAAGTGTATGTTGACTGTTCAGCTACTCTGTGGATTCTCCAGCAGTCATAAAACAGCATCACGCTTTCCTTACTGAGCTGAATCAGAATGGCATCGTGTTCCCTGCATATCTGATTTTCTATTTTGTCATTTGTACTTTGCTCTGAATTTCATGTGTAAACTCATGCATTCCTTTCAGTTACTCTCCCTGTTCTGCAATTTAATTTCTCCACCTTATGATCAAATTTATAAGCAACAGGGATCCATTCTCACTGGGGAATAATTACCACAAAACCATGTTTTAAAGGATGTGCCTGCCTGCAGCTAATTGTGTTCACACATGACCACTGTGGTTCATGTCTCTAGGTGCTAAGGAGGTAAAAATAACAGTAATGAATCTGCTAATTTAGGAGCAATTTCAGGAGATTTATATTCTTGTTATTATTGTTTTCTTTTGTGTTCCTGGTTGGGTTTTTCGTGTTTCTTTTCCCCAGTACTCCACACATTTCAGCATTACTAACCCTGTTTGGACTTGAAAAGAATCTGGGCAATAATGTTTCCTGTAGATGAAGAAAACAAGCAAATCTGTCAGGAAAAACAGTATATATTTCCAATAATAAAAGCATCAGAGGGGGAAAGTAATTAGTAAAAGCTTTTTTATGTTACTCTTACGGGAAATGTACATTAGCAAATATGCATGTTTGAATCTATTCTAATTGCTTGGTGATAAATGCTGTTATATTAATTTCGCTGTTCTGAACTTGCATTTGCAAACTCACTTTCCTTAGAAAATAAAGTGGAGAATATTGTCCTCAGAAGTGTATTTGAAAAATGTTGTTTGTTAGATAGCAAAATCAGCACAAGCCTTCCAAAAGCAACAGCATGTGCTCATGTGCAGAAAATGCTTAAATAACTTTTTCCTGCTCAACACAAAGAAACATAGAGGTTTATTGACTTGCAAACTTAATCATTACTGGTAGACCATTGTTATCTTCTTTTTTTAGCTGATTGTATTTTTTTACTGTTAATCTGGAGTTTTGGCCCCCACTGGAGCAACACGTTTCATTGTATACTGTATATAAACCATTAGAATAATTGAAGCCTCGACTAAATTTCTTGAAAAATATATGTCAGTATATTGCTGAAGTAATCCAGATCACAGCTGTTATTTAAAAACTTGCTTTAGCATATAGTCCAGTTACCATAGAATCACAAACTATTTTGGATTGGAAGTAAACACAAACTCATAAGAACCCTCATAAGATTTTTTTTCTTATAAACTATTGTAATTATATTCAAATAACTAAAAATTCAAACATTGTTAAAATATAGCAGTGTAAGAATATGGAAATAATAGAAAAATACTTTTGAAACATGGTCAAACTGATGTAAAACCAAGCCCTGTATTGTTGAGGTGGCTGAATATCATGGTGTATCTTGCAGTCATCTGGACTGGGTAACCAAAATACTCTGCAGTCCCTTCTAGCCCAAAAATAGAAATTTTCTTCTGACAGGAACCCATTACACTAGGATAACAATACCATTTAGATATCCCCTCCACAGCTGCTGTGACATGGTTAATAATGTCACTGAGATGTGGGAGCTAGATAGCATTTCTCTCTCTCACCCTTGATGGAGTCATACCACACTTTGTACTTAGTACCTCAATGCACCACAGGATGCATTTCTGTTGTCGTGGTCCTGGTACTGTTTTTTTTCCAAAACCTGTTCCTTCATAGGTTCATTCACCAATTTTCCAATCAGAAGAACCATAACTAGCCTGACACTGATTCAGTCTATCCGTACACATTCAAGGCAAAATTTTTTTTGCACAAAGTCATGAATTCTGCATGCATACATGCATACTTTTACAGTAGTGCTTGGCTCTGTTCCTTTTATACTCTTATGGATGGTCTATGTCTTTGCTTTGAAGAGTTTATACTACATTAACATTATGGATTCTTGTAGCCAGAAAACATGGAATTTTCTGTCTCAAATATCCAGAGGAAGCAAGTCAAGGCTTCGGTGTGCCACAGAAAAATAAAACAGGGCCATAGATAAAATTGGGCCAGAGATAATTATTTTTAAATTACCATTTCCTATTGTTATGTTTTTCCCATATTTTTATTGGTTCTGTAGCCTAGGAAATGGTAGGTGAGAGGAGAAAAAACATTCAACTTTTTGTCATACAGGAGACTCTGGTTATGAGATGCACATTTCTTTCTGTGTTGCTCCAGTACAGCACCATACCTGTAAATAATCTAAAGTATTGAGCTTTTTATTGGATAATGTACATGTATGCAAAGGAAATGAAATTTCTTTCAGATACAAACTAAATTTCTACCTTCTTTCTTGAAACTCAACAATCTAATGCTTATCTAGCCCTTAGGTAAAAGAATAAACAAAATTATCAGCTGATATGAAATCAGAAGGAAAAAAATATGAAGATGCTACATACTTTCAATGACTTTTTGTACTAAATATTTCCATAGAAGATCTTTTGTTTTTTGGCCGGACAATTAGCTTTGTTTTTATGAAATGTTGCTTGAAGTACATATTCAGCTGGCACCTGAGTTTATTTTAACACTGACTAAGCTTTCACCATCTGTCCTGCCCTCCAATTAAGATGCAGTATCTCCATAATTCACAACTGCATGGTGAAAATTTAATAATAAGTAATTAAAATGCATGTGGATGTTCGTCATTTATTGCTGCATTCACCTGTTACATTTTGGACTAATAAACAGCAGGAAGAGTTTTGCTGCTTTTTCCTACTCTGAGATCACCTTTTCTGCTGGTTCAGTACAACATTTTTCTTGGTGAAGTCAGTGGACTTACAACACCTTGTATCAAGTGTCCACCTGACCTACAGCATGGATTCTGGTCTAGTTCTTGTTTAAATATAATAATACATTAAAAAAAAAAAAAAAGGTTAGGTCTTCCATTTCAGAAATAGAGCATCAAGGAATGTTTTCTTTTACTTTTAATAAAATTATTATTAATTTTACCAAGTCCTGTTGCAATGAAGATAGACTGATAATATTTTGAAGAACAGTTCCCTCTTTCCCTCTGAACATAATATATACATTGCAGTGTAGAAATCTCTTCTTCAGTTATCTTTCAGTTTAAATAACCAGAGTTTGATATTACCACAGTTGTGCATTGCATTCTACTATTATTTACTCAGCACTACAAACGAAAATAATTGTCTACTTTGCTGTCATTTTTGTCTTTCTTTTTATCAGGTGCATATTGAATAATTTGAGTTTCAAGACTAAGAAAATAGATAATTAAATTAAATTATATCCCCAGAAAGCATGTAAATTAATCCTACATCTTGCTTTTCAAAGTATATGTATTTTTTTAGAAAACAGATTTTTTCTTCCCTTTTATTGCCTTTTCTCTTTCTGCCTTATTGTGTAATTGCTTGTTTCCTAAAAATTCACTATAGTCATTTCTTGCTAGAGACAGATCATCATATTATAATACAGTAGACAGTGAAAATTATGGAAGTAATGTATACCCCCAGTATAACAAAGATATCAAGGCTGATACGGTTATATCACGTTAGCTCAGTTCATTTAGATTTGAGGAAAATGAAAATTTGATGCCTTATATTCTACTGTCAGAAAGTAGAAGATAGAGAATTTTTGTACTAATCTCCACAATCTAAAGAAAAATTTACTATTTTAAACAATGCTTAATTAATTTTTATAATATATATTTTTAAAAATTAATTTAATGTGCATGTTCCTAAAGGCTAAGAAGAAAGTAAATCTGCCTTTATGAACAGAACAAAGTCTGTTGTCTGTCCTAACAGACCTGTAATTGTCTCAGCACTTAAATGCAGAATCCAGTGTCAGTGAGGCAAATAAAAAGTAACATATGGAATAAGTCTCTCAGTCTACTGAGATATCTACAGGCTGCACTGGATCTCAGTAGTCAAGTTATCATCTCTGAACATGCCTTCAGACAGATGACATTTTTACCTTTTTTCTTCATTCTTTAAGAGTGGTAAAACTGCTCTGCCTGTAGATTCTTTTAAATTATTCACTTTCATTTCTTCTTTAATGAGAAAATTAGAAGTTGAAAGTACCTAAAGTGACATTTCTAAGAATTTCTGCAGTAGGCTTTACAGAAACCCTAATTCTGCCAATTTAAATAGCTGCAATTGTTCAATTTCTAACTAGAAATAGTAATAAAACCAGCTACTTTGTTTTTTACAACATGAATTCTCAAACTGTAGTTCAGTTATCATGCTTGCAATAGCATTGATCCAAAACTTTAAATAATAGAAGACCTTACTCTATGATTTATTTCTGAGCTACAGTTTATCCCTTTCTAAGTACCTCTGAAAAAATATGTGAGGCCTTTCATTAGTCTTAACTATTACTTGGTTTTCCTTGTCTTCTGTGAAGGCCTACAAAATGAAATATGGAAATCTCTGTCTTAACAAGCTAGTATGCTTCTTATTCTCAAAGTAAAGAGTTTTTCCAGGATTTGAAAACTTTGACACAAAATTAGAATGCATACCAGAAAAACTTCTTATTATGGTAAGCATGCCATAAACCCTAAAAAATGGGTCCAGGAACAGACCCTAAGAAAATCACGTGTAACTCAAGCAGACATAAAAGATAAGCAAATGTTAATCTAAAGAATGGGTCAATAACAGAATTGATCAAAAACTTCAAATATATCTGTTGGCTTCCAAAAGGAACTCCTAGAATATCAAAAGTAATGAAGAATTTAATTGGTAGCATGATCTTAGAGAACTAGAAGACTACACCATGGATACAACAAGTTTTATAATTTTGTGGAAAAATGTTATCTAAAGAGAATTTTAGAGCGATGTCTTGAGGTGAGGAGCTTTCAGAGCATGATGAATAATTGTCTAGGACAGAGGATACTGGTACAGTCATGTTCAGATTGCATTTTGAGAGTATTCTTGGAGAATTCTATACCCAAACTTTCATTCAGAAATTACTTCAAAGAAAGATATGTGGAAGTAGATAAATACACAGAATAAAATTTTAAAAATCAAATATTCTAGTGGTAATAAATAACAATGTATTGAAAGATGATCATTTGAATAATAGCCATTGACAGTAAGTTAGAAATCAGATGGACTCATTTTGTTTCAATGTAATGAGAAACACATTTTGGTGGTATCTTTGCAGTAAAATATTCGACCAACAGATGAAAAATAAATCTTTTATACATACCTAACCATATCTTTGTCAAAGCTATAGTCAGAAACGTGATCTTCATTTTTGTGTTATCATGAAAAATGATCAAGTTATATAAAATTGCTGATACATCATCTCCACAATTACACTTGTTCTGGTGGCATATTATTCTAGTGATTAAGCTGAAAAAAATGAAACTGTAGATAAGAAACTAAGTATCACAGTTTCACTAATTTTGTAAAATATATATGGAATTCCAGAATGTTATCATATACCAATATTAAAAATTAAAATATTGTATTTTCTGTTTTTTCAGTGGAGTGTCAAAATGTTAAAGTACTTCAGTGATAAAAACTTTTTAACAGGTCTAAGATTTATTTATTTTTATTTTTAAGGAACTGCTTGCATCAGAAGACATTTGGATTTGGTTATATTTTTGAATGTGTTTGATATCTGATTTTAATACACTATCTTTGCATCATAATGCTATGTCAATATATTTATACGATTTCTTCTACGTTATTATAGTCATGCAGGAATGAACAAGTGTGGACTTTTAAAGATGTGAACCAGTACAAAGAATACTATTTTGGATTCTTCTGTTCGAGTAAGTTCTTTGTACACCTAATTTTTCTTTATGTCTCTGTTGTGTTTTAGGCCTTTCTGATGTCCAGTCATGCTGATCAGTAAAAACTTTTCATTAAGAGAATTGCCTATAAACTGAAAATGAACCACTAAATTAATCTTGAAGTTCAGCTTTGCCAGCTGTAATTCTTCCCTGGCCTTCCGTGAAGACATTTAACAGATACACTGGACTCTGTTCAAATGCCTCAGCAGAGCTGTCCAGGAAGATAAGTGATACCATAGCAAATACTGGCTGTCCTCCAGCTGACATTCAACAGTGATGTTGGTCTCCTGAGTGTCGTATCTGCCATCTCTGTGTGGATCTCTAACATATCCTGGTGCCTCTCAAAAGGTATTATCATTTATGTTTGGACAGCTGACTGACTTGGCCCTCACGTGGCATTTTTTCTGTGGGTTCCATTGATCTCTGCTGTTGATAATGGAAGCAGATGCCTAAATTTAGATGTCATCCCCTTGAAATTAATTTCAGTCCTGTTTCTGAAGAAATCCTGAATATTCTAATGACTCTTGAGTCTATGTTTAAATGAAAGAGATTTATATCTTTCACAGACATTTTGTACTGTCACTGCAATGTAGGAAGTACTATTTTATCCACGTATTTCATAGTATTGAAGAGATATGCCAGTGAAGAAGATGAAAAATTAGGAATGTCATTATACCATTCCATTACTGGTAAAAAAAATCTCTCTTCAACTTTCTTACAAGACCCCTGTAATTATTGAAAGACCACAGTAAAATGTCCTGAGACCCTTGTCTTGTGAACAGACCCCACTCTTCAAGTTTTTTGTCATAGGTGAGGTGTTCCAGCCTTCTGATCTTCTTCATGACCCACCTCTGGACCCAGTCTAACACATCAGTGCTTTCCTGTTTTGGGGGGTCCAGAACTGGATGAGGTAGTGAAGGCGTAGTCTAACAAGAGTGGAGTAGAGACAGAGAATCACATCCTTTGATCTACTGGCCACACTTATTTTGAAGTCTGGGTTACAGCTGGCTTTCTGGGAAGTGAGCATGAACTGATGGGTCATATCCAGCTTTTGATCCACCAGCATCCCCAAGTCCTACTTGGCAGGGCTGCTCTCAATCCATTCATCCCCCAGTCTTTACTGATATTGAATATTGCTTTGTACTTGGACTTGCTATGCTATGTAAGGTTTATATGGACCCACTCCTCAAATCTGTCGAGTTCCTACTGGATGACAACCTGTCCCTCTAGAGGATCAACCACACCACTCAGCTTGGGGTTATCTGCAAACTTTTTGAGGCTGTACTCAATCCCACTGACCATGTCATTGATGGAGATCTTAAATAGTATTGGTCTCAGTACAGAGTATTGAGGTACAACACTCATTACTGTTTGCTCTCTAGTTCTCATTAAAATAATAAAATAAAATCATAGGGACTGTTTACGCTCTAGAATATTAAAATAACATCCTTGAATCATAGAATCTTAGTATGGTTTTTGTTGGAAGGGTTCTTAAAGATGATTTAGTTCCAACCACCCTGCCATGGGCACCTTCTACTAGACCAGGTTGCTCAAAACCCCATCCAAATTAGCCTTCATATTAGGCTATTTCTCTGTGTCCTTTGGTAGAATAACACTAATTTCCTTCTGTCTTAATTGTACATTAAGAGCCAGCTAAAGCTAGCAAAAACTGTCATTATTTTAATTAACATTGAAGTTCAGGTTGAAATCTAGTACAGAAAAGTATGATAGTTTTGATAAAGCCTTTTTCAGAAGACAGATTAAAATACAACTTTGGTCAGAAATATCAGGTCTATATCACTAAATTACTGCAATTATGGCCCTTCTGTTAATAGGTGCTTTAAGTGTTGTTTTTCTTGCTTGGGAAGTTGAATTTGAACACAGTTGTCTTTGTCCTAGCTCCAGAGTGCTAACAGCTCTGTGATGGTCAACTAAACAAACAAGTGGAAAATAAGTCAAAAAAAAAAATTCTGTAAAGTAAATATTATGGATTTATGGGTATGATTTTTTATAAACTTAATAATTTTACTTAATAGTTAATTTATAAATTTGTGTGTTTTATTTCTGAAAACTGTCATGGGTTTAGAGAATTTTAAAAGAAAAAGGGAGGGATTATTTTCCACATCTCCTTGCCAACCCTTCTGATGAAAATTAATAAACCCACAAAGAAAATTGCCATGAATTCAGAGCCAGAGACAGAAGCAACAGTGCTTGAAAAAAAAGAAAAAGAGAAAAATAAATTAGTATTCATCTTTGCTGCCGTCAAAATAACACCAGGTGATCATTAAGAGTAACCCTTCCAATAACACCAGTAGGATTGCAGAACAGTGATCCAGACATTCCTGAGTTCTTAAAAGAGATATTCTATTTCTCACATCTTACTGCTTAAGACATGTTTTTAGCTTTATTGTACGTGAAACTGATTTACATGGTAAAGTGAGTTAAGAGAGTTTGGATGATACTCTAGCACCTTCCCTTAAAAACACGACTTTTGTAAATGGAATAGGATATTTTAACACAAAAACATATTTTGAAGGTGAAAATAAAAACTTATCCTGACTGTTGTAAGATTTTGGTTTTCTCTGTGTTACTGATATTAGTTTAAGATCTTGAATAACCCTTGTCTATAATTTCATTGTTAGAAAGTTTGCAATCTGGAAATTCACTTAATTTCAAATAAAATCAATGTCACTGTAACGTTTATATTTATCCACTTAAAAATTATTAAATCTTGATGACGCAGAAAGTGTAACATAATTTTTTTTTCAAATTCCTTTAAAGATTACTTTCAAGTCTAAAATACAGTGTTATGAATTAGACAGTAATAGTAATTTTAAACAATATTGCCTACTGTTTCTAAACTCATTGTTTCTAAAATCAACTTTGGAGTCTTTGAATAAACAAAATATTAAATCCCTAATAAAAGCTGTGCTTATCAGGCACAGATAAAGGTAACTCTTAACTCAGTATTAGGAGAGGACAAGCTTCTGTGCAGTTTTGAAAATTAGATAAATTTCCTATTGACATGTTTATACTGACAGCGTGGCTTTGCCTCCTGCTTCATTCCAGTTCATGATTCTTAGAATTGGCAGTATGTGTGTTAATTTACACTCGGAGCGCAATGAGCTGGGGCTTTGAGTGGTAAAACTCGATTTCATGGCAGAGGATAATCTGCAGTAAAGCTGTGGGCCGAAAGGAAAGCCTATCCACACCATCTGGCTCTGGGAGTACTGTGAGGCATTCCCAGTCGCTGGTAGTGAAAATAGAGTAGAGGCATCTACTGATGGGGCTCAACCCCCCGCTCCCCCAGGGTCTGGGGGATGCATGGCAGAGTACGGGGCTTCCGGAGCCCCTGCTCTCAGGTCACGTGTTCTCGAGCTGTGTTTGTGATTGGATGTTTTGTGTGGCCCGGCCGGGGAGCGAGGGGGGTTTCCCCGGGGAGCGGGGTCAGTCTGGGCAAGTGGCCAACCATGCTGGTTGGGTCCCAGAAATAAAGACCTGATTAACACCTTATGAAAGACCGTGTCCCTAATTCTTCCATGAGCCAAGGCTGCTTTCAGAGGCAATAACCGGACCGCAACANATGATAGTTTTGATAAAGCCTTTTTCAGAAGACAGATTAAAATACAACTTTGGTCAGAAATATCAGGTCTATATCACTAAATTACTGCAATTATGGCCCTTCTGTTAATAGGTGCTTTAAGTGTTGTTTTTCTTGCTTGGGAAGTTGAATTTGAACACAGTTGTCTTTGTCCTAGCTCCAGAGTGCTAACAGCTCTGTGATGGTCAACGCTTTGCTAAACAAACAAGTGGAAAATACGCCAAAATATAATTCTGTAAAGTAAATATTATGGATTTATGGGTATGATTTTTTATTAACTTAATAATTTTACTTAATAATTAATTTATAAATGTGTGTGTTTTATTTCTGAAAACTGTCATGGGTTTAGAGAATTTGAAAAGAAAAAGGGAGGGATTATTTTCCACATCTCCTTGCCAACCCTTCTGATGAAAATTAATAAACCCACAAAGAAAATTGCCATGAATTTAGAGCCAGAGACAGAAGCAACAGTGCTTGAAAAAAAAGAAAAAGAGAAAAATAAATTAGTATTCATCTTTGCTGCCATCAAAAAAGTAACCCTTCCAATAACACCAGTAGGACTGCAGAACAGTGATCCAGACATTCCTGAGTTCTTAAAAGAGATATTCTATTTCTCACATCTTACTGCTTAAGACATGTTTTTAGCTTTATTGTACGTGAAACTGATTTACATGGTAAAGTGAGTTAAGAGAGTTTGGATGATACTCTAGCACCTTCCCTTAAAAACACGACTTTTGTAAATGGAATAGGATATTTTAACACAAAAACATATTTTGAAGGTGAAAATAAAAACTTATCCTGATTGTTGTAAGATTTTGGTTTTCTCTGTGTTACTGATATTAGTTTAAGATCTTGAATAACCCTTGTCTATAATTTCATTGTTAGAAAGTTTGCAATCTGGAAATTCACTTAATTTCAAATAAAATCAATGTCACTGTAACGTTTATATTTATCCACTTAAAAATTATTAAATCTTGATGACGCAGAAAGTGTAACATATTTTTTTTTCAAATTCCTTTAAAGATTACTTTCAAGTCTAAAATATAGTGTTATGAATTAGACAGTAATAGTAATTTTAAACAATATTGCCTACTGTTTCTAAACTCATTGTTTCTAAAATCAACTTTGGAGTCTTTGAATAAACAAAACATTAAATCCCTAATAAAAGCTGTGCTTATCAGGCACAGATAAAGGTAACTCTTAACTCAGTATTAGGAGAGGACAAGCTTCTGTGCAGTTTTGAAAATTAGATAAATTTCCTATTGGCATGTTTATACTGACAGCGTGGCTTTGCCTCCTGCTTCATTCCAGTTCATGCTTCTTAGAATTGGCAGTATGTGTGTTAATATACACTCAGAGCACAATGAGCTGGGGCTTTGAGTGGTAAAACTTGATTTCATGGCAGAGGATAATCTGCAGTAAAGCTGTGGGCCGAAAGGAAAGCCTATCCACACCATCTGGCTCTGGGAGTACTGTGAGGCATTCCCAGTCGCTGGTAGTGAAAATAGAGGCACCTATGTCTCTGTGAAGTCAGCTCAGGGAAGAACGTTGACCTCTAGTGCTCCAGTGGGGTCTGCAAGTCACTGTGCACTCACTGTTCATCTCTGGGAGCAGGAGGTACAGACGGTTTTCCTGAGTTCCTCTTCACTCTCTTCAGCAACCTTGATTTGGAAAGAGATCACATCCAACATTTTATTCACAATTTCCCACAGAGGTGTTTCCAGATCATCAGTCTATCACAACTGGGGTGAAGACACCTCTCCCTATCAGAAAAGATTTCTTTACCTGTTCTGTATCTTTTTATCATTAATAAAATGTAACAGTATTTCATTAATATAACTGAAAATTTTAATGAAACGTGTTCTGATGGCTGGGGTTTTCTTTTGAGGAGACATCAAACAGATGGAAAATATTATATATCTTCACAGGTCATGACTCATTTCAAACTTTATGTTTAGAAAGAGGATGAAAATTTAACCTAATAAGTATATAAAAACAGTATATTATTATTATTATTTGCTTGATATTACTGCATTTTCTTTTAAGGTGATATTTATTTCAAGGATTTTCTTGTTTGCTTCACCTTTTTCCCCTGTATTTTCCTTGATTTATCATATTTTTCACTGTTTATAAGGCTTCAAATTAACTTTTGTGCTGATCTCAGTGCCATAAAACAAAGTTGGTACCGATGCTGCATCTCTGAAGAAGTGAGAACAGTGCACCAGCTCATTCCTGGCTGGAAACTTGTAAGAAGTACCAGACAAGGAGCTAACTTAGCCGTTTCACAACTGGAATTACAAATATTTGAAAAGTTACTACATTTTCTCATACAGAAATATTTATTCTTTTCTCTTTCAGTGAATGTCCATCTGATGTGGCCATCCTCAGTTTCTGACAGTGTCCAAGAAAAGATAGTACAGCTTCTTTCTTTAGAGAAATCAGGAAAGGAATAAGAGTTTAAAAGTTTAAATTATAAATAATTGTATACAGTTAAGAAGAAAGTGATAGGAACCCTTTTCTTTCTATCTTTAAATATCTTCAGAAGTACTTGAATGAACTGCTTACTATTAGCTTCTCTTTTCTTACAATGTTGTTTATGACTTGACATATTTTGAAAGTGTTCTATTAAT
>VYXC01005810.1:262466-347299 GCA_013397175.1 Platysteira castanea
ATTATAAGAATAATTTTAATTTTTATGTATAAATTTTAACTTAATTGAAATTTTTATTCATAATGTATTTTTCTCATTTCAATTTAAATAATTACCTTAGTTTTTTAAATGCTGATGATATTTCTTATACTTTTGATAAATGTAAGGAATCTCTAGATGTATTAATAAAAAAAATAAGGATGGCTACTGACCTTGAATGTTCAATATATGCCTTATTTATCAGATAATTATTTTTTTTTCTTTTTAGCTTATTTAGGTCCCTCTATGACTTACATATATGTTACACTGAGTAGACTCAACTGGCCGTACCCCAACACACAAGAAGAGGAATGATGAGAAATCTCTCCTCATGTTTTTCTTCCTAGATAAAAAATGTCACTCGGGAAAAAGAAATTATTGATAAAATACAGAAAATTATAGAATTAATATTGAAAATAGATCTATTATAATGGAGAAATAAAAGGTTTTTATACTTGAATGGAGGATATTTCCTAATTTATGGAACTATAAATTGAACAACAGAGTACATGAAGAGTAAAATAATTACTTGCTGAAGAGGTTTGTTTGTTTTTTTGTTTATTGTAATATTTTAAAAATTTGCACATAAGAAATATTAAGTGAATACTGACGCCCAAATTGCTTTATTCTTATTTCTATAATTGACATATTTTATGCCTTTCTCCATGTGATACTGTTTAAAATAAGTATTATCTAATCTACTTGTTATTTCACTATGCTTACTTAAAAAAAAAAGCCCTAATTATTTAATTCCCTTGACAAACAAGATATAATGAAAATGACTGAAGCAGTTCAGTTTGACATCTGATAGTATTATGTGATATGCATGTATACATGAATATGTGCATTTCCGCTGAAGGACAGCAGCTTTGCTACCTTCTTCTTTTGCCTTACTGCCTTTTTTTCATCCTTATATCTTTGTACTTTTTACTCTTCGTAGGAATTCGACAACTTTATCTCCCTTCTTCTAAAAATTCAGAATAAATCCTTCAGATAGTTTAGATTAATGGGATGCGTGGGGAGAGGGGGGAATGTTCCAATGATACCATGAGAACTTTTTGTCTGAATTTACATGTTTGCAAAGACTGAAACAACAACAACAAAATAAGGTGGAAAAAATTGTTTAAAAAAAATATTAAGAACTACTTCTTTGTTCCTAAATAACATTCCCAAGGACAGTTTCCCCTTCAGTTTTCTTCTTTCTATTTTGTTTATTCATTCCCTCCATGCTGCCACTTCTTGTTGTGTTTTCTATTTCATTTAGACTTTAAGCTTCTCTGAGTAGGGCCATTACTTCCAGTTTTATTCTTAAAGTGCCACTTGTTCCTATTGAGTTATACAAAGAAAAAGATATTTTTTATTAACAATGATATGATGCAATTGATAAGGGATATAATGTAAACTCAACAATTAGTTAAAGTTGATTGAAACAAGGAATTTTCTAGTTTAAACAGCAACTGTGAAGAGGAATCATCTAAGGAATAAATAGGGGAGATTTTGAATAAAATGAATAAGTTATAACAATGCAAATTTAATTTAAGTAAAGAAGGTGATTTTCCAAAGCCTTTCTTTACTGTATGAATATAAACCAAATTGAGGTCACCACTGATTAAATTATATTGTCAACCCACAATCCAGCTACAAATAAAAAGTTCCAAATAATTGAGTAATCTCATTCTCCTTCATTTCTAATCCCTTCTAAATCTAAGATAATTAGATTACAAAATCTTACCTGCCTCTAGTCTTTTGATTGCTCCAGATTTCTGGTTATATAAAGGAACATCTCTTGCTTACATTACTGCCTCATCAATCTGGCTATTAAGCATGACCTTGACTAGTTTCTACCATATTAGTGAAACTAATAGTCCAGAGCATCAGACCACCAGTGACTGCTTTATATTAGGAAGATCGTTTCCTAGTTTACACTGAGGAACCAAATCTACCTACATTTCTGTAGTGATAATGGCCACAAAACTAAACCTTTCAACTCCTCTCTATATATGATTTAAGATCTGACAGCATACCTCATTTTAGCATGTGAAGCAAAATTTCCAGAATGTAACCTAGAATTTTCCACTTGGCTAGATTTTGCAATTGTTGATTTACTATTATTACAGGAGGATTATCTCAGTGTAGTAGAATAGATCTTTCCTCTTTATTTTGATGGAAAAGGAAGTGGAGGCAAAAGTGATAAAGTTGGCCTAGATATTCAAATGTTTCTGTAGAGATAAAAGGAAAAACATAAATAAATAGATGCATAAATAGATGTAACACAAACATCTACAAAAAATAAATCTCAATCTTTCTTATAAATGTTTGGTTGTGAGGTTGTTGTAAGTAAACCTATTGAAGGACTGCAACAGACAATTTTGTGAATTACTGACCCAATTCAAAAAAGAAATAACAAAAATATACGATCATTAGTAAAAGAACAGAAAGTAAACCATTGTGTACCTCCGTGATGACCCACGAGTATTTCTCAAAATAAGGTAGAGATGAAAGAGGTATAAATAAGTCATAAAGAATAATCTATGAACTATAATGGTTTCAAATAAGTAAAAACAGCATTAGACTAGGATAGTTCAGCATGGGAAACAGATGGTTAAAGTGGGATATAAAAGGGACTCTGAATCCTGTGTCCCTGTCACAGTTTTGGACTAAATTGGTAGTGAATACTACAATGTTCAGGTATCAAAACCCTCAGTCACAGGTAAGTTCAGTGTTCAGGAGAGACTTGACTCCTCTGTTCTTCAGGGCTGACAACGTGGTGAAGTAGGTCAGCACAAGGGTACCACGTGTGTGCCTGGGGCCAGGGGTAGAGTCCCCTCTGTTTTGTCAACAGGCTCTCTCTCAGGGTCTCTTCCAGATCTCTCCCTGATCATTTACCCTTAACTGACACCCTATTTTTGAAATCAGGTCCAACCCATGAGAGCTGCACAATGCCAGAGGGAAACTTCTCTAGCACTTGTTTAATTCTCCAGAACCAGGAGCAGAGATGAACCAGATGATACAGACTGATCACTGGTTCAAAACAGATAATAGATGGGAGTTTTTCATTCAAAATGGAGTTAGGCTTGCTGTGGTAACTGTGCATGCTGAAAATTAAAACCACTCAAAAAAGGGTTTGAACAACCTTACAGAGAAAAATATATGGTGATATTGAATATGAAGGGACCACTAAATCGCTGAGAAAATCATACAGCCACTAACTATCAGATGATGTGGGTTATTTTGACAATACTCATATATTCTTTTTCTTTCCCTAGGGTATCCATAGTGAATTGGAAGGATTTTAGGTATTTTTAAGGATTTATTTAGCAAACCACAAGCCTGACACAGTCCAAGCCAGGGAGCTCACTAGTTAATTATTAACTTGCCTCACAGTGTGATTTTGACTGCCATGTTACTTTCCTGGACTATGTCAAAATGTGGTTCAGACAACAGCCTAGACTGACATCTGCCAAGGATAGGGAATTTTGACAAGATCATTCTATTTTCACAGTAAGCGTGTAAATCACGCTATTGCACTGGGACATTTACTGCGGTAGATGTTTGGTCCTGTTGTCATCTGGTCCAGCAGCTTTCATGCTCTCATGATATAATCTGATCTGAAGGAATTATTTTTATAAATTTGTTTGCAATGTT
Organism: Platysteira castanea; assembly: GCA_013397175.1. Lineage (NCBI taxonomy): Eukaryota > Metazoa > Chordata > Aves > Passeriformes > Platysteira > Platysteira castanea. The sequence continues at coordinate 266,130 of VYXC01005810.1, forward strand.
TTAGTCAGTCCTTTTGAGAGCGTGCAGGCATATGGAGGAGTTTGTCACAAACTACTCTGGGAGTACCCAGAGTCCTCAAGCAGTCTAGAGTACTAGCAAATCTATTTTCAGACCTATGTACTTTTATAAAATGGCAGCTCTGATTGATTTCTTCTTGTTAATGGTGAATTAAAGTATGCATTATAAATCTTCTCAAGTAACTTCAATGTTATGGACTACTCACCTCAGTCTTGGAGCAATAACATCACAGGTGGGAGGCACTTGAGACATGCTGACCTTTTTTTCCTTTTTCTTTTGTTTTTTATGAAAGGCTCCAGTGTGCAATAAAGACCATTGTTTTTTTCCCCTCATAAGCACTCTCCTAAATTTTTATTTCAGCTTCTGTTCCACCATTCTTTCTGTTCAATGTCCTGGAAACTTATAAAAGAGTTAGAGGAAAGTTGTGGATTGGTGTTGAATAAAATTGTGAATAATATTCATATTTACAGCAAGTATTTTTGAAGCATGCAGTAGCAGTTCACATGAAATTCCACTGAAATAAAATTTTGCTATCAACTGGTTCTTATTTTTCCAGTCCTGGAAAGCTTTGACGAATGACAGCCTAAAGTTTTGGTGAGGAGCGGGGATATTCAAATAGTGAAATAAACTGACTTCAAAGAAGATGGAATACAGAATCTCATCGGTGAAATCATAAGAGGAGTCTCTCAGTGGAAGTCTTGATGGATAACCAGTGTTATAGATTTCTGCTGGAGATCAATTGTCTGCTTTGTTTTGGACTGCTGTTGTACTGCTGCCCAATAAAAATGGCAGTGTGATTTAAAACACACCACACCCATCCCCAGAATACTTTTTTCAAGAACATTTTACCTATTTATTTTCTTACGATAGCCTCTTACTCTTAATAAGGTCCACTAAATAGGAAATTAATGTTGTAGTTAAATCCTCTTTGAAGGGCATGTGCATCTACACTCCAGAAAATAAAATGACTGAACTCGAGATTCGATATTCCTTACTATAATCACGATTTCAATGATTGAAAAAATAATTTAATAGAAAGATATTGCTTTTAACAAGCGGATTATGACAACGCAGAATAAAAATCTTAGAATATAGTGCTTTTTTCTTTCCTTTTTAAAAAATTAATACTTACAGATAACTTTCTCTATCACTCTGTTTTTACACTCTCTTATTTTGTGTGCTACTGCTGCAAGAAAATTACTATTATAAGGTGCTTAAACAATAGAAAATATCCCAGAAAACTGTAATGTACAGTGCAGCATAGTCTCTTTTTTTCTGAAAAATATTTAAAAGGGTTACTTAGTCAAAAGATAAAGACTCAACTCTTCTTTGAGTTTTATTAGAAAAAAAATTTTATTTGTATAAACTATGAATTGCAAAAAAAAAATCATTTGGACAAGACTGTAGGGTTTTTTTCAAGTAAATTAAGACAGTGTGTGTGCACAAATTTACCATGCCCTGATGCAATACATTGTTCACTGTAGAGAGGCATACCAGCAGCCTTTCTAGGTATTAGTCAAATCTTTTGCATTTCAAAGTCATTCTTCTCAAGTTTTTGCATCATATATTTGTGTCAAGAAAGAAATAGAGTTAGGAAAAAAACTTAAACCCCTTAAAAGTCCAGCCTGTTCACAGATGTCTTATGTTCATTTTAATATGTACCAAGTTCAATATGTCCAGAGAGAAATTGCACAGAAATATGTTGTCAATTTTCAAGTTTAGTGTCTTCTACCTAAAAATGCCATTTAAAGCCCACAATTAACTTTCTTAGCCTTTATAAAATTATCTCTGGGGCTTATCATAAGTTTTTAAAATGTGTACGAAGGAGCCAGATAAGCTCAAATGATGAACTGAAATATTTGTGAAGTCATACAGTGTTTAGAAGATAATACAGTCTCGCCTGAGCACCAGTCCTATATGAAGAGAGTGCTGAAGAGATAATGTCAGAGTAAGAGGCAGCTGCTTAACTATGACAGTATTTTAAACTGAAATATATTGAAGATTAGTCATTTAAACTGCAGTTCTATTCACAGTAACTCATTTCATTGAGGTATTAAATCTTCTAAAGACTAGATACTCTCTATGTACAGGAAAACCTGACCTACAACTATTGTTTCTACATATTATATATTATGTACATATATCTATGGACTAATTTTCTTTTAGTTTTAAAGAAAGTCTGCAGCTACTACTCAAGATGTTTTGTACTAACATGATGACATATATCTCCTTTCTTTTATTATTTCCTTCCACTACATTTTCTTCCTGTCAAACTGTAATTTTAAATGTTTTTTTTCTCTCTCACTTCATAATTTTACTATTATTGTGGACTGTTAAGTTACATGAAAGGATGAAAAAGAGCTTAAAACAAGTACATATAGTCACAATTTTAGAACAACAATAAAGTTTAAATTGTCACTATAAAGTGCATATGTGCTGGAAAATATGTTAGTGAAAAATTCTCCATTATTTCAGCAGTAAAATGAAATTCATAATCTTTGACATATACATGATCAATAAAATTAGTGTTAATAATTTCAGAAATGCTTATCTCTGGACCTTTTTTTCAATTCCAAGTAATGTATTATAGTAAAAAAATTATTGCATGAAATAAAATTTGCAGCTCCAGTTTATTACTTATACTAAACTCAGAGCACATCTGAACATTCCTAAATTAGCTCTTAGAAAAGGAATAGGGATTTTTCTTATAAAATCTAAAGTCCAGAGGACCTGTGAAGCAATGAACCATAACAGATCACACCCTCCTATATAGTATAGAATCACAGAGGAGATCTCCAATATGTTCTCGTCTCACTTTTGGACAGGATACTGACATTGTTTAATAAAACAGTTCCACAATGCAGTAAATTTAATTTTGAATGTCAGTTTATTTTCTCCCTAATATTCATCTCCAGTTTAACTTCTCATAGACACAGTTGTCTTCTCCAAGCTGGAAAATCACAAAACTTTCTTTACTAGTTTCACTCTCTCCTCTCATCTCATTTGCAACAGATAGATCTTCTCGATAGACAAAGGCTGATGCTTATAACCTCATGGACAGTTAAATCCAGACCTCTGGGTTCACCTTGCTATGTTGTGGGAATTTGGGAAGAATAAGAGTGACAGCTTTTAAAAAAGATAGATAACTTCCTGATGTGAAGCACAATATAGTACCTTCTTACAGTGCTTTTGGGATTTTCCATATATAGCTTGTTTAGTAGACTCACACTAGGATGTGTGAGTTGTAATCCTGCAGATGTGATCAGTAAAGGCCAGTTTCCAGTTTGAGAAGCAGCATTTGAATAATATCAGGAATTAATTGAACATTAGCCACAACAATTTGTTCAGTAGCGCACTCCCTTAGTGGAAACACAGATGCTGAAATCATCCTGGCAGAAACACAGGAACCTCCAAGGTTGACTGGTGGTCTTAGTTGCCATAAAGAAACAGTTTAAACCTAAATTCTTTCTTAGATTTTTGCCTTAAATTAAGACTTACTGTTAGCCTTCCTCTCTTGCATTCTTTTCCTCACATCACACTTTTCTCTGGCTCATTATCTTTCCACCTTCCCTCAGGTAACAATCTATCAAAGTAAAGCTTTAGTCTGAACATGCTGAGAAGCCTCCAAATATCAGTAGTTTTCTGGGAGTGCCCCTGGAGAGAAATTTATTTTGTTAAAATACGTATGGAGATATTGTTGAAATCTATCAGATATTATATCTTTGCTGATTTGTTCTGTGCCTGAAAGATGCAGCTCTTGCAGGCATAGAATTTTGGTTTATAAAAAAAACCTTGTTCCTTGCATAACTGCCATCTTACTGAAAAAAAAAAATCCATGTTCCTTGAAGTAAATTGGCAGGCACTATAGCATACAGGAATTTTCAGGGATTGTAACCCCTTCTCCAATACATACAATATCAAATATTTTTGCCCCTACATGTTTCACAATTCTGTTCTCTGCCACCACATCACTTATATTAGGCAGCCTTTTCAGGTCATCAGCTGCAAAATAATTATGGTCATATTTTTAAAATGCGTGCTCCTTCTTGTTTTAACAGTTTTGCTAACCTGACTATCTCAGAGAAACCAGAAGCCATCTCCAGAGAAAGAATATAGAACTATGGGCTGTCAGATGGAGGCAATACAAACCGGGTTCTGTACAAATAAACTTGTACTGACCTGCTGAACAGGTAGTATATCTGCAGAAATCACCTGAGGTGAAACTAGATTAAATCTGGAATGTTCCTAGGAGATGTATTCCTAGGAGAGGTATTTGCCCTGCTCGTCCTCTTTCATAACATCCATTTATGGTCACAGTTAGAAATAGGATACTAATTCATGTGATTCATGTATCTGAAAGAGCATTCTATTCTTATGCTCTACCTTACTGTACTGTAGCTTTATACTTATGTGATTTTATATTTCAATAATAATACTTATTGTTATTGTTGTTAATGTTGTTATGGTTGCATCATTATAGAAATATTTAAAGGAAAATTCTAATTTTTTATATTATTTGCTTTCTTGAACATACAACTTTTTCAGTAATGCTTTATAGGCATCATTTAATATATTTTCACTTTTTAAGTAGAATAATTTTTAATACTCTAATTACAACTGGCTTCTTTGTTTACTGCAGTTTGGTTCACCCAATCTTTCCTTCTTTACAAAATTAAAAACGAGTATTATTATGCTTTTTTTTCCTCCTTAGTAATGTTTTAGTTTGAAATTTTCTAAATTAGACTGATTTTATAGTATAACATGTTCATAGAAAATTTGAGTTGTAAACCTAGCCTTTGAAAAGGGCATACAAATGCGGGCAACAAGTGAAAAATTGTATCATCTGTTGGCACAGCCTAGCAAGATGCTATTTTTCTGTTCACTGCAGAAAGTGTGGAAAAGATTTAGCAAAAGATTAGTAATCAAGAGTAACAGGATACATCTAGAATGGCTTCAGTCATCTACATTGTAAGTTTCCACTTCTCAGTGGTCGCAATATCTACTCTTTGTAGTTTAAAGAGGAATGAAATATGTCTTGTGGGCTAAGATTCAATTAACCTATTTTAGATATATACTTTAAAATAAGAAGAAGCATAAACGCACCTATTTCTTTCCATTGTCTTAAGACCACCTAGAATGACTAATTCAGCTACAGATGTCCCCACTCTGAAATTCTATGTGAAAGGTTTTTCTTACTGATTTTTAATATGCTGTTCCCTGGCACCCCACCAATCTGTACACTGGGTTTTCAGATTTAAAAAGACTAAATTTGCTCAAGAAAGGAGCTCCGTTGAGAAACCAAGAATCCAGTTAATATATGTACACACCAGAAAATTTAATGCTCAGAGACTATTTAGTATATACATTTAGGCTAAAACAATAAAATTGAAACCTCTCTCTACAGTCACAAACTGCCAAGCCTTCAAATTAAGACACTACATGCAAATTGCTGCTGGCTGTCCGTAAGGATACAATATTTATGACCATTATTCCTTGCACATATCCACAGTACATATACACCGGTTAAGTCATCTCTCATCCTTGTAATTGCCTGCAATGCAAAAATACTTGGGAGTTTTGGTGTTGGCTGTATTTTTTATGAAATTTATGTTAATAAAATGTAGACATTTTCCTGGTACAATATAATTGATCTATTTAAGACAGGAGATGGATCACATATTAGATGTTCTTCCTATTGATTAAAAAAAAACTGTTTAGACGAAAAACTTGGAAGGAAATATGTACACTGAGGTACAGACAGAGAAAAATGTCTAAGGGTTTTTAAAGTTCTCCGTAGTTATTGTGAATGCATAGTGTAAACCCAAAGCAAAAGGTGACCAAGACAGTTTCACAGAATCACAGAAAGCATAAGGTTGGGAGGTACCACAGTGGGTCATCTCATCGCACCCCCGTTGTGGCAGCCCAGAATATTCCTATGACGGTCCAGGAGGGTCTGAAGACCTGCCAGACAGTTTCGGGACCCTGGCAGAGAGCCCAGAATTCCGTCTTTGAACCTTGCCCGTGGACCCAACTCCCGACATTGAGAGATGAAATGCACAATAGAAAGAAAGTGTGTAATTAGCTTATCTNGCAAATTGCTGCTGGCTGTCCGTAAGGATACAATATTTATGACCATTATTCCTTGCACATATCCACAGTACATATACACCGGTTAAGTCATCTCTCATCCTTGTAATTGCCTGCAATGCCAAAATACTTGGGAGTTTTGGTGTTGGCTGTATTTTTTATGAAATTTATGTTAATAAAATGTAGACATTTTCCTGGTACAATATAATTGATCTATTTAAGACAGGAGATGGATCACATATTATATGTTCTTTCTATTGATTAAAAAAAACTGTTTAGACAAAAAACTTGGAAGGAAATATGTGCACTGAGGTACAGACAGAGAAAAATGTCTAAGGGTTTTTAAAGTTCTCCGTAGTTATTGTGAATGCATAGTGTAAACCCAAAGCAAAAGGTGACCAAGAGAGTTTCACAGAATCACAGAATGCATGAGATTGGGAGGTACCACGGTGGGTCATCTGATCCCACCCCCGTGCACAAGCAGGGTCATCCTAGAACACATGGCACAAGATTGGGACCAGATGGGTCTTGAATATCTCCAGTAGGGGAAACTCCACAACCTCTCTGAGCAACCTGTTCAGTGCACTTTCACACTCAGAATAAAGAAGTTCTTTCTCATATCCAGGTGGAACTTCCCGTGCATCAGTTTCTGCCCATTACCCCTTCTCCTATCGCTTGGTAGCACCAGGAAGAGCCTGGCTCCACCCTTTTGGCAACCTCCCTTCAGATACTTGTAGACATTGACAAGGTTCCCTCTGTCTTCTCAGGTCTGAACAGGCTGAGCTCTCATAAGAGAGATGGTCCCGTCCCCTCTAAATATCTTTGCCCCTAAACATCCAGACTTCTTCTGGACTCGTTCCAGGAGCTCCATTGCAAATGCTTTTGTTTACTGTTTTTTAAGAGCTTTGGAATATTATTCATTTTCCTAAATGTTGTTCCAGCAAGAATGAAATGTTCTGTAGAAATGGAACTGTTTTGTAATGAATGGAGGTCTTGATCAGGATGGGAAAAAAATATTTATTCGTGTATCTGCTTTTATTCTCACCCTTTAAGCATCCCTCTAGTTTCAGTGCATCTAAGACTGATGATTGTACTCTTTCTCAAGAAGAAGAAGGGTTAGGGTGAGTCATCAGCTTCTGGAGCTCTTCACCAAGAGAATGACGGTGATAGTGATGGTGATGCTTTCTTCTTCATCCTATGGCCTTTTTAGAATAAACTTTCATACTTTGCAGCATCCACTACACATAAAAAAACTACAGTTCCATGTTATACCAGAATTTGCATATTGTGTTTTATGTCTGTTACTAGTTTATTTTCTCTTTGTCCTTTGTAAAAGGACTAAATTTACCCAGGTCCTGTAGTTGTATTCCTTTAAAAAATGTAATTGACTGCTGGTGATTAGTTAATAGCCCTGAAATCTCTGCTTTCATGCTTGTGAAGTGTCTGCAGTTATTCTGTGATTGCACTCCTCTACATTACATCATTATCCTGGGGTCACTCTTTGCACTACACAGAAGAGTCGTGTTTCACTATCAATTAATTACATAACTATATCAAAAGTATATAGCATTGTGTTACATCACACAGTAATTCAAAGCTAAGCAAAACTAAAACAATTTAGACAAAAATGCTTAGTCTTCTCTTGGTTAGACAACTGGTCTTACAGATAAGAAAAAAAATAAAAAGAACTCCAGTCTCTTTCACAAATTAGGCAAGCCACAGCCGATAATTTTTTCAGAACCTGCAGCTGAATACAAACCTCTGACCTGAGACTACTAATAGCAACATACTTTTACAAGTCTGCAGAGATGAAATAACATCCTATAGTTTTATTCAAAGTTGTTTTTCTTAGAAGATTGAAATACAAAATAAATCTCTCTGTTTCTATCTCCACCATTCTTACCCCTGGCCACGACATCAGCACCAAAGTAATGTGACATATATTTTTCTGCTGTAGACATGGGAGATAGGATCTAAAAAATTGCTTGTACCTTTTATCTCTTTCCTTCTGGTTTGCTGGTTTTTGCCTCTTGATATTGTCTGTTTTACGGATACAAACTGAGTCTTCATCTATACCTACTGTATTACCATACACTCTCTGAGTATACAAAGATGGCTTGTGAAAGAGATTTTAGAAGTCGGATACCTTGCTTCCTTCATCCTTCCATAGAGGATCAATGATTTCAGGATTTTTTATTATTGTGTTGCATTTAATACTTCAACCAGAAGAAGTTATAAAAGCTCTAAGGTTTTTATGCCTTTCCCAGTCCAGCAAAGAAAGCCTTGAAACAATTTTTGCATACATATCTACAGTTGTGAAATAAAACAGAAAAAGAAGGAACGTTGTGGCACTTGCCAAATATTACCTAGGATTCAGGAATTGTTTTGGCAGATAATGGAAACTTATAAAGTAAGCTGCTTCCCTTCGTTTTTCTGACAGATTTAATCTTCTGAAACAGCTGTTGCCATCATTTAAAATTGTCTCCTTCAGTTTAGTATTACAAACCAGACCAACGTGTAGCACAGGATTAAACATAACACTATTTTTTGACTTTTAGGCCCCAGAAACCAGCTAATACATGCATAATGCTGGGCATAGTCCAAGTTGTGTTAGCAGTTTGAGCGTTCAAATGTAAGTCAGAATTCACCTGAATTCAAAACACCTCTGTGCCAATAGCTTCTGGTTTGCCACTTATACTCTCCTGGGTAAGAGGGGGGCTACTGAAGAGGCTGCTGCTTTTGGTTTTCTTCATTTCAGATCACCTCTAGGCAGCCTGGACCATAATAGGAAAAGATAGTTTGCAAAATTGCCACATAATCTGATTTTGCAGTAGCCTTTCACCACATATCCTCACACAGCAGTGAACTGATGCAGTGATGACAGTGATGAAAACACAGCATGAATTTCCGTTGCATTTTGGGTGTTTCTCTAGTATACTCAAGGCTAAAGTTTCCATGTCCACCTGAAATGGATTTACACCTCTTTGACACTCAACACAGTTCAATAAAACATAAAATAGTTTTAAATAAAAAGTAAAGTAAAAGTTTAATCTTGGTCTTCTTTTCATCCTTATAGTTCCATAGAATTGAACAGTGGTGTTTGTGAGAGCAATGCAAGAAAACAGCTCTGCACACATTACAGTTTTTTCATGATTATCAAAATTTGAGAATATTTTGCCCACCCTGAAGTTTTTAGAATTAAAATTATTCATAATTATTAGGGGTTTCTATATCAATTTCTCAGTCACATTAAGATAAAGTTGCATAAAGAAAAAAATCATAGTCTCTGTTTCAAGGAAAAAATACTGGTTAAAGGATATCAACAATGTTCATTTATATGCTTTGTGCAAACAGTTTAATTTTGTTGCTAGAAGTTGCTGAAATAACATATAGCAAACCACAGATATTTTGCAATTTGGTTTCTCTTCTGCTCAAGGGTTATTCCCAGAGAATCTTGTGCATTCAAACGTACTGCGTATTTGCTATACATATATAGCTTCCATTAGGAGTGAAAACTAAAATTCCATCCTTACTGGAAGTACAGCAGAAAAATATTCATTTTACCAAGAATTAGTCAATCTAATTCTTGTGAATCCAGTTTACTTCAGTCAAGAACAGCATTATTCATCTTGATTTTATTACTCACATCAAGACAAGCATAAAACATTCCTTTTTAATGGACATTTCTATGAGTTGTGCTAGTTGCCAAAATATTCAAAAATACAACTAAAATTGTAATTTTTGTACGTATGTATTTTTATATTTTTTAGTTGCCATGTAAGCTAAAAGAGGTCTTTTCTACTGCAGTTTTTCAAAGATTGGTGCTTTGCACAAATAAATGGAATATAAGCTTTTTACTAGTTAGTGTGTGACATATAGGTATTTATACATAAGTAAACATCCATAAGACGAGAGAATATTTGAGTGTTTGAAGAACAGAGTTTAGTGATCTTCAAAGTATAATGAAACCATAAAAAACAAAAATAAAACCTAATTATTTTCAGGTTTCTGTTTTGAAAATCCTGAACAACGAGTCTTTGGGAGTACTCAGAAAGAAATGAAGATATAACTAGCTTTTCATTAATTATTTTTTCTTTCTGCAAACCCCTCTTGGTATTTCCTTGTTCACTTTTGATAGCCCAGAATCCACCATTCACTTAATGCTGCATATACGAGAGGTTGCAATCAGACTTCTGTTACCTGGAAAGACAAATTATGTCATAAGTGAACCCAAAATACATGCATTTCACATATACTTCCTAAAACTTCCTCCCATACAAAATTTTACTATCTGAATAACAGCTAGTAGAATATGATTAATGTATTAATCTAAGATTAACACAGTTTCATTTCACAATTTTGGCTTCTTTTGTGCTTGTTCAGCAATATTTTAAAATTCATTGGAAAATTTGGATACTTCTGAATTTCACTGTATCTGAATGCTGCAGTTTTGTTGGGGGTTTTTGTTGTGCTAAAATAAGTGAGCAGTCATCATCTTCCTTAACAAATAACAGACATAAATTCCTACTTCTACTTCAGTTTTCACTCAGAATGGACTATAGGCATTTGGGATTTGTTGGTTCTTTTCGTGTTTGAAGTTGGGGTTTTGTTTGTTTTGGTTTTTATGGGTTGTTTTGGGATTTGCAATTTTTTTTCTGCATGGCATGCAGATTAAAATGTGAATTACTGCACAGCATTGATAAATTTTACATTAACTGTGTACACTGAATGGCAGATCTTATTGGAAAAATGTCAGAAAATTATGTGGTTAAAGAGATTATCATAATGAATATGCACAGCAAGTCTCCATTTCAGCTTTTTCAATCTTTTGAGTCTTTGATTTTGGAAGCTAGATTACACTCTTCTAAGTAGGAGAAAGTCAGTAGTGTGGTGAAAGGAAAAGAAGAGCAAGACCAAGTTTATACACTTAGTTCTTTCTTCAGTGGTATGATTTGTATGCTTCTTTCAAAGCTTTTTCACTGAAATATTTTTCACAGAAAATGGTTTAAATTTAAAATCTGAATTGTTCTCTGGAGATAACTAACTCTCTTTTGTGAGCATACAAAAGTGTGAAAGAGCTAGTCTCATTATTTAAATACATCAACTGGTGCTCAATTAATGCAGGATGAATGTAGACTAGGTTTATTTCTTTTCGATTTATTCCTTTTAGCCTGGTTTATTTCTTTTTGCTTTCTTTTCACTGAACATTCTGTCTGGTTTTCACAAAGGCCATTTTCTCTTTGATTCACTGAGGAATGTCATGAGCTAGTTACACTGTACTTTCCAGCTCACACAGTTCTCACATTGCATTAGCTGTCCATTGTTGAACAAGGATTTGAGAAAAAAGTCAGGAGAAAGTGAAACTCTACAGGACTTTCAGCTGATGGGTCTACTTCTTAAGGATTTATCCAAAATTGCAACATTACATATTGTTCTCTGTTTCATGTTATTTTATATATTTTAGATGACTTTGCAAACCATTTTCTTTTTCTGTTCCTAATTATCTTGATAAATACACTCTAGTGACAAGTGATGTTCAAAATATTTCTCATTAGAATTAAATGAACATTACGTAGTTCTGATTCAATTATAACTTCAGAAAAAGTCTACAACCCCAAAACTCTTTGACCAAGAGGAACAGCCAGCATTTAATTTTATTGTCAAAACTGCGTATTATATACCTATAGTAAGATTATTCCCAGGGTTTACTATATAAATACTTCAGCCTATAACAAAAACTCACTCAAGCCATAGCACTTCCATTTTTTATAACATCCTGAATGATAAACAGCAATGCAAAAAAATAGATAAGTAAGTAAATAAATAAATACATAAATAAATAAATTCAGGAAAACATTCCTACTTCTTATACAATAATTTGTCTATGAATATATTTCTTAGACTGAGTACCTTTTTATAATAGAATTCTGTAATGGATTGACTTTGGTCATCTGTCACTCACACATTAACAGACACACAGATTCTCTCTCACTCTCCCTCCTCAACAGGTGAGGAAATGGCAAAGAAAACATTCATGAGTCAAGACAGACAGGGAGTTAGTTCATTTACCTAATACTAATGCGGGCAAAACAGACAGAATTTGAGAAGAATAAATTTAATTTATTGTCAGTCAAAATAGACTAGGATTGTGAGAAACAGTGACGCCCTTCTCCCCTTAAAGGACCTTCTTCCCTACCTCATTTGTTTTTTTTTCCCAGATTGAATTCCATATTGCCATTCCTGAATCCTCTACCTTCCCCACCCAAGAAGTGGAGGGGAGGATTGGGTGTGGGGGCTGTCTTCAGTTCATAATATCTCCGCTCTGCTTCTCCTTCCTTCTCACACTTTCCCCCTGCTCAAGCATCAATCATCTCCACAGCCTGCAGTCCTTCAGGATAAGCCTTCTCCTGGATGGGCTTCCATAGACTGCAGTTTGTTCAGGCATATCCCCCTGCTTTTGTGTCTGAGCCTTCAACTAATTGCCCAACTTGTCTATGAAAACATAATCAGTAAGGGTTTCATTCAGCCTAGATGCATGCCACAGATGTTCTCTCTCATCAGAAAAAACAGGAGGAATGGTGATGTAATCACCATTTCATTCTAGGGTAAGGAAATCTTCCTTTCAAAAATCTCTTTACTACCTTAATTCTAAATTAAGATTCCTTCAAAGTGAAAACACCGTAATTCCTATGACATATCAAAACAGAGTGTATGTGTATACTTTTATATGTATATATATACATACATACATACATATATATATGTGTGTGTATATATATATATATACACACAGAGCTTTTAAGTAAACCTCGCTGCATTTAAAAAAAATCTTTAAAAAATTGTGTCAGAACTACCAGGTATTATATCATATTGTTCTTATGTTATTAATGAAGTTAAATAGGCAAATAAATGTCTGTGAGACTAAAATTTAATTTACCATATCAGTCAAGTGCAGAATATCTTCTGTAAAAATTTTCATCTTGGTTTGTTGTCAGCAATGAAACTCAACTTATTCAAACTTGTCTTTTCAACTAATGTAAACTTTGAGGAAGTTTCACAGGTCATTAAACATTGTGCTAATTTATAGAAAGTAAAATGCAAACTACGTTTCATACTTTTCTGTTTTCATATTCTTAATAAGGATCACGAATATTATTGTGAACAGACTGAATAGATTTCATATGTGTACCCCTATTAAGTGTTTCTTCCAAAAAGAGGATTAATCTTGAGCATGGCTTTGTTATTTAGCTAGTTTTATTCAAAGCAGATTCCCTGGGGCATTTTAATGAGAACAAAATGTGCAAGGAGTCACATAAACAAGCTGATGCACAAACATTTTGAATTTACATGCTATTACTATTAGGCACTTGACTTAGGTTTTTTCTATATCATGAAAAAGGGAAGTCACAAAACACACAATTTAAGAATTCATATCCATAGAAAATTATCAGATGATCCTAATTAATGACTAGTCAAATAACTACTAGTTAAATAACGGGAAAAGACATTAAGTCTGGAGGAAATCATCTTTCCAAGGTAATAAAAAAAAATAAAGTTAAATGCTTCTGATCAATATAAATCTTCAAGTGTGTTTCTATTTTCATCAGGCAAAGGAAGTTTAACTGAACTATATTCCTGACTGGCCAAGGCCCTTTCCTAGCAACTTAACTGTTGTCCCTAACTACTGTTAGATAGCTCAAGCCAAGAGGTCAACAAGCAGTTTCGTACTGTTGGCATCCATAAGATATTTAGCAAACAGGAAAACGGACAGGGAATTAGATTGAAAACTATCAGAACTGCTAGGCTAAGATGGTTGTGATCAGCAACATCAAGTCTGGATGGACAGAAGTCACTAGGAATGTGTCCTAGTGATCAGTAATTCAGCACTGTTTAACCTGGGTGACAGGAGAAAAAAAGTGCACCATCAGCAAGACTGTAGGCTCTACAAAACTCAGTGTAGGTGTGTCAGATGGGTATGTTGCTATTTAGAAGGACCTGAACAGGCTGGAGAAATGGGTTAATAAGAATGTAATGAAGTTCAACAACAGGAAATGCCAGGTACTGCCCTCGGAAAGGAACAACGTATAGGCACACATATTACTCAAAGCTGGTAACTCACTCAAATCTGGTCAGAGTTTGTTATACATAAAACCATATGATTTATTTAACTTATGACCAATCTGTTGAAATCATCTAATGAAACTACACAGCTGAAGAGTGTGGAAATGCACTTGCAGTCTTAGAATCACACAATCATAGGAAGTTTTGCTTTGGAAGGGACCTTAAATATCATCTATTTTAACCCCCTTTGCAGTAACATCTTCCAAAAGATCGATTCCTCAATGCCATATTCAACCTGACTAGATCACTGAATATCATGGGGCATCCACAACTTCTCTGGGCAATCTGTCCCAGTGTCTCACCACTCTCATGAAAAAAACCCTAAAAAAACCCCAAACTGCTGTTTGTCCAAGCTAAACATAACCTTTTTTAGTTTAAAACCATTGCCTCTTGTCCTATCACTACACACTCTCATGAAAAGCCTTTCTCCATCTTTCTTTTAACCCTCTTTTAAGTACTGAAAGGGCACCACAAATTCTCCCTGGAGTCTTTTCTTGTCCCTTCTAAACAATGAAATGTACTGTACATACAGCATACATATATTGTTTCTAGTAATCATAGAAGTTTTTCAGGAGGAAATAATCTGCTTGAATTAAGTAAACAAACATGAATTCTAATACAAAGTAATTAACAGAATTTCAAAAGTATCAGAAATTTTAATTACTGTCCACTGGCAAAAGCACTAAGAAAACCATAAGTAAAAGATTTAGCTGAAAGCTCTTTTCAGCCTGATTTTTATAATACTTTGAAAATAAAACAACACTGATTGAATGTGATACACATAGCTTCACAAAATTCCTGTGCTTTTGACATAGGCAAATTTTGTATCTATTTCAACATTCTTGTTCAATTGTCATTCAAAAAGAATTTAATCTGGCCTGATGACACTGTAAGTGAAAGAACAGAAACAGATTAGGCATTTTAGAATTGGCATTAGGGAAAATCAGTTATGGTAATGTGATCATGAAGATGTCAAATCCTATTTTATAACACTGGAAAAAAGTCTGAATGCAGTGTAACATATGCAGGCGAATGACATACACATGGGTAGATAACCAAGTGGCACTAGTTTTTGGGTTTTTTTAGTCAGTGAAGCTCTAATCAATTATGTCAGCTGAACCTCACAATTTCTGTTTACAGTCTATAATCTGTCTTTAGGTGGGTTAATTTTGAATTTAAACCATGCTGCCTTTAAAATATATCTGTATTTCCAGTTTCAGTTCATGTGTTTTAATGTCAAAACATCAGGTATTTCTTCACCACATTAAAAAAACTTGTAGTTTTGTGTTAGTATATTTTCTCAAGAGCACTTTGTAGATATGTAAAATTACTGAAATTAAATGTGTTTCTTTTTTCAGTTTCTACAATAGAAAACAAAAAAGAAAAAGAAAACTTGAAAGACAAATTAACCTTAAGAAGCTAAATTGACTGAAAAGTTTCATAATTTAAAGCAAGATTTAAAAATCTGAATTATTATAAAGATTTTAAATTGCACTTTGTTTTGTTTTTTTCTGCTGTTACTATCACCTTGTTTGATTTCAGAACAGCTTACTTCAAGATATACCTACCAATATACTTGTGAACTCGAAAGTCACCCTTTCTAAAGACAGGACAAATTTCAAACAGTTCAGAAGAGAATAATGGACCATTACTTCCTCATAAACTTGCTAATTACAAAAGGACTGAGATCTATGGCTACCATACATGATGTACTGTCAAAACGATGGATTTGACTTTGATAACACCTCATAGAAGTCAGAAACTTTATGTCCATATATTTAAATTATTACCCAGGTGGCATATTTCTTTTACTAAAATGTAGCTATTTCTAGCCTTGGGGAAGGCAATGAGCTGTCCAGCACTTAATTTTTTTATTTCACTTCCATCAGCACAAATGCACAGCATGAACAGGCACATCTGAAGCAACATGAGCTCATTATATCTGATTATTCATATCAAGCAATTTTTTGCACCTATATTTCTCAGCCTGTTGCTGTATTTGCTTGTCATCTGAAATCTAGATATGTGACATTTGAAATATATGGAAAGTATCAATTTCAAGGTTTGATTTGAATATGAAAATATCTTTGATCCCTTCCAATACTTTCTTTCCCAGAAAAACCCTGTGCTGCTTAATATGAAACAATACGTTCTTTATGCATGCCTGAAAACAGATGTAGTTAAAGAACCACTATTAACTTTCTGTTAAAAGCAACATGCTTTCACATAATTACAATAAACTTCATTTTGAGTTCTATGGAATCCAGTTTTTTTCACATTTTTATCAGGAATGCACAGCGTAATTTTTTTAAAAAAAGAGGTCAGTATATGTGTCAAGGAAAATGCATATAAAGGAAATAGGAATATCAAATATGTCACTGCAGAGATTTTATGGCTCATGTTTGTTATTATACACTGCAATATATTTGTGGTGTGGAACCAGAAAGCTGGTATCCTCTCTCCTCTCACAATAGATGGGATAAATAGTATTGATCGTCACCTGGGTAAGTCTGCACCCAAAAGGGAACCTGGCCACCCTTCTGGCTCTCCTCTTTGGCAGTCAGTTTTGCCAGTGTCATACTCCATTCCGACATGTGAAAACTGCTCTAGGAAATAAGGGATTCATACTTCCCAAAGAAACTTACACTTTCTGTCTATGCTCAAGTATCATGAACTTCTGAGTTATGGTTATGTTATGGATAATCTTAACCAATCTCTGTACTCCACATCTAGTCTTTTTAAAACACATACAATATGGAATGAAAGAAAACATTTGAGAGAAAAGAGATGTCCACACATCCTCATCTTAGTGGAAGAAACAATACAGAAATTGTGGACAGGGTCTATACAGAGACAACTTGTGAAGTTAAGGAAAATATCTCCTCCCACAAAATCATTGAGTAGACTGTATGTTTAGCTACCGCCTTCTATCCCTTACTGTAGCATGAAAACATCCCTGTAACATCAACACTGTTTTCAGCACAGAGCCAAAACCATGCCATGCACAACCTACTCTAAAGAAAATTAATTCTGTTCCAGCCAGACCCAGTACAAGTGAAGGATACTTTCAGGGAAAGAAGTCATTTAAAATATGATTTAGTGGTGAACTTTATAGAGTTATGAGGATAGAATCAAGGTCCTTTTTCAGCATATGCAACAAAATAAAAATAGTGTTACAGGGAAAAACAGAGGAAATAAACTTTTATTTATTTTTTTTTTTTAATTTCAGAAAACATTGTTGACTTCATTAGAAGGGCTTTAAACTAGGGTAGCTGGGGAGAAGATTACAACCAGCAGTGCTGCAAGAAGCAATGGACAGGTCTGCTGAGCAAAGAGCATAGGGTGGTGTGAAGGGAAGGGATCAAAAAGTCAACAAAATTGTGACTGGGGTTACATCCAGCACATGCGTGTGGGCAAGGAAGTGCCTACAGGGCCCCATGGTGGACAAATCCCCCAGATTCTTTCTGGGAACATGCTGAAATGGCAATGTGCTCTGCTGAGGCCAGGTTTGCACCCCCCAACTACTGGGAGGAGGAGAGGTTTGGGTGTGTGGTGGCAAACCCTCTGATCTGCATAAGAACAGCCCAGGTGCAGAGGGGGTGAGCAGCACTGCTGGGGGATGACCACGGCAAACCTACCTTTGTTTAGCAACAAGCTGGGTTTTGAGACAGATGGGGCAGGAGGCTGATAAGAAACAGATCCTGCAGTAAGTCAGGTAAATGTACAAGTGATATTCATACAGCAAGGTAAAACTATCTAAGGTTCCAATAAAGGCACTGAAGTGGTAGCACCTTTTCACCATTACGTTGGAAAAATGACATATGAATCATTTATGTTTTAAATGCACCCTGCAGAAGAGCTGTGCTACCTCCATTCCAAAAATCAATGAGGTCATGTTGGGTTTTTACAGTCCTGTACATTCAGTCATGAATAAAACATTCTTTTCTATGCTAATAAGATCCATAAAAATGTTCATCTAATAATATATACATTGCTTGTAGTTTCTAAACAAAACTCAAGAGGTAAGAGCTTCTAGGGGTTTTATTTTGCAAATATTTGTTTTAAATTATTTATATGTGGTAGGAGGCTTCTAGATACTGGAAAGATAATCACATTGTTTGTTATTCAAAACAAACTATGCTGAAATATTTTTAAATTATACTACATATATATGATACAGTATACACAATGCAGGTTATGTTATAGTCACACTCATTGCTGGTTTTGTTCTCCTGAAGTGAGCCACTGATTTGTTTGATTGGCTTGTACAGTTCTAAACAGTCTCTCTACTCTCTTTTTAGAAGTACAAATAGCTCAGCTTTAAGGCAGGGGTTAGCTCTTCCCTTCATAACTAGCTGTGTGTCTTAGTGGTACAGAAAATGTCTTTCTTTTAGAAAAGCGGTGATTGAGAAACAAATTTTCAGAAACTTTTGAAATACACTGTTACAATTGTTCTTTTTCTTTCTTCCTGGTCATGCATGAAAGCCATTTGGAAGTATCCTGCTGAATTCCAACTTTCTCTCCAGAAAGATACAACAGTCCAGTAGGAATTATGTTTTAACAGCCCGGGGTTACAGTTTGTTCAGCCTCAAAGATGTACTTTCAGGTGTTTTTACAGTAGGTATTCACAGAAAAGATGAAGATTTAAGAGCCTGTAATAATAAATTTCGAGGACTCAATTAATTTGCTACATTTGTGTCTACCTAGGCCATTTGAGATGACCTAGGTACCTAAGAGAGCCATGTGAGCCTGACAAAGCAGGACCTACAGCAGATGTTTGATCTTGTAGATGGCCAGCTGGAAGCCAGGCAGGATATGTGTCGTGGTTTGACACTGCCCCAACACCAGGCACCCACAAGAGTCACTCGTTCACCCTTCCCTGTCTCAGCTGGGCAGAGGAGAGAAAAAATTAACAAAGGCTTCATTACTTGTGATAAGGACCAGGAGAAAAAAAAACTTCAAGGGCAAAACAGGCTCAACTTAAAGCTGTAAAGTGAATTCATTACTAACAGAATCAAAGGAGGATAAAGTAAAATAAGCCCTTAAAACACTTTTTTTTCCCCCCCAACCTCTCCGTCCTTCCCACCAACAGCGCAGGCAGACAGGGCATGGGGGTTTGGTCAGTTCATCACTGAGATCTTCTTTTTGTGATAAGGACCAGGAGAAGAAAAAACTTCAAGGGCAAAACAGGCTCAACTTAAAGCTGTAAAGTGAATTCATTACTAACAGAATCAAAGGAGGATAAAGTAAAATAAGCCCTTAAAACACCTTTTTTTTTCCCCCCAACCTCTCCGTCCTTCCCACCAACAGCGCAGGNTTCCCCGTGGGCCCATGGGCTGCAGGGGCACAGCTGCTTCACCATGGGCTGCACCATGGTCTGCACCACGGCCTGCAGAGGAACCTCGGCTCTGGTGCCTGGAGCACCTCCTGCCCCTCCTTCTCCACTGACCTTGGTGTCACCATGTTGTTTTCCCTCACATGTTCTCACCTCCTCCTCTTCTCTGACTAGAAGCAAAAACTGTGCATGCCCCACTTTGTTTTGATTTTCTTCTTAAATATCTCATCACAGAGGTGTTATCAGCCTCTCTCACTGGCCCAGTTCTGGCCAGCAGCGTGTCCATCTTCACAGCCATCAGGGATTGGCTCTACTGGACATGGTGGAAGCTTCCAGCAGCTTCTCTCTCCAGAAGCCACCTCTGTGGTACCCACCTCTACCAAAAAAACAGGCTGTCTGAAACCAACACACTATGCTAAGACATCAAGATGAGATTCTGTAATTTTTTCTTATATTAAAAAAATTAGCATGAATCACACAGTCAGGGACCCCAAGAAGTTATACACCTGATCAAAACTCAGTTCTCCATATACAGGCTTCCAAAGGCTCACTGTAGCTGGCTAGTCAGGCTTTCTTTAAAATCCTTTTAGTCAAGAGTTTGGTAAATTTGCAGTTTTGTTCTTTGTTGGTTTTGGTTTTTTGGGGGTTTTTGGTTTTGGTTTTTTTTTTTTTGTTTGCTTGTTTGTTTGTTTGTTTGTTTGTTTTTCTTTTCCTTATAAGACTTCTATTCCTCCTCTTTGCAGGGAAAATACATTTCAAGTGAAGTTTGATCACTCTGACTTCCTTGTCAGACATTGTACAGAGACAGATAACATAAAAATTATACTAGGAGCTGTATTCTGAGATTTGAAATGTAGCTAGCTACCTAAAAGACCAAGGAATTAGTCTTTGCCTCAACTTGGGTGTTTTGAAGAATTTCCTTAAATTTTATGCTTTCTTTCCCTCTGACTTCTGTAAAGATTTTATGGAATTTTGATAGTCATATTATTAGGGAATGCTCAAGATAAAATCAGAGCTAAATATTTAAGAAAGGAAATGATGATCTGTAATAGGTCACCATTAAGGATTAAATAAAATATAAATGAAGATTAATATCTTTCTGTCATGAAATTTTGGAAGGGTAGGCTGAACTTTGTTTAGCATGCATAATCTTCAAACAGAATATATTCAGGGTTGTGGTTTTTTGTTACTTGGTTTTGTTTATTGGAATCTTTTAAAACATGTTACTTAATGCAAAACATCTCCTGCTCCTAAAGAGTACTACTTGTAGAAAGCAAAGAAAGCTAAACAAATGCACCTTCTTTTTCCTTGTTCCCAAATGCAAAAAGAAAGCTTTGTTTTTCTTAGGTGGCATCTATCTGTCCAAACAAGTAAAACCTATTTTGGAAGCATAAAAGGATTCTTACATTCCTCATGACAATGAAAAGTAGTTGCAGAAGCACTATTGTGTCTTATTCACATCTTACAGGTTTATTTCACTGTAATTCAATGACTTTGTGACACTTATTACTAATTTATCTTGAGAGGAGTATCCAGACTATTAACCATTGCCTTGAGCATGATCCTCTATCGAAGCAACAATGCAAGCCAAAAATTTTATTAAAGACTTGTTGCAAAGAGAATTGAAGTGTACTTCTTCAAATCTTTAATCACTAATAAATGAGTGAAGATTTTCTGAGTGAGTCCTGGACAATTACTAACTCACTTGAAATTACTTCCACTTTTTGATAAGCTAACTCTGTTGTCAGCAGAGGTCCAGTATTTCTGCTTTCTTTGTAATAGGAAAGTCTCTAATATGAAACTATTCATTATTTGAACAGTCTCTGAGATATATTTTACTTTAAATTTTGTCTTATTTTGAGCAACTGAACATTTAGAATTAAAATATTCATAAAAAATGTAATGAACTGTAAGTAGTACTTAGAGTTAAAGAGTACCCATCTATCTCACTTTGATCAGGTGTGAAGGATCAGGTATCTGGCCCATAATTAGAAACATTTAATTGTGCAAAGCCACACAGGAGAAGTCAAACAGCTTTATTAGAGATCTGAACACCAAAAGAGAAAATTGCATAATGACATATCAAATTATGAGACATGTTATTGGCTGCATGTCTGCTTTTGTTTCTTATAAGATGGAGTGGGCAGATTTTAGATTACTTTATTTTAGATTACTTTATTTTGGACTTAGTGGAACCAAAACCATTGATGGAGAAAGTCTATAAAGGGCTAGGTTAGCTAAAGATAATTTTATAAGTGTTCCTTATTATTTATTGCAGCTGTTCACAAAACTCTAAGTACTTTTACATAAAAACTTACCTTTATCTTCAGATATGCACATATAACCCCTCATCTACACACATATATATATACACACACACTTGCAAATATAATTTATCCACCTGCCCTGGTGAGAGGCAACCTTTTTTTTNTATAATATATTATGTAGGGTAACAAGCCTTGGAGCAGATTACAAAATTCAGAAATCAACCTTGTTGGACAGGTGTTGTGATCAGAGCCAAGAAACTGTAGGCTTCTTCCTTCCTACTGGTGTAACTTTCATATGCCCTCCCATAAAATGCAGGCTCCATTCAGAGGTTAGTGCCTCTTTTAGCACCACAAGAGATGGTGGAGCCTTGCAGTCAGAGAAGAAATCAAAACTTCAGCCTAAGCTCTAGAAAA
The DNA here is from genome assembly GCA_013397175.1 of Platysteira castanea. NCBI lineage: Eukaryota > Metazoa > Chordata > Aves > Passeriformes > Platysteira > Platysteira castanea. Next base: position 288,372 of record VYXC01005810.1, read on the forward strand.
TTATTTGGGAGGAAAAAAGCCCAAAGCTAAACTTCATTGCATGCCTTCAAGTATAGGGTCTCATATAAATCACAAATGGCTAGCAATTCTTCACAAAAACTCATGGCCCAGCCAGGGAAAGGATTTGAGACTTCAATCAGGGCTCAGTGTTTCTTTTTTTCAATATGTACAGTGCGCTGTTTGACTTAGAGACCACTCAAAGATAATCAGCTTTTTTCTTGTTATATGAAGACTCTGTAAACTTGACTGAGGATTCCAGATTTCATGGTGCACTATCCAAAGTTAAGTTATACCTCTCTGTATCCCATAAAGGAACAGGTTTTCCCTTAAGTTATACCAAATTCTCATTTCAAAATGATTTGTCGCGAAAGTGGAAGCCAGAACCACATGAGGTTCTCAAGTCTTTCCTACAGTACGTGTAGGAATGTTTCTTTAGAGTAAAGATTCAAAAAACCAGAGTTTCTGAGGCAGAAACTAGCCTTGAGTCATCAGAAAGCACTAAACACTAAGATCTTTAAAATTATAAGCTCAAGGCTGTATGAAATAGTTTCCATCCACTTGGGATGCAGAGAAAGTTCTCTCTTAAGGATGATCAGCAGACTCGAGGGTGTGATCAAGAACAATTTAACTTGTAAATAAAAGCTAGAAGCATACTCAGAGGTCCTACCTGCCCTATTTGGATGTCCTAGAAGCTAAAACACTGTTAAAAGTACAGGTAGGTTCTTAAGACTGTCTGCCTTAGATCTATTGAAATTCCCATTGACCCGTGCCCCAGTACTTTTTATTTCCTTTACTTAACCCACTGTGCAGGAAAAATGGAAGTCCATAAGCAATGTCTGCATTGTGTGAGTAAGTGACCCTGGAGTGTGTGTGTTCTGAGAATACTCAGTTTCTGGCTGTACACTGACTTTTATGCTGACTATGAAGCTTCTTTGAGCTCAGGGAGTGACAGAACTGCAGTGGCTCAGTGACTGTTCAAGTTAAGCAAAAATATTACATGTTATGAAGTTGTTGAAAAAAATCTTTTTTTCTTTAAGACAGAAATGTAGAACTTCAGGACATCATCTCTGCTTAGTATTTGCTCAAAATGAACTAGTCTTTATAAACTTTAGCCCTACTTTGAATTTATTTTTTTCCCTTTCCAGACAATGGAAATATTACATATTTAAAATTTTGGAAGAAAAGGTCACTAAGAAAGTTACATACACAAACATTTCTCAGAAGGTCAAATGCAGGCATCTGGATCCTGTCAAAATCAATGAGTACAATATCAGTCACTTTTGAAACTTTTGATGTAGGAACTCTATTTTCCAGCATTATTTTTCAGAAACTTAGTACTTCTTATTTCTTGTTAGACTGTGGCTTCATTTATTTGAAAGTAAAAAAAAAATCATTAACAATTAATTAGTCCAAAGACTTGACTATTAATATTAAATAATTACAACTTCCACAGACATATAACAAATAGCCAGATTCCTTTAAAACTATGAAGAAACCACTCAAATTTATGGTTTGTTCTTTTGATAGCATCTGACCCTGATCTTCAGTACACCTTCATTAGTTTTGTATGTGCAACCAGATCAACCCCTGATTTGCATCATTTATCAGTGAAAATAGAACCAGGTCAAATTAGTTCAATTACTAGAAACTGTATTAGCTTCATCACTCTTTCTGTAACCTGAAACAACCATTCATCTCATAGAGTAACTATTAACTACATAGGAAGGCACTTCTTCCTCCATTTTCCCCTTCAGCTCTGCTAGATCTAGATAAATTGCCATAATAAAAGCTACTAGTGAGTGAGGAAATATAGCAGAGGAAGGGAGAGGGAGAGAAAGAGAAAGAAAGGAGAGCTCATCTGCTCCCCTATCAGATTAATCAGATCCTCTAAAGAGATTTTAAATGCCTGTGACACGTTTTTTATTCTCAGCATAATAAAATTCTATCAAGCAACTAGAAGAAAACATCATTCATATAGATGACAAAAAGACAGCTACCACAAAAACCAAACATGAGATATTAATAGTTAACTCATATGCTTTTCCCTATAATCTAGTCCAATAAATAAGCAAAATGAACCTTAATAGAAGAAACCAAAAATTTGCATATGAGGCTTTTGTTGGAAAAATCAATAAAACGACCGTAACTTACCATCTAAAATGGGTGTCTATAAAAGAAAAATATCTCCCTTTCAAATACAGAAGAAAAGAGGGAGAAGTAGAGGAAAAGATAAACAAAAGAAACTGCAAGAAGTAATCTCTCTGATGACTCTTTTTACGTTTTTTGTTGCGAGCAGATTCAGTTTAATGAACACATTTGTTGTGAACTCATCCTAATTGCAGTGTGCCCGGGGAGCAGACATCCCGTTACTTAAAATGTTACTACACTTGTGATGATGAACTGCCTACATATTATTCTAGTAAATTTGTTTTATGCTGTTTTACTGCAGCTGAATTTGTTCTACTGTTGATTCAGGGATTTTCCAGGCTTTCCATTAAAAAACCTATTTCTAGTCATTTATACTGGGGATGTTAAAGGGTAAAACATACGAACTACAACTGACTGACACTTCAGTTCCTTCACTGTTAAATGGGATTCTTGAAATTATTTTATAAAAGCCATACTGACAATATATGGTGAGAAATACTCCACATTTGCTGATCAACTTAATTTTGTCAGGTTTTTGCCTCCTCAAACTTCTCCTCTCTGTTTTATGTTGAGATTGAGCTACAAAATTAGGAGCCAGGGTCTCAGCTGCTGTAAATAGACTTAGTTCTATTGCAGTCATTGGGAGTCTATTGATTGACATCAGCTGTATTTTTTTTTATTTTATAGTTCTTTTAACTATGTATGTATAAAAGATATTTCAACAGTGTTTTTAGTCAGGGAGATAGTTTATCACACCATGTCTAATGTTCCTAGTACTAAGGACTACTATTTTATTATGGGCAAACTACTATATCCCCATTTCAACTAGATCTGCTAAAGGTTGCAATGAAGAATTCTTTTATTTCTGTAGAATATGCTTCAGTAGAAGTCTTTAAAAATACGTAAGACAAAATCATCAGGATTACTATAACTATATTTCACCTTGCCTTGTCCATATTTGGGATAAGTAGTCTCATTAGAATTCTTCCAGCCCTGTCTTTCTGTGACTCTTTGTGCCATGGTGATACAGTAAAATCATTGTCTCTTAAACCTGATGACACCAGTTGAAGCCTTCACTTCCACTTACATTTAAGCAACCCCACAATGACGTCACAGTGCCTGATTCTCCATATTACACTCATCATTTCTCACTTCTAGCTGTCCCCTCAGTCAAATGTAGGGTGAAACCTTCTGTGACAATACGACAATATATTCCTTATTTTGGTGGAATTCTCTGCTACAGTGACCAAGAAATCCTCAGCTGACCAGGAGACTTAAAAAAAAGGAAATTTCTGTATCTTTCATTCTTGGGGTTTGGGGGGAGAGGGATGCTGGATTTTTTCGTGTGTGTTTCTTTGTTTATTGTCCTTATCCATTTAACACAAACACTTTCCTTATAGCAAGAAGAATCAAGAGAATTTTCCAGCCCTGAGGTGCTCAAAGGCACTTAGGAAAGAGTAAATTTGAATTAGTTTGTTACTGGGATCAAACCTAAGTTATTTCTTTTTTATTTCTTTATTTAATCTTGGTGAGAAATCAGCAGTTGCATCTCAAGATCTGAAATTTAAGACAATCCAGGGAATTACGGGCTGATCAGCCCCACCTGAATCCCTGCAGAGATGATGGAGTAAATAATCCTGAGAAAATTTCCAAACACATTAAAAACAAGACAGTAATTGGGAGTAGCCAACATGGACTGCGAAGGGTAAATCACACCTGGCCAAACTGGTTGCTCCCTACAGCAGAACGACTTGCACAGTGAGTGACAGGGTGGGGTGGGTTAAAACCTGCAGGCAACCAAGCACCACACAGCCCCTCTCTGACATGCACACCCCTGCCCTGCAGTCAGGGGGCTGGGAGAACTGAAAGGACAAAGAAAACTCACCAGTGAAAGAAAAACATAACAAAACAAAACCTCAGTAAGTGACATAAAAGCTATTTGGCCAGGTGTGATTTACCCTTTGCCAGTCCATGTTGGCTACTCCCAATTACTGCCTTGTTTTTAATGTGTTTGGAAATTTTCTCAGGATTATTTACTCCATCATCTCTGCAGGGATTCAGGTGGGGCTGATCAGCCTGTAATTCCCTGGATTGTCTTAAATTTCAGATCTTGAGATGCAACTGCTGATTTCTCACCAATATTAAATAAAGAAATATAAAAGAAATAACTTAGGTTTGACCAGTGTCCAGCCAGTCACTGAGCAATGACGATTTTAGAAAAACTCCCTTTCTGCCAGTGCCTTCCTAGTTTTATTGGTGAGCACAACATCTTATGGTATGAAATACCTATGGTCAATTTGAGTCAGCTGTCTCAATTTCTTGTGCACCCCCAGCGTACTTGCTGAGGGAGCAGAATGAGAAACAGAGAAGTCCTTGAAAGAGCTGCACAGCAGTAGCTAAATCATCATTTAAGCTTTAGTTTAAAAAATATAGCACCATGAGGACTGTTGTGAAGAAAATTAACTCAGTTGCAAGCAAAGCCAGTATGTGGGGAGCCCGGCCTGTTTTTCTCAATTGAACAAGGGTTTTGACATTGTCTCACATAAAACTCCAATAAGTGGACAGCGAGGTGCACTGAAAACTGCCTGAACTTCTGGGCTCAGACCATTGTGATCAGTGGCATGAACGCCATCTGGAGGCCAGTCACTGCTGGTGTTTCCCAGGCACCAATACTGTGCTTGGCAATGTTGAACACATTCATTAATGACCTAGATGGCAGGGTGCCAAAGTACACTTTCAGCAAGTTTCCAGGCAGCATAAAACTCAGAGTAGTGGCTGATATCCCTAACAGGCAGGTTGCCATGCAGAGGGACCTGGACAGAGTGAAGCAATGGACCAGTAAGAATCTCATTAAGTTCAACAGTGGGAATTGCATAGCCCTGCCATTAGAAAATAACCCTGTGCACCAATACAGGCTAGAGACAAGCACCGTGGGAAGCAGCTGTGCAGAGAAGGCCCAGATCTACAGGTGGACACCAAGATGCCCATGAGGCACCAATGTGTCCGTGCAAAGAAGAGTTCCAACAGCCTTCTGGGCTGCATTGTCAAAAGCATTGCCAGCAGGATGAGGGAGATGATCCTTCCCCTCTACTCAGCACTGGTGGGACACAGTTGGAATATGGAGTATAATTCTGTCCTCACCAGCAGAGGCAAAACATGGACATACCACGGTGCGTCCAGGAAAGGGACATAAAGATGAACAAGCGCTTGGAAGATTTTTTCTGTGTGAGGAAAGGAGGAAAGAGTTTGGTCTATTAGGCCTGGAGAAGGCTCTAAGGACAGAGGGACTGATGGATATTATTTGTTTAAATATCTGATGAGGAAGAGTTGGAGATGTTGCATATATTCAAGACCAAACTGCATATATGTTGACCCTGCTCTGAGCAGTGAGGTTATAGCAGACAGTTTCTGGAGATTTCTTCTGGCCACAGTGATTTCATTAAATAAGATAGATGTAATTTTTCCATTGTTATGTAAAATATTTTTTTCCTTATGGTTATAACTATAAAGAACTCTTCAAAAATGTTTCCTCTTCCTTATAACTCTGGAAATTAATTAGATTTTTTCCCTATTTTTTTTTCCCACAAAATAAAAGAAAAGATGTTTCAATAAGCATATTTTATAATCATCTGTCTGCATTAACCTGATGGAATATATGATATTCTACACAATAAATTTAAATTTAAGTGCAATACAGATTAGGAAAAAATAGTCACCACTATTGTCCTTCTCTCAAAAGAATCCCTAATCCTAAAACCATCAGCTACTGTATTTTTCATTTAAAAGACATAATGAAATCTCATGTACTCCATTTCCCTGTAACAACTGGGAACATAAGAAGACTATCTTGTGTGGCTATAGAACTAGTTCTTTTGCTTGTTGTTTTGTTTTTGAGCTTTTTTAAGTTAAAATACGTGTGCTAGTAGTTCAAAGGCATTACAAGAATGCAGAAGCTAGTTAATAAATTTCAATTAAATTTATTTTATTGACTACAATTAATAAAGAGCTGATTAAAATAAATTTCAATGATATTACAAAAAATGTATACTGCACAACAGCTACAGTATCAGGAATATTAAGGCAGTGTAAGAAAGCCTGTAGACAGGTATTTTAACCTGCCCTTTGGTGCAGTGCAGCTTTATCCAACAGGCAAAATATTTGCTCTTCCAAGGTAATTGTATTAAAACTCTAGAAATCATTTATCTCTGAAAATGATGGTTTCACATTCTGCATGAACTCACAATTTGCATCAGAAGATGGAAAATCACTCCAAGCTTCCACTTAATTTGGTGATGGAATTTTAACAAGAGCTTCCCAGGATTCCCCTCGGGCACATCATTGCTGCAGTTCTTTATACTTTGAAGGACATTGGGAAGATGCCTGCTGCTGAAGTATGGTGCAGTATACTACAAGAGGAGATTTCATTTGTAGCACAGCAAGATGGAATTTCCCAGAGGCCCTTCAGGGGATGTGTCGTATAGAAGAAATACATGCCCACATGCAAGCACTGCAGCAAACTGTTTGTGCTCCTTTTGTACCTAGATGATTAAAACTGTCAATTTAATGTTTAATTTCTGCATTTAATTCATTATGCCTAATAGCTAGATATTTAAAGCAAAAATAAATGAGTTTTGCAATATCTTCTGGGCTTGAAATATTACAGGTGCATTAAAGTCCCCTTGACATACGTGTTGAAAATTATTGGTAAGATTTAAAAGGGAAAATAAAAAAAACTATTAACTGGAGATCATTAATATTTATTTTAAATATTAATGTTGAAACAAACATTTTCTAAATAGACCTACATCATGTGCTTCTTGTAAAGATTGGTGTTGTAATTGCCTTGTTTAGTGAACAGTATAAAGCTAAATACTCTGTAAGGAAACAGATAGAAAATTAATTTACTTCCTCCTTCCCAGGCAAGTTCAAGTGAGCACCAAGAGTTTGGAAAATTCTAACCATGAATAATTATATCCGTGAAAAGGCAACATTTGCTGTCTTTTGATTCTCTCCAAATCCTGTTGTGTTTTGATTTGCAAAGGCCATATTTTCCTAAGGAATAGGTTAATTAAAGAAAAAAAATCCATTTCTGCTTGAAATTCCTTTAATTGAAGATTTAATTTCAATTCTTATTGCAATGTCAAACACAGGCAACCACAATTAAACAAACACAAAGAAACCTGCACTGACATGAAAAATGATCAGTATGCTGGTGTAAAGACCTGGTTAATTCCCCCCCTGCCACTCCTCTTCCTGTGAAAATAATTTGCAATTTTTTAATTATGGTTTCTCAAAGGAGTTTTTAAACACCTAAATATGCACAAGGCTGGTCATTCATGCTAATTAAAAACTGCAGTCAGTCTTGAAGCAGTGCAGATAATTTCTACTGGATGAACCAGGAGAAATCGAAGCCTGCTGAATGCAAGGAGATGGATATGGGATAAGTGCACATATACTTGAACCCTGTGCATGAACCAAGGTAGTCAGGGCAGAGCTGCCTAGCAGTCAGGAAGAAACATCATTTGTTAGCTGCACTAATAAGTTTCACATTAGTGCAGTTGGAACAGCTTAGAATGAAGTTGTGGGCAGGTGATCTTGATTTTGCCTGCATCTATTAATGTAAATACATGCTCTAACACAGTCAGACTTCTTTAGGACCAAGAAATAAAGACAAAGCTGGGAGAGGATGTTCACGTTCTATTGGCCTTGCTTATTTTCCCATGTTTTTGCTTCAAAGTTAAAAAAACAAAAAAACAAAAAAAACCCCAGTAGAGTCTTCTCAGTCTTATGGTGAGAAGAAGAAAGAAAAAATAAAGTAATACAAATACATTTTTTTAGGACGAGATTTTTAGGGAAGAAAAATGGAGAAATGTCCAGTTTTCCTTTTTCATATTTCACTGAGTTTCTGGATTCCAGGCATTATTTGTCTTTGCAGGAAGTAAAAAAATCGCTTTGAAAATCCCTGGAAAACTCAGAGAAGTAACAGAAAAAGATTTTTTTGAAAATCAGACAATATCTCACCTGAGAGTAATGCAATTTCAGCTGATCCTGTAAGGAAAGACTAAAGCTCTGCTCCTTTTTTAAGATACTTCATTTCAATCATGAAAAGGTTATACCAAGAACCCAAAATCTGTGTAGCTATCAACTGTGAAAAGGAAACAATTCACTATGTTTGCAGGCAGAACTTCTTTGAGAAAGACATACGGTTTAAGTCCTCGTTTTATTGCCTTATTTTTCAAGGTCAAATTGTGATACTTATTTATTTTGGACGTAATCTTTTAAGAAGGATTGGCTTCATAGAGTTGTTCAAGATTAATATTGGACTATCTGTCTCTAAGAAATTATATTGCTCTTATGATGTTTACATGGGATCAGAGAAGTTCTTACCATTTTTAGTTTTTTGATGGCTAAAAAAAGTTCTGTTTTGGTGGGTTTTTAACAGCTTTGTGGTTAGAGACTCAATCTGCAGTTCATTTACTCTAAGGTGTTGTCTGAAATTATTTATAATCCATTGGCTAAAACAGAAGCCTCAGAAAGGCAGTTCCTCATGTACTGCTTTAAAAAATATTAGTGTTCCTTATCTATAAGCACAGTGTGAGTTTTTGTCATTTTATGTGAAAGTGAAAATATATTCTTTTATCTGAAGTTCTTAGAGAGCCAGAAGAAAAATGTCAGTGGATGAAAACTGCATACTATTTGTCTGATTGTTCAACTGTCAAGAATAAACATTTGAGACAATGACTTAGCCATTTGCAAATATTACCATAAACATCAACATGGTAACAGACTCTATAGTGTTGCATGAGTTAAAAGAGAACAAGATCCCTGTATCTTGTTTAAGATTCTAGCTTTCATCTCCATTTCAGCTATTTATTTCCATTCATACACACAAGACATAGAATAACAGGAAAAAATATGAAAGACAAGATCAAATTCAGACATCTGGATTCTTGTGGCCTCAGGTACGTACTCTCATCTATGTAAACATGTGTTATTATTTAATGCAATCTATCCTACAGACTAGATAGGCATTGTAAAAGCAGAGGATTCAAATAATTTGGCTCTGTGTCTTATAATCCTTTCTACTTGGGAATCGAAGAGAATCTAAAAATATTTGCCAGGCTGTCACTTTTTCCCTCAAAAAAGGAGAAAAAAACCCAATGGAACAAAATTAAAAACCAATACCTAATTAAAAAAATAGGTTATTCAATAATGAAGCTGTTTACAGCTCATTCACACAGTTACATTTGATAGAAAAATGCTGTTATTATTAAAAACATAGTATTGGGTTTGCGTGCAAGGTTTCAGTAGTGGGGGACTACAGGGGTGGCTCCTGTCCCTACAGGAGGTGGGTTCTACTAGCAAGGTTCCCCTGTGTCTCACAGAGCTAATGCCAACCAGCATCAAGAAGGACTCACTGCTAGCCAAGGATGAGTCCATCAGCAATGCTGGCAGTGACCCTGGCATTACAGAATTAAACATGGGAAAGAAGTCACTGTGCAGGGGCAATTTCAATCAGAGGAAGGAGAAGGGAGAATATGAGAGAGAAACAACCTTGCAGCCATCAGTCAGTGCATAAAGAGAAGCAGGAGGTGCTCCAGGCACTGTAGCTGAGATTCCCCTGCAGCCCGTGGAGAAGACAATGATGAGACAAGCTGTTCCATGCATCCCATAGAGGTCCATGGGGAAGCAGATATCCACCTGCAGCCTGTGCAGGATCCCAGACCAGAGCAGATGGATGCCCAAAGTGGGCTGTGACCCATGGGAAGACTATGCTGGAGCAGGCTCCTGGCAAAACCTGTAGCCTCCTGAGGAGAGGCACCCATGCTATAGAAAGTTTTCTGGCAGGACTTGTGAGACTGTGGGGACCACGCTGAAGGAGTGTGTTCTTGAAGGACTGCATCCATGCAAGGGACCCACGCTGGACTAATTAATGAAGAACTGTAGTCTGTGGGAAGAACTCATAGAGTTCATGGAGGACTATCACCTGTGGGAGGGACCCCACAAGTGATGCAGGGGAAGAGTGTGAGGAGCCCTCTTCCTGAGAAAGAAGGAGCAGCAGACACAATGTGGGATGAACTGACTGCAACCCTCACTCCCTGCCCCCCTGCACCACTGAGGGCAGGAGGGAGACAAAATCAGAAGTGAAACTGAACCCAAGAAGAAGGAAGGGTTGGAGGAAAGATGGTTTTACAATTTGTTTTCTATTTTTCATTATCATACTTTGATTTGATTGTAAATAAATTGAACAAATTTCTCTGAGTTAAGTCTTTAAATTTGTTTGTGATGGTAATAGGTGAGTGATCTCTCTCTGCCCTTATCTCAAGCCATGAACCTTTTTTCTATTTTCTCTCCCCCGTCCAGCTGAGGAGGGGAGTGTTAAGAGTGGCAGCTGGCATGCAAACAGGGTCAAATCACCGCAGAATTAAAGTGTTTGCAGTGGATACTGTGTGCAATCCATATCACAATCTACACTTAACTATTATCCAATATCTTGAGTTGGTTAACAAATAACTGCCCTGTTAACAAACTCTGTATTCTCCAAGGTGAACTGTTTCCACTTTTCTGTTCCCCTATCACCAGGATCATTATTTGCTGTAGTGATTATGTTGCTATTTTTAATCATACATCTAGCACATATTTATTATGTCCTACCTATAGAGGTTCAGTTCCCATATAATATATAATAATAGATAGAATTTTTCTTACACCAAATAGTTGTAGTTTCCTGGGACAGGGCGAGTCTAAAAGAAAGGAGTTAAAGACCTTTCCTAGTTTAGAAATGCTTTTGCACAGTTACTGCTGCTCTCTTTAGGCCATCAGACTACATTCAGAAGACTTCATAAACAAGTTGGGGGAACTCTATCCCACTGTAGTTACTCTGAAGTTTAGAGATACAGCTAGCTCTAGACATTTCTGAAAAGTTTTAAAGGTAATAGAGGACAAATGAAACTCCAGGGTTCATATTCTCAAACACGGTTTTGAAATATTGTTCAATATTTTAAGTAAATTGAAGAAATATATATTGAATAGTTGTCAGTTTGATCAGTAGATACCTACATCTAGGATCAAAGTACTCAAACCAATCAGGTTTCCTACCCCTAGTGACAAAGTCACTTCAGATATGTATTAGACACTTCAAAAGAAATTAGACATGAAAAATGTGAAGATAGGAATATATAAATGGGTCTGCTGTAGGTTAAATCCAGTCAGCTGTGTTTCCATTATCTCACTCTGATGAATCCCACTCCCCCAGCCCCCACCCCCTAGCTGAATAGTCAGCTTTTAAAGTTAATGCCATTAATGCAGAAAATATAGTGTGGATTTAATTGGAAACCCCTTGTACAGACAGTGTAATTAATGACTTGGCTTTATTAACACAAACAGTTCACAGACTGTGGGCTTACTTAAGCCCCAACAGCAACGTCTGAACTTCAAAGATTTTGGTACTTGAATTACGTAAGGTTCTAAACTTCAGTGCTTATATAAACATTTTAAGAGTTATCCAGATTTCCTGGTTATGCAAGAAAACAGCCATAGTGCAAAGAAAGCAGGCTCTATGATAGTTATGACATGTTTTTTTCTGCTCAGGTTGCTAATATCATGAAAAAATTTGGGCACCATGACTTCTGTAGATATCCAGGGTTTGGAAATGCAGAAGCAGTTCAAACTGTATGTCAGGCCTTTGTGACCTGAACAGATATTACTCATTTCTTCTATTACAGTGACTCAGGAGCAGAAATTGGAATCCTGGCTATAGTGCTTTAAGCAATGTATAAGCACTTAGAGAGTTTCTTCCTAAGCCAAAATGTTAGTCTCTAACGATTCTTAGGAGGCTATAGTGACCACTAATAGAGATCTCAAATGAGATCAAAGATTTCTTCGTGGTAGGTGCTGCAGCAAAGACCTCAAAAAAAAACCCAGAAAAAGCAAGAGGGATGTGCATGCCCATGTACTGAAAACACTTATTTGTAACAGCTCAAATTAGTTCTAATCATGATGGAGCAGAAATTCCTGGGTGCAATTTGCTTATGCTTAATGTTAAAAAAAACAGAATTAATTTTTTTTCCATTGTTAGAATAGAAATATATGCAATTGAACCTACAAAGAATAAGTTTTTGGGTTTTTTTTAATAGACCCAGGTTTAGACACATGAAAAGAGATGAAGTCAGAATGTTCAGATAAATTTTACCCCCATCTCACCCTCAAGATGCCAATGAACTTATAAGAAGTCTGCAGTTGGGAATGACATTAGCTGCTCTTTGGCATAGCTGCATCCATTTTGGGGAAATATATTGATATGATTTGCACTAGACCACATTTAGTCATCTAAGTGGATATAAAGAAAAATGCTTACAGTAAAATCCCACATCGTTAACGGAAAGAGGAAGATTTTTGCAAGGGCCTCAGTTTCAGTCGTGTTGATAACTTTTTCCCTTTCAGCTGTAAGGCAAATAACAAAGCCAAGAAAACTAGGCTTATTTGGTCCATGTACTGGACAATCATCAGTTAATCAAGACTCAGAATTTTTTTAGATACAATACTCATGCAGTACAATAATGAAACAGGTTTGAAATTTTAATGATCAGTCTATTAAAAATACATAAACTTTGCACATAGAGCATTTTTCTCAGAATCTCAGATTCGGATGCAGCCTTAATGAAAGAGCTTCATTCTGAGGTATATTTTTCCAGAGGACATCATTCACGAACATTGAAGGCCTATAGTCTATCCTATGGTCTCTAAATATTGATTGTTTCTCTAATGCCATTGTTTTGGGAGGGGAAGAGTTGTGTGAGTGGAAGCCTTTGAAAATGCTGAAGGTGACTTCACAACATTGATTTAGAATATCAAAGGTTTAGTTTTTTGGACTGCCTTTTAAAACACTTTTCCAAGTCTCAGTAGTCACATAGTATTTGAAAATCTAAACCGTTCCTTCTCTTTTGTTTATATACAAATGACTATTTATATAAAAAAATTAAAAGGGAAACTAGAAAATTGTATTTCTGGTACGGGAAATGGAACAAGATCTCAGCCTCCAGAGTTCTATAAGAGATAACTGGAGCCCTGTTTGGTTCATGAGTGAAGGTAGGGTCATATACTCTCCTATTATCTATTTAATCACAGAAAAACAGTATTCTGAAAACTTGTTACGCTTGCATCTCATTTGTATTTCGCATCTTACCCTCTTAAATTCAGCCTTCTGAGCCGAGAAGGTTTCATAGTGGAATAGAGCATCCTGCATATGTAAGGGATGGTTCCATGAGATGGTATTAGGTCATGATGTGATTGTGATGTGGAAAGCAGGTGTCTTTTCATTGTAGAAACAATGGATATACTCCCTGATTAACTCAGAGTTGAAAACAGGATTAAGGGAGAACATTCTCTGCAGAGATAAGCTCCAATTTGTCTGTTTCCATAAAAGGTCAATTTCTTGTTCTCATGTGCTTTATGTCATTTTCTGTCTCTTAAAGTAATGAAACATATGCAATAAGACCTGTAAGATTATTCCCCTACTAGGTAAAGAGGTTTTTTTTTTCCTTCCCTTCTAAATTACATTTTTATGGGTAAAAAAAACCTTAAAAATAAATGAGTTCTTTATTTGTTGAGGACTAATGTTTTTTCTTTTAATGGAATAATGTGATTTAAAAAAATTCTCATTTTTAACTAGACTTTAAAAGAACTGAGAAATCATCTTCTGTAATTTTGTGAAAATACTAGCTATGATATCTCACACAGATAAAACGTGTTAGTCTGAGAAGAAATTACAAGAGAAGAAAATCTGACAATATTAAGACTGTAGTGTAATCTGTGTGGAAGAAAGTTACCAGATATTATACCTGTTTTTTCAAAATAGGATCACAAGGAGACTAACTTCTCTAGAAATATGTATATTGTATAGAAACATGGTGGTTGAACAAACCAGCAGATAATTTTCATGTATCAGCCTCTTGCCTGCAACCTAAAGAGATACCAAGGAAAGCTGATGTCTCCTCTCTCACTGGAGGCATTTCTGTGCCACTTTGTCTTCAAGATAAAATATGGGGAAATCATGTGTATAGTATGTTAGTCTACATGTCTCTAATTGAAGACTATTTCTTTGATTTTAGTCATATTTGATCTAATGAATTTTTTTATCTTCTTCACAGTGGAGATGTGTTAGTAAGGCAAGCAAAAGTTTTTGGCTGGAAGAAAGACGTGGATGAATTTCACTATGAATTCACCATGAACTGTGTTTGATTCTAAAAGTCATCTCACAGTTATAATTTCCCCAACTTCAGTAGCAATTTAAAGAAGAGAAACAAGATAATCAAGACTTGTTCCGATGACCATGAAAACTTAGGTAAATATGAACAACATTTTGCAAAATTTGTGTTTCATAAATCACTGTTCAACTTGGTGATGTTAGCAAAATAATATTGTGATCCACAGAAAACTTTAAAAAGGGGCAAATGAAAAACCATCTTTGCATTAGAAACCAGGAATAAAGTTAGTTCTATTTTTAGTTTAAATTAAGTGGTTCTTTGATTCCTTTTGTAGACATTTACCACCCAAAATATAGGAAAATAACTTAGGAACTGGTATTATTGAATTTTTTCATGATAGATACAAAAAATTTTTATTAATATGTTGTTTTTATTATTAGTTATTTTACAGTTTTTTCGAACAGTAAAGGGCAAAAAAGTCACTATTTAACATTGTCACAATTTAAGGAAGTCTAAAGACTAATGCATAGTAACCACACAGTTGAAAGATGTCTAATTTTTATGCTTTGAAATAGGAAATTTCTCAGAGCTTCTTTATGAATAATATTCTTATTGAACTGGGTGCAGTGAAGCAAGAAGTTTGAATGCCTGCATATCAAAGAGGGGTTTGGCTATTTGCATTATTAATGTCACCCACAAACTGTATTCCTAACAAGCAGTTACATGAGTTAAGATGAATATTACTTGCAATAAATTAAAAAAAGCTGTTACTGCCAAAATAAAATTCATGCACTGTATTTCCAATTCCTCTATCTGTTAACGTATTATTAATTTCATGCACAGGAGATTACATTTTAAAAAGGCTTTCAGGTTGATTTTAAGAAACAAGAATCATTCACTGTTCTTCATGTCTAGGAAATATTCCAGAGGTAAATACCAGCAACACAGACTTTTGGAATATTACCTGTGAGAGGTTTCCTGAGCATCATTTAGATTGAGTCTAAGGTGTAGTTTCTATTGTTCTGTTTTCTACTGTTCTGTTGTTCATGATATCCTCTTCATGTCTCTCCTTGAACGGAATGAATGATATCAGTCGGCTTTTCTTCTATTATATAGCATTTTCTATGTGAATAATATGAGAAGAAGGAAACCTTGGCTTAGACATTTCTGTTCTCAGTAAAAGCAATGGATCTGCCAAATCTACGTCTTCCTATTTAACTTTTTTTTTTCTCCTTGAACGGCTTGTTTTGTCTGAATTCCTACTCTAAAACAGGTAGCTCTTACCTTCCCTAACTTCTCTTAGTTCAGACAACAGCGTCTTTCCTGTGCTCTAGTTAATGCAGACACACACAGTACTTTGAGTCTTAAACTGATTTAACAGATGATCAATTTGCCATAGACTTGCCTGCATAGGGCTTTTTTTGAATTATTGTGAGGTTTTACTTTATCCTTTGAAATACTAGACGATGAAATTAAGTTAGCCCATGGATAAGCAAAGAAGTAGGAATAAGGGGGAAATAAATCAGGGAGAAGACATCAAGAAGGAATATCATCAGTGCTGAGAAAGTAAGTTGAGAGGGGTTTGTCTCAAGCATCACACATGCAGAAAGACAAGGAAAAAACCCAGATCCCACTTCAGGTGTTCATTTCAGAAAGATACTAAGCCAGATTCTTCTCAGAGTAACACAGTAAAAGGAGGAGATACAATGGTCATAGTTGTGACCGTTGAAATTGGTCAAAACAAAAAGAATAAACAAACATTAAGAGAAGTTTACATACAGATTTTCAGAACTGAAAAAGGCAGGGCTTTAAGCAACCTTGTGTAGCTCAAACATATCCATGCTCCAAGCGGGATTTTGGTCTAGACATTTTACAGAGTTCCAATATTAGGTTTTTTGTGAGACTTGGTACATGGTAAATAAATTTCCTCTCTGTGATGTTATTTTGCTTATTTTATTAAATTTATGTCTGGTATTAAAACACAGAGCAGTTTACCATTGCTAGGGGGAGTATAATTTTGTAGTGTTTCTTAAAAAATCTGAAATGTCTAATCTATAAATATTTTATGTACTATATATTTAAGAGTTGCAGTTAGAAGTATATTCAGAGAGCTCACACTTCGGCTACATGAATGCTATATTCACAGATGTAGAATGTGAAAATTCGACTAATAGGAAAATTTCCTTTGATGTTGACTGTCAGCATTAGTAAAATTATGCACAACTAATGTGGGGCTTTATCAGTATTGGCCTCTTTGACAATTCAGCATTTCAGTTTGCTTAAAAAATAATTGCTGTGGGATTCCTTAAGTCTTTATCTTTAGATAACCATAAATCCTTTTTCCTAGGTTGCTCAGTAACTTTTTGTCCTCAGCTAGCTTTTGCACTTCTACGGAAGAGGGTCAAATATTTTTAGCCACAACATCTCTCACATTTTATTCCCTCTAATCTTTCCTTAATTGTTCCTTAATAAAAGTCCAGTAAGGGTTCAGAGTACAGCTAATAGACATTATGTATTTAGCATAACTTCACTGTATTTAATTGTGAAGTCCTGCAAAGACAGATTATACCTCTTATAATTTTTTTTAATTAGCATGCATATTTAAAAAAAATAAATATTATGAGAAAAAAAGAAAGTTCCTTTCTGACTGACTGATTTTCCTTCTATGGTTTCTTTTTCAGTAGATAAAGCAAAAACACAATGTCATTAATTATGCCATAATGTGCAACAAGGTACTCCAACATAGGAATGTGTTGTTGATTATATTTTCCTAAAGTCTCTTTATTAGTTCACCCAATAATTACTTTCACAAACTCGTTCACAAATGCATGTTAGAATTATATCTAAAAGACGATGGCTGTGAACCCTGTTTCCACAGGCCTTATCTTTTTCTATTTGTAGGGAAAAAGAAATACAGATTAATTTTAATAGAAAATAGAGCACATATGTATGCTAATTTCCCTAAAATCCAATCCTGGTTCAGTTCTAAAGCGAAGGTAGCAATTAAAAATATAAATATAATAGAGGGAAATGAGACGCTAAGAGGCAAATTAAATATCAGTTTAAGGATGGTGGCAAATGGATTTTCTATGAAACAAAAAGAAAAAAAAAAAGTGGAAAAATCCAAGGTTGGCATTAATTAAATTTAAGAAGATTTTCTGAAGTCTTCTAGGAGTAAAAATATTGTAATGCCACCAAAGAGAAGACCATTATTAAGCAGACACTAAAATAGGCAGGGAGGGAGGGAGGAAGGGAAAAAGGAAAGAAGGAAAGAATCAAAATGAAAGTGAAGAGGAAGAAGAAGAAGAAGGGGAAACTAAGGGTAACATACAAGACAAGGCAAAAGCAAGAAGAAATAACTCTATAAGCATTTTCCTTTGGTGCTTGTAAATGAGCAGTATGTATTCATATCAATTCACTCTGAAATTGATAATAATTGAGAAATATGTTAGGGAAAATCTCAAAAATAATGAAACTATGCACAATAAGACTGTTGCTAAAGCAGACTGCAGAAATCAGTAGAAAACATCCTTTTTAGGGGATTCACTGGTGATTTTGAAGTGTTAATATTCTTGCTGATGCAATATGCTCACCCAAATATTTTCAGACAAACAAAAAGCATGAGAGCATCATTAGTCATATGCTAAAACAAACAACAGTAACAACAACAACAACAACAAAACTGAAAAAAATACTGGTATTTCCTTTTCCTACCACTTTCAAAAGAGAAATTAATATTTTCATTAGTAAAGCCCCCTGTATCAAAATTTACCTTACATAGATGAAACTAGCAATAAAGTATTCCTCCTGGACATAATTATATGATATAAGAAAAAGGTCTGTGAAACTAGAAAATGATTAATCTATTACACACATGACACCAGACAGACCTAATGTGAGCAGATTTATAAACAAAGGAGGTATGAACTGTGGTATAATGCTGCAGAATACTAAATAGAAGCTTTTTAGTGATGCAGTATTCTGTGGCCTGCTCTCTCAGCTACTGCTATTTCACTTTTTCATTGTGTAAAAATCTAATATAAATTCCTTTTGTGCCAGGCTTTCACCAGCCTTTTATACTTTTGTACTTATAGATTAGATTATTGCAATGGAAGGTGAGTGTACCAGACAGATGCTGGGTTGGCAGGTCAGCAAGGAACATTAACACACAAATTGATTAAGCCGGGAAGAGAAAACCTCACACTTTGATAAGCACACAGGCAGTTCCTGCTAGTTCATTAAGAACTCAGAGCATGCTACAAGTTCAGTTTTTCCCTCATGTCCCCTCTGAGCTTTACAGTGAGTCACAGCAGCCTATACAGGATAACTTTTCAGAAGTTAAGTAGAAAGCATATGCTCTGAGCGGAGAGGAATGGAGAAATGCTTCTCTTAATGTCTGACAAAAATTGTGCAGAGCACTGCATAGATGAAAGACATATGATCTGTGACCACTGTGAAGTTCTTATGAATTTTAATAAGTGCCATGTGTTCTCTGAAGTATATGACACTTTAACTGCTAATTTGTCAGCTATTTTTCAGATGAGAAAGTTATACCTGATACTTGCAGAAACTGTAAGCTTTAAATTAAAGTTGTTCATAAAAAAAAGGAAAGCATTATGGAGAAAACACATTCACATCCAGAGCTACCTATCTTTTATGAGTTTCAACTTTTGGAGCTATAATTGGGCTGTCATTTTTGGGGGAATAACTTGTTTTGCAAGTTAAGTTGCATCAACTGTCAAAGAGTAGATAGTAGCATAAAAGGAAGCCTGAACCCTGGGAGGGCAGAAAGAAGGACAAAGTAGGCACAAATTCGTAGAGAACTGGTTCCTTAATCATTTAGAAATACTGCATAAATGTGTCTGGATGTATCCATGTAGGACACCCCTTAGGATGTGTCTCAATAAACTCTTGATGTCAAAAAAGGCAATGACAGATGGAGTTTTACTTTAGCCCTTAGAAAGATACTTAGTGTTTTGAAACAAACATTTCATATACTTCACAAGGAATATCTAAGGCAGAGGGGAAAAAAAAGTCTTATCTTTATGCATCTTATCTTTTTCTGTGATATTCAGAGGATATGTAACAAAATTTCATATTCTATAGAACAATCTAGGGATTTAAAGTCATCTCAGGTTGAACCAAATCAAACTAAGTTGAGAATTGAGAATTGCATTGGGAAATTTTTGCTGTCGAAAGCAACATCGGGTCTTTGGTCCAGTGAATAAATCACTTGTGTATGTGATTACATTGGTTTTCTTTGGAAGGAATAAGCTGATTACTTGATATATTTGAAGCAGTGCAAACTGAAAATTTTATTTCCCAAGTCACTGTAGGTCTGTCAGCTAGGATTTCTGAAATGTCCATCACTTTATTATTTGTACACCAAGGGATCCAAAAACTGAGATTCAAGAAGCAGACATAATTTTCAGTGATGAATTTAGGATTCTACCTTCATCTGGTTCCTGAAGTGAGGTATCATTTGCTAAGAATGTAGAGATTTATGGACTAAACCTTGAACCCATGAGAAATATTTAGAACCTGCACATAAAAATGAAATCCATATACCATATATAATTACAGGATCATAGAACTGTTTAGGTTGGAAAAGACCTCTAAGATCATTGAGTCCAACCATTAACCCAGCACTGTCTTGTTGACAACTAAACCGTATCTGCACACCTTTATAACACTTCTAGGGATAGTGATTCCATCATGCCTGAAATGCCTGACTAGGCCCCTATTCCAATTTTTGACAACCCTTTCCATGAAGAAATTTTTCCTACTATGCAATCTGAACCCCCCTTGGTGCAACTTAAGGCCACTTCCTCTCACCCTGTCACGGGTTACTTGGCAGAAGAGACCGATATCCACATGGCTACAATCTCCTTTCAGGTAGTTGTACGGAGCAAGAAGATCCTCCCTGAGTCTCCTTTTCTCCAGGCGAAACACCTCCAGCTCCCTCAGCGGCTCGCCACAGGACTTGTGCTCCAGACCCTTCATCTAAGTGCCCTACTTGTAGTGAGGGGCCCAGAACTGAACACAGGATTCAAGGTGTGGCCTCGCCAGTGCTGACTACAAGGGGATGATCCCTGCCTTGGCCCTGCTGGTCATATTCTTCCTGATACAGGCCAGGATGCCATTGGCCTTTTTGGCCATCTGGACATTCTAGTAACTCATGTCCAGTGACTGTCAACCAGCACCCTCAGATCCTTTTCTGGCCATTTACCCTGCTTTTCATCCAGTGAAGAGTACGACCATACAAGCCATGAGCAGACAGTTTCTCCAGGAGAAACTTGTGGGAAAGGGAGTCAAAAACTTTACTAAAGTCCAGGCAGACAACATCCACAGCCTTTCCCTCAGTCACTAAGTAGGTAAACCTCTCATAGAAAAAGATTAGTTTGGTCAAGCAGGATGAGCCTTTCATAAGCTCATGCTGGCTGAGCCTGATTCCCTGGTTGCCATGGGTGTGCCATGTGATGACACTCAAGATGATCTGCTTCATGATCTACCCAGGCACTGAGGTCAGGTCAAGAGGTCAGATCAATCCTCCTCCTAACCCTTGTAGGTGGGCCTAATGTTTGCTAACTTCCAGTCAATTGGACCTCTCCAGTTAACCAGGAGTGCTGCTAAATGATGGAGAGTGGCTTAGTGATCCCTTTTGCAGCTCCGCCAGTACTCTTGGGTGGATCTCATCTGGCCCCATGGACTTTTGTATGTCTAAGTGGTGTAGCATATCTGCTTGGATTATAGGAGGTTCATTCTGCTCTCTGTTCTTCTTCCATCTCATGGGGCTAGGTACCCTGAGGACAACTAGTCTTGCTCTTAAAGATTGAAGCAAAGAAGACATTAATTTTCACAGCCTTTCCCTCATCCTTTCTCACTGTTTCCCCAAGCAGACAGTAAATGATGAAGATACTCCTTAGCCGTGCTTTTGTTGCTGATGTATTTGTAAAAATATTTTTCATTATCTTTTATGACAGTGGCCAGAGCAAGTTCTAAGTGGGCTTTGGACCTTCTAAGTTTATCCTTGCATAAACTCGTGACATACCTGTAGTCCTCCCAAGTTGCCTGCCCTTTGTCCAAAGGTGATACATTTTCTTTTTTCTCCTGACTTCAAGCCGAAGCTCTCTGTTTAGTCAGACTGGTTTCCACTCCAGAACCCTCCCCTAGTCTTCCCCTCCAGAACCCACACTGGAACTGGGAAGAAGTATAAGGAATAATGAGTGGCAGATATAAACTGTTATGTACTGACTGTAACTCCCAGATCCCCATCCCCTTTGTTCCTCTTAGCTAGGAGGAGTGAAAAGTTAAAGTGGTGAATAACGAAGTTCTAACTGATCCTAAATAAAATGTGTAGGGAGGAAAGGTGCTGTTTTAATTTTTGTCCTTGTTTCCCACTACCCAATCTATTTTAACTGACAATAAACTAAATAAATTTTTATGAAGTCAATTTTTTTTTTGTCTAGTGATAATAAATGATCTCCCTGTCTTTATCTCAACTCTAAATCTTTTTCATCTTATTTTCTTGCTTCTGTTCTGATGAGGAGGGGAAGTGAGAGAGTAGCTTGGTGGGTGTCTGCAGACAGCTGAGGTCAGCACACCACAGCATTCATTCAGGATTTTGTGCTCCTTGCCCATTTTCCCAAGGAGCTGGCTATAATAGACTTTTAAAAGGTACATCAACACATACCATCTTTGAGTTCAGTATGATACATGGCAGTCATAAACATATTTTCTCATAGATGGTTAAATAATTTTTTGCATGAAGCTTATAGCTAGCTAATATTGATCACCCAGAAAGCAAGAATTTCAGGTTGAAAATATTTATTAAACAGAAAAAACTAGACTACTGCTCACAAAGACAATATCCAGCTGCAAGGGACTTAAAGGAATAAGAATACAGAAAGGAGAGAAGGAAGGGAGAGACAAGTGGCATAGGGAATAGGGAATGCTAATAGAGAATGCTAATAGGGAATGTTAGGTTTCTTCTCCCTGATTTTTTAATGCGTTTCATCCAAAAGTTATTTAAAGAAAAATATATGAGGAATATGTAAAATCCCTAAGGGCTTAATAGAAGAGTTAGCTTGAACTTACATTTGTCTTTTCCACAGTACTTTTTCTTCTGTTGCATATGTCAAATGCTATTCTGCCCCTGAGAGCCTTAAGAGCTTGAGAGACAAATTAAAATCAAGTTGATTACAAGGGTATATACCCCAGACTTGCATATAGTTTATCTGGAATGCATTTCTTTTTCTATTGTCATAGTACAGAATTTATTATCTTATGTTATTAACATATTTTGCATCAAAAGGAAAACATTTTCCTTTCAATATAAGCTGCTATTTTAAATTTTTCTTGTAGTTTATATTCACACTCCAAAACATCTTTATTGCATCGTTCTGTTAAACACCAAGTCTGAAGTCTCATCTCCCAGCATTTTGTCAGAAGCATTTGCTCTGACAGCAACAACAGGCTACAGGGTGTTTTATGGAAAGACATTATCTTGCCTTAGACATTTTTCAAACTAATATGGACAAAAGCAGGCTTGATCTCACTGGAAAGCTGTGGAACTTTATCTCCTGGCTCAGACATTCACACTGCCTTGACTAATAGTAATAGTTGAAAGAACTAACCAAAACCTCTAAGGAACTTACACCTAAAATAAAATTCGAGGTATAGAAAATGAAGGGTGAGAATCAGCTTCCTGAGCATAGTTATCTGGAGTAGCTGTAGGCACTAATGGGGAAGTCTTTTACATTTCAAATTGCTGATCAGAAAGATATGAGTGTCCTCTAAGTCTTCTCTCATACCTGTGAGCTGTGGGTGAATATTTTGCATACCTAAAGGGTCTCAGATGACATTGGGTGCCTATTTTAGGCAAATAAATAATGTCCAAGAACATGACTGATGGCAATAAAATGGTAGAGAACAATAAAGTTCAGTACGTACCTTTCCAATGTGCTGCAATTCTAACTTCAGCTTTTTTGAAATCTTTCTTATCCTTATGGGAGGCTTCAACTTCCCAGATGTCAACCATATATGCATATGGAATTATGTGCAGACTAATTGTTATTGAACCTAGCACATCAAACAGTAGGATATTTGTGTACATATGGTATTACTTGATGTGAGACACAGGGGCTCTCAGAATATTTGTAGTTATTACAGATGCCAAGAGTAACCCACCAAAAGAGTTTTAAGAATGCAGTTCAGTAATATGGAGAAGTGTGATCTTCACAAGCAACTCATTAACTGAATCATAAAGTAAAGCCAAAATATCCTAGGCCCCAATGAGTCACAGTACATAAATATGTTGTTTCAATACAGCGGAGACTGATTTCTGTTCAGAGAAACAGCATTTACTTTTGATAAAGTTTCATTGTCCTGGCATTTCTAAAACCCCACCTCTGAAGACTTCTCACCACCTTCACTTGGATGTCTCTTGTTCAGAGAACAAGAAATATATCTTTTTCCCCACCATCCCAAGTTTTCACATGCAGAACCAGCAAATGCAGTTTCCTCCTCTAAAACTCAGAATGTACCTCCAAAGGAAATCTAGTTTAAACCCCTTATAGAAAGAATTATAAACTCATATAGTTAAAGAACATTGTTTAGGACCTTTTCTAGTCAAATTCTGAGTGTGTCCAAAGGATGGATATTCCACAGTATCTGCAGGAAATGCAGCATGGTTTTTGACAGCTGTCAAAGTGATCCCTCTGATTTTTTTGCTTTACTGAGAATTTTCCATGTTCCAAACTGCATCTGTTTCCTCTCATTCTTCTGCTGTGAGATTCTGAGGACAGTTTAACTCCTTCTTCTTCACACTCTTTCCTTAGGGTTTGAAGACAATAATAAGATTCCCCTTTCAGCTTTCCCTTGGTAAGGTTGAACAAACCAAATTTCTTCATCTTCTTATATTTCATGTGCTCCAGCTCCTGATATTGGTGGACTCCTCTTGTATTCCCTGCAGTATGCTAATGTCTTTCCTGGAATGGGTACCCCAAAGGCAGAATCATCAGTCCAATGCAATCTCACAAGCTCTAGAAGGGAATAATGACATCCTTTGACCTCATTCTGGGCTCATTCTTGCTAGTTCTTACCACGGTGTATCTGGTCTTCTTTACTGGAAGGGCACATTCCTGACTCTTTTGATTTATTGTTCAGCCTGGGTCTTCTTCAGAAATGTGGCTTTCCAGCCAGTCAGTCTCCATCCTGCACTGTCACAGAAGTTCCTTTCTTTCCTAGTGCAGGACTTCGCGTTTACATTTGGTGATCTTCAGAACTTTTCTTCTGGCTCATTTCTTCAGGTTGTTCAGGTCACCCTGGGTGTGAAACCTATACCCCAGAGTGTCAGCAGCTTCCCCCAGCTTGGTATCTTCAGCAAGCTCATTGAGGGAGCAGGTTAGCTCTTTAAAAAGTTGATCAGTGGTACTTATCCAGTTATTGAACCCTAAGAGGCTAGTAGTTGTGAGCCAGTTACTCGGTTGATATTCTGAATTCATTTTGCCACCTGCTTTACTATCCACTTCTGTCCTACACCCAGCCCATACTGTCTCAGATTACAAAGAATACCACTTAAAACTGAATTGTTTCTGTAAGCAGGCAGCCTGGATACTCTGATATCCACAAGTAAAAATAATTAATCACAAAATACCATATCTTGTTCCTGTAAGTCTTGAAGCAACCTACCAAGTCAAAACAGTTTCAATATACTATTGCACTGAATTTTTCTGTCTAAAGTGAAGACAGTATTTTTCACAAATGATGGATGAATACACTGGCAGACAGGTGGAGAAAGGTATTTTCTACTGCTAAGCTACCTGTCTTAACAATGACATTCAACACAAAGAACTGTGTATATAAAGGACTGTCAATTTGATCACGTGAGGTTATCACAGGACGTTATTGCAGCAAGTGTCTTTTGGGAGTCTGTTTAATCAAAAGGTTTTATAATTTTCTCTGAAGGACTAATAAAGCATCAAATATTTTTTCTTTGATAAAATAATTATATAACTTCATACTGTTGATACTGGAACCTTCATTAAAAATTCAGTTTTCTTCATAGTGAGTTGATTGTTTTACTATTTTGAAATAAAGAGGAACACTGAGATTAATTCCTTAATTTGGAATGCTACATGAAAATCACTTCTCTATAGTCAATGCTGTGTTTCTTCCCACTCCCCTTTTTGTACGTCCAGTTCTCTCTTTTCTTCTGTATTTTACTTCATTACCAAATACTCAGAATGGGTTGTCAGATTGTCTCCTACCTTTCTAATTTTTAAAAGCATTGATATTTCTTGAACTGTAGGTCATTATGTACTTTGTTCTTTTCAGACACTATTAATTTGTTGCATCATTTTGTCACTAGCTCCAAATTTCTGACACTAAAGAGAACGAAATTAACATTATAAACACCTCTTTCCCAAGCAAGATATTACCACATTATAATATTGCCTTATAAAGCCTGCAATGGAGAAGAAGATGATTCTAAATATGTCCATGTCAACAAGTTAGTAGCAGAACTCACATCAGCCTTCTGAATTTCAGGTTAAACAGAGAAGCTGTTAAGCCCATGTTTATCTGATTACATTTTGAATTAATAAGGTGGAATAGATTTTGATCCCTGTGATTAATTTTATTCATATGAACTTAACGAAGTGCACTCTGATCTGCTGACCTTCACAATTCTGATGAATTTGAAGCTGTGATTATAAATTCAGGAGAGGTATTAGTGAGATTTGGACATTTTCTTAAAGAGAGTCAGGCTTCAGATATTCTGATAGTGTAAAACAAATTTAAAAAATAAACAAACAGGCAAAAAACCCAAACCCCTAAATTAAAAAAAAATACAACATGTTCCTACAAATTTTAATATTATGACGGCCTTTCATGCCTCCTTTTCTGGCCAGCATCAACAGTTTTGATAAAAAATACTATACATATTTATCATTCTTGTTTTCTCTTTGAAATATTGTCTCTATCAACCTTTGTGCTGGTGGAGAAACAAAGGTAATATTTTACTGTATTAATCAAGAAAATGGACAGAGATTTCCACAGCCTACCAATCACTTGAAAAAGGAAACAAACAAACAAACAAACAACCCACCAAAATAAACAAACAAAAATCTTAGATTACAGGCTCTCATACATTTTATACTTGCAATTAATAAATCACAGCTTTCAGTAAAAGTCTACTGTGTATTCTTTGGAACTTGATTAGCACAGCTTTTTTGCTTTTTGTGGTTTTTTTTTAAAGAAATGCTCTGTTTAATGAGAAGTGATAAATAAAAGAATAGAGAAGAACAAATGGTGCACAAATGTTAGAATGGAGAAGTTGTTAGTAAAATATATTTATTTCTCAAAGAGTTAAAGCAAATGATTCTCCTACAGCCAAGGCATGCACAGAACACTGTGACTTACGCGAATGTCCTTGGCAAAAGGACAACATTATCTGCCTGTATAGGAGATGTATTTCAAGCTGATGATGTCAGAAGTAACTGAACCCCAATGAAACAACACCACGATGAACAATCCATACATATTTGTGTTTACCCCAGAGCAAAAAGCAATTGCAGTTTGATCAACTGATTGCAGTCCTCACCTGGGAAATCTGAAATCACCACCTGTTGTTTTCTTTCGATGCCAGTATGACACACTTCAGCTGATTTCAGCAGAATATAAAACAGCATTGTAGCCCGGGGAGGGGTTGGGGGAAGATGCTTGTTCACTTGTACATCTGCATTTGAACTGTGGCAGATGAGTTTTTGAAGGAAGCATTGAACAGCAAAGGCAGGTACTCAGAAGCTCTGCAGAGATCCCTAATATTGAAAAAGTACTAGAAGAATTCTTATCCTGTCACCATCTCTAATTACATTCATACATATATATATATATATATATCTGTCTCTACATGTGTGTGTGTGTATTTCAACAGACGATTCTTTTCTATCTTGTTCCCCATATCAATCTCTGTCATTATAGTTGAATACAACAAATAATTTTTATTCCATTTGATATGTTAGTATTTTTTTTAACCTTACAGAATGTTATTTAAATGTTATTATGTGAAAATATAATGAGCCACCACACGTGGCAAGACATTTCAGGATTACAATTTTTTGTTTGTTTTGCATATTTGCTCTACTGAGTGAGAAGCAGAAAACTAACAGATTTTTCTTTCATGGAGAAAGGGCTGTTAAATAATCAAACATCATGGATCTGCTACAAAAGTACATAGATTGCCCAAATAGAGCCAAATAAAGAAATATAGCATGGACTTCAATTTATAGAAACTAAACACTTCAAATCTGCAAAATTGCACAAATCTAAATATACATTTCTAAATAAGTTATTTCATTATATAATGAAATGGAAACAAAATCTCCATCATTATTCCATTTTTTCCTTTTTATTTGAAATATACATATACAATTTCTGTTGTCGAGTGTATGTTAGGAGAACGTTTGCAATTTTAATTTTCCAAAGGGAACAACCTTGATACATTGTGACTTTTTGAAATAGAAAATGAGACCAGAGAATAGAGCTGTACAAAATGGATCCTGCAGTGCAAGACAGCATTTATTTCATCATTGTGGTGCCATTTCAGCTTATAACACAGACATGCAGTAGTAAAAGTCTTGGAATAAAGACAAGTGAGCTAAGACAGTCCTCCTTCAACTACAGTCTATTAGCTGTACACTTCCCTTTGTAAATAATAGAATGACACTTTAAACATTTACAGAGCCAAACATTAAAATTAAAACTTCAGAGTCAAGGTGACAGATGGACTGTCTGGTCACATAGCAGAGATAAGAATAAACCAATTTCATCCAAAGCTCAGTTTAAAATAAAACAAAATCTAAAATACAATAGCAAAAATTTAAGCCGATTACATATATAGTTTTTTATATTCTTTATCCTGGATCTGAGGCAATCAAGTATATCTAACCACTGTAATCTAGTGGTGAATAAAGATTGATTGTAGCAAAGCAAGGTCTTTGTCAGCTTGTACTGTGTGGAATTTGCTGTATGTATGATTAATGCGCTAAAGGTGTGAGCTCAGCCTACAGCCTTCTTTCTAGCTCCTACTGCCATCTACTGATCAAACCTATCTTTTCCCTTCTTTTCTTTCTTTATTTTTTGGGTTTTTTTTTCTATTGGATTGCTTTTCTAACCTTCTCCAGAGATGTAAGTCTCAACAGTAACAATCGAAGTCAGATTAGAAGCAATGAGCACTGTTACAAATTAGCTACCATGCTCCTAAATCCAGGACTAGATGGGATACTACTTTTTGAAACAGAGAAAACCATTTCTTGTGAGTTTGTGCAGAATAGATAGTTTCTTCTGAAACATCAATCAGGTTAAATGGAATATTAAAATCTATATTTCATGTTTAAAAGCAGTCTGCATACTGGGAAAATTAACATTAAAATAAAGTAATCTTTCTTGTAAGAAGAATAGATACTTAAATCACAGCCTTATGTATTATGATTAGAAATTAAATGAATGTTTCTAAATGTACAAAAGCAGTGTTGAGTTAAAACCCCAAACATGGATAATTAGTTCACAAACAAGAAATACAATTGGAGATTTTCAAAGTCTGTGGAGGATATAATTCCAGATATAATTACAGTGGGACAGAATATAGTATCAAAACGTAAAGCAAGCAGCAGCTATTTTTGAAGTCTCAATAGGGTGTCATGGGAGAAAAATGAAAAAAAAACCTTAAAAGCTTTATTTTCTTCAAGGCATGTCTACCCCTTTAGCTCCTCAGGTGGTTCACCTGTAACATGTGCAAGAACTTGGCACTTCAAACCTCACAGGGTCTGCAAAACTTTTCTGAAGATATCTAATGAGGTCTTCATCAAGTCTATAAATTAAAGCCTTTTATCTGATCATGCTGATTTCAATAGATCAGAATAATTTGAATGTTTAGATACAATAGCACTTGAACTGATACAGACATACCAAGTGGACAAAACTGACTGTGCTTTAACACAAAACAAAGGATATTAAAAGAAATGGGATTTTGCAGTGTTTCTGTAGGAGAGAGGGAAAAGCTCCAAACCAACCACACAAAACCACAACACCTGATATTTCCTAAACTAAAACCTCTCATAAGACATTTAGAACAATGTAGTAATCACTCAGGTTTTGTGAAAGCCACAATGGGGCTTTTATTTTTGGACTAGTAACCTCAAGCAAAGGTTACTTGAAGTGTTTGCTGCTCTTTTAGAACACTGTATGCATAATTTTTGTATAATCATTGTGACTGACAACGCAGGGACCAAAAAAAAAGTCAAGATAAAACTCAGAAACTGTAATGTAGTCAGTGTATTTTTTTAATGACACAGGTAGCATTTGACCAACTATAACTCATCCACTGCAAAGCACTCCTGCTTTGTTTCTCAACAGTTATGATCAAGTTCTCATATTAACTTTAAGTCCATTAATCCTGCTGCAGCACCTTGCTGAAAAAAAGGAAGAATTTAAAAAATTGGGCTTTAGAATCAAATACAGAACTCATATCACTGAACTTCAGACGACTCCAGCAGAACCTTCTGTGTTTAAGAAAGTCTCTACACTAGTTAAAGTATTTCTAATTCCTAGCTCATTTTGTTAAGAAGTAGACTAGGTTGAACACTGCTTACCAGATGAGCACTCATTCTTCACTTTCTCTTGATTTTTTTCCCCTCCCCTTTTGGTTCCAGACTTTAAGAAAGATTGATGAGAATGCTGAAAACATCTCCCTCTCAGCAACAATCCAGGAATTCTTTAAATATCTGCTTCAGCCAAATGCATAGTTCAGAAGAAATCAGTAAGACTGTTTACTTGTACACAAATCAATGTTTAAGTGTTTTGGGGTTTTTTAAAGCCTTGAAATGATATAATATATTTTCTCCTTCCTAATGCATACCCATGATTCCTGGATAATCTGGTAACTTAAAATGTCCTCTCCTTCCTGTGACTTCTCTCTTATCCTCTGAGTAACATTACTCTTATCACTCATTGTTTGACAAATAGTGGCAGTTATTGCAGTGTATGTTCTAGAAATACATCCCAAAATCATTCTATCCTGGCATATAACTGCATCACATTTAGACAAACTTTACATTTAAAGTAGCATTTAGAAACCTTTTAAAATTGTCTGGTTAAAGCTGAATGTCTAGCTTCTTTACTAAAGCCCCTAGAGGAAAATGTTAAACTTTATCATATGCTCTCTTCAGCCTGGAAAATTCATTAAACATAGTAATTTCTTTAAAATGCAGTAAGATTACTGATTTTTCTCTTATGGAGTTAAAATCGCTTAAATTATTTATAATGGAAATCTTAACACCATCTCACATATGGTGGCATGAACATGCTGCTCTAAAAATTATGATCCTGCTAACTTGTTCAACTCAAAACATTTGCCTAAGTTCTAAACTACTTTAGTTTTTAAGCTTCAGTATTTAAGCACATGGGTAACAATATTAAAGAAGTATTATTATTCTTACAGGTTAAAGTCACGTTATTTGCATTTTATGTGCTCAAGTAGTAAGATAAAACAGTCCAAGCCATATGCATGTCTCTGACAGACCGAAGCAGAATACATTTTACATATATTACTTCAACTGCATCAGAACTGGAACTTGTAAAGTAGTCCTTTAGGTACTGTTGGTGGTGGGTTTATTCACCATCATATATATATAGGCTGAAAACTAAAAGTTGGACACAAAGGAGAGAGGGGAAAAAAATGGGCAGAAATGTCTTTAAAGTTTCTAAATGTAGACAAAATCTTCTGAGAGAACATCTTCCAGACCATCTCCATTATATACAAAATGCCCACCTAGCTGCTTGCTCACACCTTGCCCTAGTATGACAGCAGGAGAAAATATGACAAACAAGAAGGAAAATATCATGGATTGAGAGAAAGATGGGGACATCACCAATTTGGCACTGTACACAAAATAGACTCTACTAGGGGAATATTAATATAATATGTTACTGATTAAAAGAAAAATCCAACTACTAATTTAAGTCATGAACAAAAAAAAAAGACAAAATTCTTTCCTTCACTCTTTTCTAATCTCAGCTTCATTCCTTCTCTCCTGATTCTTCTATATTCATCTTGATGACTGCAGGGAATAAGAAATGGAGGCTGCAGTCAGTCCACAAACGCTCCTCTCTGTTGCTCCTTTCTCCTCACACTTTTCCCCTCCTGCAGTGCTGGTTCTTCATGAGCTGCAGTCCTTCAGGAAAAAAATATGTGCTCCATAGTGGGTCCTCACACATGCTACAGATCCTATCAGGAAAAATCTGCTCTACCTCAGGCTCTCCACTGGCTACAGTATCTCCTGTGCTGTGGAGCACCTTATTTTTCTTGGCCTCTGATCTTGGTGTTCCCTCTGCCACACCTGCAGGCTAAAGTCTTCCCATTTACACCAATAAAAATAGTAAATAACTATTTAGTATTACTACCTAATCTAGTAAAGGCAGCAATGATGCCATATCTCACTCAAATCCATGCTCTGCTCATGCCAAAACCTTTCATCCCAGCACATAAACTAATGTGTCATCTCTCAGTAACCAAAAAAAAAAAAAGAATTGAAATGTTTTAGGTTACAAATCTTGTCTTTGTTGTCTAATATTCAGCGTTCTAACTGTTGATTTATTTTGTTGGTTTTTTTGGTTTTTTGGGGTTTTTTAATGATCCAGAAGACAAGCTTTGCTGATTATTGAGAGGGTAAATTATTGTCACTGACTGCCAAGACTGTACAGTTTTCTCAAGCTACTATTTCCAGTGAAAGGATAATAAAAAAATTATATGAGCCTGCACCTCAGTCCCATAATGTCATGCTTCAGATTTGTATTTGTAGTTGACAGAGTAAATTCTACACAACACTGAAGCAAAATGTGTGGTGGAGGGATTAAGATTCCCGTTGTGTTGGTAATGGCACTAAGATTTGGTCATATTTGTATAGGTTGTTTTACAGTGACGATCTTACAATAATGATTTAAAAACTAACAGACATCTAAATGTTTCATACAAATAGAAGACTAGCTCATCAATTCTATGCAGCTTTCCAGAAATATCACTATGAAAAATTGCCACAACACTCTTAAATAGTTGTCTTATTAGTACCTTGTCAACACCTACATGCTCATATAATTTATATCATATAACTCTTAGATTATTCTGTTTTCCAATGGAATAGAGTTAAGTTTCCTCTTAGTAACTGGTAGAGTGCTGTGTTTTGGATTTATTATAATAATACACAGAGTGTGCATTTATTACTTAGATGAAGAGCAATGTATACAGTCTAAGAGCATATCTTGCAGGTCAAAATAAGGTTTGAGAATATGTCTAGACAAACCTGCAGAAAATTCCTAAGCCAACTTTATCTCTCTGAAAAATTGGTCTCTCTATGTGGACTATGACAGGAGACTGCGATCACAGTCATAAGGATAATGAGTGTGTAAAGCTGGTTAAGATGAATTCGTGACTATGTGAGTTTGCGCAAATCTTTCAGAAAGCCTGTGACTGAACTTGGGTTTGGTTTAGTATCTAATATACTAATTTACTAATAATTAAGTCGGATTTCTACAGACATCAGAGCATCACCAAAAACTGCACTTTTTTCATGTCAATAGGTAAACTTTGCCTCCCCCCTTTCATACAAAAGGAAAAATTCTAAAATAAGAGTTTTAGAGCTATACTAAATGGCATATGCACAGAAATATACTTCTCTGTTTCGTGCTAGTTTTGCATCCTAAAATCAGTAGAAAAAGGGAAAAATAGGAAAAAAAGAGACAGTACAGCTAAAAAGTTAGACTCTTGCTTTCTGAAATGTCTGGGGTCTAAGTTGAAAATGTTAGACAAAGCTATAGTGAAACCATCTGCTCAGTAGATTGGAAGAAGTTTGGAGTAGGAAGGCAGTGATTCAATTAACTTTGCCACTAAGAGAAAGCAACCAGGATAGCTATCAACAAAAAAGTGGGGCACGACAGTATTGAGGTGTGTGGTGTCTGTTGGGAAGTAAAGTAATGACAGGGGGCCAATATCAAATATCAAAGTGGGAAAACGACAATTCTAGAAAGGACTGTGCACTAAACTTTTGCAATGATATTGATTGAAAGCCCTGTTGGCATCTGTCATTTTCTCACAACAGGTTTCCTTTGTCAGTCATTATATGTAAAGATTTTTAATGATAGGACTTAATCAGACTAGCAACAGCAATGTTGTGAAGAGCTTCCTACTTACAGATTATATAATTGTATAACAAGATGAAAATTTCATCATCCTTATGAATAAATGAAACTAAGAGGTATTTCACAGGGCTGTTCTAAACAAGGAATATGTGAAATGGTACTTCAAAAATTGAGCTGTGTTAGAGATCCTTTTCGAATAACAAGGAATTAGTATTACATTAAAATTAATTAGTATTATCATTTATACTCTTATTTCAATGCATGTTAGAGAAAAAGGTTGTATCTAGAGAGTGCATTTGTCGTATTGGCAAATATGGAAACCATTACACACGCAAAAGTAGTTCACAAATGATATTAAATATTAGAAAAAGAAGTCATTTTAAATGTCTGAGTGGAAAGATTAGTCTTTGGAAAATAACGATTGGATTAAAATAGTGTTTTTCAAGAACATCTCTATTTCATCAAATACTTCTATAATCAATTACTCAACTAGTTCTTTTGATTTAAAAAAAAAAAATCTCTCTTTTCAATTTTTTTTCCCTTTTTTTTAATATCAGACTGTTAAAATTAAGCATTTCAACAACTTTATTCCAAAAGATTCTGGTGGGTTCTGTGCAAAATATACAATACATTTTTCTGAGCAAAATCCTCAACCAACTTCCTTCTTTGCTTCCTTGCTTCCTTGCTTCCTCGCTTCCCTCCCTCTCTCCTTCTTTGTTTCTATGAGAAACTAACAGAACATGAATAGAAAAAAAACCTTGCAGAACACACATATGTTCTCTGTATTACCCTCCATGGTAAAGATTTATCCAAAAAGAGAACAGATGCCTTATTAAAAACAAACAAACAAACAAACAAACAAACACCCCAAAATAGTAAAAAAACTTCATACAAATAACTTCGTTTGAAATAATAATAGTCTGAAATATTTGTCTACTAAACAGGCAAATTGCAATTACATTAGCAGATATATCAGGACAGGTTCATGAATTATTCCAAGATTTCCACTTATTTTTACATAACAACATTCCTAACAAAAACTGATTTTCTATGCTGTTGAATAGAAAAATGGAAATGCATACCTTTTGTGAGTCTACAACACTGTGAGTGGCTGGCAGGTTTAACATATATCTACATCTGTGAAATATCTTATTTCTCAGTAAAATTTCAAGCAACTGTATATCAGATAAGGATTTTGTGATTGTTATTTTTAAAAAATAGACTAATAAAACCAAGAAGTGATGCAATTTTTCTAGAGCATAGGAATTTTTAGAAAGTGAGGTGGAGATTACCTTCCCATAGCAGAATTTCCAAGTGGCTGAGTTCCAGACCATTCATGATGAAACAACTCCAAAAGCAGAACTGTTCACCTGAGTAAGTCATTGGAAGAGGACTACATTCTATACTAAAATCTAAATACATATTGGTGCAACAAAAATCTAGAGCAGAGGAACAAGATCAAAATCCTCTAAATCAAATAATTACAAAAACAAATTATAAGAAAATGTGCAGGCTTTAGATTCATATTTTGCTTTACATATGTGCTGATTTTGGCTAGGGTAGGCCTAATTTTCTTCACGGGTTTATATTTTGTGCTTATGCTGACAAGAGTGTCATTAATATAGAGATTAGTTGGTTATTGCTGAGCAGTGCTTAGCACATAGAGTCAAGGCCTTCTCTGCATCTCATATCACCCTGTCAGCGAGGAGTCTGGGAATGCACAAGAAGTTGTGCGGGGACACAGTCGGGACAGCTGACCTCAGATGACCAAAGGGATATTCCATACCATATGGCATGATGCTCATCATATAAAGCTGAAAGAGGCAGCATGAAGGAGGGATGTTTGGAATTTATTTTCCCAAACAAATTTTGGGACTTTTTGTAAGTCACCATTACACATGATGGGGCCCTGCTCTCCTGGAGATGGCTGAACAGCTCCCCGCCCATGGGAAGTAGTAAATGAATTCCTTGCTTTCCTTTGCTTGTGTATGCCTTTTGCTTTACCTATTAAACTGTCTTTATCTCAACCCACAAGTGTTCTCAATTTTATCCTTCCAATTCTTTCCCCCGTCCTGCTCAGGGTGGGGGAAGGTGAGCGAGCAGCGGGGTGGTGCCTGGTTGCCAGCTGGGATTAAACCACAATGTGAGAGAGAGAGAGAGCAGAATTAGCTGTATCAGAGGGCTCTCATGTCCATCTGCTTTACCAGACCGAACGCAGTGTATTCTAAATTTAAATGGTTTGAGAAGAAATACTTGAAATAGTGGCTCATTCAGAAAATACCAAGGGAAATTTTTCAATAAGAGCGTTAGCTGATACCACTATAATAAATCAACAAAACAGTTCACTCAACACTTCATTTGTTGAGATGGAGAATCAAGTACAAACTTTTCCTCTTCCTGTCAAGGAGAATAAGTATCCCATTTATTTCTTGAGCATTTCAAGAAGTGCCAGACACCTGTACTGTTTAGATGCAACATTAATCATTTTACCACCTGTATGTCTTCTCATTTACAGCATCTTCTTCCTTTCAATTCCAATACTACTATCATTTCCTACAACAATAGGGAGCAAGCAGTGGCTGACAGTATTCTGTTTCTCTTTTAATTAACATAGTATTTAGATTTTTAAATTATTTTTATTTTATACCTTGGTCCATTCTTATCACATCTCTGCCAGTTTGCTGTTTTCACCAGAAGTCTTTTTTTGCTAATACATTATTAATAAAAGAATCTGTAAAAATAAATAGAATGGAAAGAAAAATGAGCTTCATCCTTCTTTGCATACAAAATAACTGTAACCTTTCTGCCAGTACTTGATTGGCAGCAAGCAGGACAATAGTCATGTAATTTGAGTAGCTGATGAAGCACTGGTTCAGGACTCCATTCAAAGACATCCGCAGATTAAACTACACATTTGTGGATCTCAGTTTTCTTCTACTGCAAACAGGAGTCAGTTATTTAGGCAAACAATATTTCATGAAGGAGGGAAAAGTATTTAAAGGTAGACAGACAAGTTAACAACATATTTTATTCCTAGGATATAATCTGTCATTAACAGTCTTCTTTGGTGAGGCAGTTCTGAGGCCAGCTGGTTGCTCACTTTCTCCTGCACAGACACTGGATTTGAATATTGTGGTTGTGAAGTTTTGCTACAGTAGCATGGATTTTGTGTGCTGCTCTCCCTTTGCCACCATTCCCACACTACATCTCTGCCAGCAGCTGCTGCCTCTTGCTCTTAGGCAGCCTGCAGGTAGCACAGAGCACTGGCAATCCCACTGAACAGGAATTCTTAAACACCTTCTCACGCTACAGTATTCTCACAGTATATTAATGACTTCTTGTCAGTCTTCTGAGTTTCTTCAAATTATAACTTTTACACTCTGTCTCTAGAAGCTATTGTCTAGGATTGAGAGGCTGTTCACCCAAGGCACAGATAGAAACAGTTTGTTGAAACAGACTGTTATGTACTCTGATCTTCATAAAAATATTTTTATGAGATATGTGTTTCTCAAACATACTAAACCAAAATGTGAGCCTATCAAGTTCCACATATCAATTATCTTGCATTTCTCTACCAAATGTCAAAAGTGGGATCATCATCTTTTCATGCTTCCTACTTTTCTTGTAAAGGAAGTACCATGTGACTTTTCCTTCAAGCCTTCACTTCAGCTGCATAAGGCTTGAACTGAATCTCAGCATCATAGCTAAACTCTAAACATGACACTGAGATGGCAATCTTGATCAGTATGCCCCATGATGAGCTGCAGAAATGTGCAAGACTTGTCAGGAGCATGGGTCAGTATGAGACATTTATTCTATTCTGTACAAAATTAGATGACAGCTGAAAGTAACACAGTATTTTAAATGGTGACAGGAACATCTGGAGTACTTTTGTTCTTCTGAACATTACTGATTCATCTGGGATATCATTTGGGCTTATGGTAATTACACTCTTTCTCAAAGAACATGCATAGCCTGAGTTCTTACACAGTAGCTGTTTACCTTGCTAATTCCTGTAATTTATTGTTTAAACACTGAACAAATTTAGGGGAGGGAGCTTTAAAAAATTTAGGAGGAATTCTAAGGTTATAAATCACTCAAAACCAGCTAAGCAATGAATTAGATTTTGTTTTATGTGTGGGAGAACAAAACATGAAACTTTGTTAGTGCCTTGCTTTCACAGAGGGATAAAGGATGTATTCCATTGTGTTGTAATGATGAAGACTCAGTCTGCATCAAAGGACTGTGTACAAATAAAGGGAAATTTTTAAAATGTCCGAAGTAAATATAATGATACGGTTTGATGAGAAAGCTGCAAAAAAAAAGGCAACAGGCAGCAGAATTGGGAATGCATCTCAGTGTCTCAGGCAGAGCTAGAAGCAACCAAAAAAATTGATTCAAAATCCTAATATCTTATGATTCTATCTCTAGCGTCTCTATCTAGATTGCTCTTAACAAGTACAAAGAGTATAACTCTGAAAGTCAAGGTGTGAAAAATTAAGTCTACATAGGAAAAAATAATGAAAGACTTCTCTTTCTCATGAATTTGAGAATTCTCAGAAAAGGAAAAGCTGAAGATTTCAGAAGGATTGAAAAGTGGATATGTTAGCTTACTTGGGACTTTAAGCACCACTAGGCTTACTTCTGTGTCTTGACCTTGGCTGATGAGTGGGAACAACTTGAAACTACTCAGCTAATCATAAGAATAAGCCTAAGAAACACTGAATTCTACTGTTGACTTCTCTGCAAGAGTAAATGCCATATAAGAGAAAAGGGCCATTTTTTTCTTCTATCTCCTTTTCACCAGCTTGTGATACTTTACTGAAAAAAAAAAAAAAAAAAAGGGAGAATAAATGACCCAACCAGTTTTTGCTCAGACCCAGAAAAAGCAGCCATATCATAACATAGACTGAGGAAATGAGCCAGAGACCATCTGATGAACTACCTGTCAGAACAAAGGCTCTCAGCAGCAACTGCACTAGATGTTTTCCTCATTCATATCACCCTAACACCCACATCACTTCTCTTTTAAGTTTTGATTGTGTCTATGTACATTGATTAAAAATGAGAAAAAATTACTACAGAGCTAATTATTTTCTCCCTAGCATATATAATTATATAAATATATTCTCTGTATTTTCTGATACATAGGCTTTGACAATAGATTTTAACTTAAACATGGCCTTCCCATCCCCCTTCCTCTTCCTCTTTCTCCCCTTTCTTCGCCTCCCCTCTCTACCACTTCACAGATTAAATAAATGCCATTCTAATTAATACATTTTCCCAAGAGCTAATATTTTTATGATTTTCTACATTTTCTTTACACTTTATCAATTAAAATTTTAATTATTTCTTTTTAAATCTAACATTCCTTGGTTAGTATGATAATTTGATTATTAAATTTCAATAGAATTATCAGAAGTCCCCTTCAAACCTCAAAATATCCCACACTACCCAGCATTTAAGGTATCCATTCCGCTAGGATGAAGGAAATGTCAAACTTCCCCATAAAAGTAGCCCTTTTGTAGTTTAACTTTTGCTCTGCTAGCAGAGCTTTTGCTGACTTTCATGAAGTTTTGTATAATAACCACTATAAGCATCTGCATGAACCTACAGCTGTTTTCAGCAGTAGCAAAGGTGTTAGGTCTTCCTGCATACCATCAAGCTGTCACTCATNTTTTTGCTCAGACCCAGAAAAAGCAGCCATATCATAACATAGACTGAGGAAATGAGCCAGAGACCATCTGATGAACTACCTGTCAGAACAAAGGCTCTCAGCAGCAACTGCACTAGATGTTTTCCTCATTCATATCACCCTAACACCCACATCACTTCTCTTTTAAGTTTTGATTGTGTCTATGTACATTGATTAAAAATGAGAAAAAATTACTACAGAGCTAATTATTTTCTCCCTAGCATATATAATTATATAAATATATTCTCTGTATTTTCTGATACATAGGCTTTGACAATAGATTTTAACTTAAACATGGCCTTCCCATCCCCCTTCCTCTTCCTCTTTCTCCCCTTTCTTCGCCTCCCCTCTCTACCACTTCACAGATTAAATAAATGCCATTCTAATTAATACATTTTCCCAAGAGCTAATATTTTTATGATTTTCTGCATTTTCTTTACACTTTATCAATTAAAATTTTAATTATTTCTTTTTAAATCTAACATTCCTTGGTTAGTATGATAATTTGATTATTAAATTTCAATAGAATTATCAGAAGTCCCCTTCAAACCTCAAAATATCCCACACTACCCAGCATTTAAGGTATCCATTCCGCTAGGATGAAGGAAATGTCAAACTTCCCCACAAAAGTAGCCCTTTTGTAGTTTAACTTTTGCTCTGCTAGCAGAGCTTTTGCTGACTTTCATGAAGTTTTGTATAATAATCACTATAAGCATCTGCATGAACCTACAGCTGTTTTCAGCAGTAGCAAAGGTGTTAGGTCTTCCTGCATACCATCAAGCTGTCACTCATCATCAGTTTTCAGAGGTGTCTTATTTACTTTATTGACATTCCTGATAGAACTAGGGGTTTAAGAAGCGATGTTCTGGCTGCAACTGAAGCAAGATAGAAGGTGGTTCTTGCTGCCCCATAGCACCTGATTTTCACCCCTTTTTAGAAAAAGGCTGTCTCCACTTACACTACTTAAAATCTTCTATTAACCTATACCTGGTTCTGTCAAAATCTCTCCTACTGGAAACATTCTATTTAACATCTAATACAGCAGGTGCCACAACACAGTAACTAGTAACTGGGTGCAAGCATAGGACATTACTATTTTATTCTCACACAGTAGAAATCAGAGCAACACTGATTGCAGTGTAAATTTAAGGCAAGAAAGAGATCCAGATTGCTTGTTTGTTTGTTGGTTGCTTTTTGTCAGTTTTGGGGTTTTTTTTCTAACTGAGGAATACAAAAGGGAGGTTAAGCAAGAGGAGTCTGAACACCTGAAACCTTGCTTTGTAAAACACCTGCATTATCTATATAAAACCACTGAAACGATACCACTGAAGTTATTGGATGGTCTTGTAACGCACTGTAGTAGTTTTGGCTGGGGCAGGGTTAATTTTCTTCACGGTGGCTACAATATGGATAATATGGGTCTGTGTTTTGGATTTGATTTGCTTTGGCTGAACACAGTGGTGGTTATAGAGATGTTTTTGTTATTNCTCTCTACCACTTCACAGATTAAATAAATGCCATTCTAATTAATACATTTTCCCAAGAGCTAATATTTTTATGATTTTCTGCATTTTCTTTACACTTTATCAATTAAAATTTTAATTATTTCTTTTTAAATCTAACATTCCTTGGNACACAGTAGAAATCAGAGCAACACTGATTGCAGTGTAAATTTAAGGCAAGAAAGAGATCCAGATTGCTTGTTTGTTTGTTGGTTGCTTTTTGTCAGTTTTGGGGTTTTTTCCTCAACTGAGGAATACAAAAGGGAGGTTAAGCAAGAGGAGTCTGAACACCTGAAACCTTGCTTTGTAAAACACCTGCATTATCTATATAAAACCACTGAAACGATACCACTGAAGTTATTGGATGGTCTTGTAACGCACTGTAGTAGTTTTGGCTGGGGCAGGGTTAATTTTCTTCACGGTGGCTACAATATGGATAATATGGGTCTGTGTTTTGGATTTGATTTGCTTTGGCTGAACACAGTGGTGGTTATAGAGATGTTTTTGTTATTGCTGAGCAGTGCTTACATGCAGCCAAGGTCTTTTCACTGCAGTAAAATCCTCCTTAGTCTTTAACCTAGATTGCTGGTGTCCTGGACTAATTATTCACATGACTGTCTAAATGGTTAATTTCTCTTGTATTGGGCTTGCATGCCAAGGTTTTGGTAGCAGCAGAGTTTCAGGGATGCCATCAGTGAGAAGTACACGTGAGGCTGTGAGAAAGTGAACCTCTTTCAGAATCTTCAGAATGAGCAGGCAAGGATAAATTTTCCTTTGCACAAAAATAAATTATTCATTTATTTCATCCTTTTCCTTCCATTTGTAGCAACACAGTTTCTTTGGGAAATCTGAAAAAACCTTTGGGAAATGTCATCTGTACAGAATTAGGGGTAAAAGTCAAATTCAGATCAATGTCTATTTAAGACAAAAAAACTCCTTTGAATTGAAAAATCCCTTTCTTAGAATTGGTGACAGAAACAATGCACAAATTCACTTAAGTCTTTTAGTAGCCATTATATTACACTTGTTAAAAATAAATATTTTAAATGCAATTTATGCCTGCTGCATTGTGTTTTCAAATTTTATTATTAGTGATTTTCATCAAGAAATTAATGTAATGATGTAAAACCCTCCAACTTGCTTCTGCTTGAGGCTGATAAGGACATTCACTCTTTCTCCTCCTTTAAACTTGGCAGTAAATGGTTGCACTTGCTCATAGTTCAGAAATACTGGCACAAAGCCAAAGAATTTGGCTTCTTTATCTTTCCTATATTTAGTCTCGGCTCTGTATTATAAAACAAATTGAGAGTTCCCTTTCAAAAGCCATGTATTCCCCATGAAAACAAAGCTTAAACCTATAGATGCCTGATGGTAAATCCCAACTCTAAAGATCCAGGTGTCCAAACTTCGGGCTACTAGTAAGATGATAATTCTAATTGGTTACAATTTTGTAAAAAAAATGGAATTATAAGGGGAAAAATTCTTACTCTAGACCAAATAGGACTTGAGTTTAGAGCATAGCTCTAAATAAAATAGGTATGAATTTGTACAGGTTTCTTCTTGCTTCCAAAACAAATGAACAAACCAACAAACACCACCAAAAACTGTGTGTATGAAAAGCATCCTCTACTCAAAGTTTATCTAGTTTTCAAACTTAATATAAAGAGGGAACCAGTTTTCCAGCTATCCCAGGAAAAACAGTTTGGCATTTAACTTGATGAAACTATGACTGACACATGATTAAAGCACCAGGCTGACACTTTTGATGTACCATAACTCTCATCTATACTGCAGACAAGATTTGTAAAAGCATTGGTGGAGTTCATCCTGAATGACTTGATCAGAACCTGTTCTTCCTAATAACTTGGGGGAGAGGGAGGTAAGTCTACTAGGTTTTGTTGGATTGTTTGTGGCTTTTTTTACTATATGGTTTCATTTCTTTCTCAAAAAATAATAATCAAGATCTTTTTGGTTTTCATTTAAAAGGATAAAAAACTCTAACTAAAATCGCTGGTTTTCATGCCTTATGTATGAAAATTTGTCTTGAGATAAAGTATTAGACTTTTTTCTGATGAATAGATTTTAATCTAAAATACAAATTTATCAAATTGAAAGGTTTTCCAATAGTAACTAGTACTAGAAACCCTTTCATATACAATATGGACAATATTTCTATTCAAAAAGAGAGGAAAGAGTGTCCTTAGCACTCGGAATAGATTGTATGGGATTAAAAAAGTCAACCTCAAATACATGCTTGCTTGGCTGAGACTGAGGGGCATGAGGAAAATTTTCTCCCAGGCATGTGCCTTGACTTTTTTGATGGCTCTGTTTTTCCAAATAAAATTTTGAAAGCTGTGGCATCCATCTTGATGTACAGTAGGGAATTGCTGTAGGTTGAAAAAAATTAACCCCAAATTTTTTATTGCTCTGTTCTATTTGTACTTTTTTGGACAAAAGCAGATTTATTTCAGGGCATACGAACACTGAATTTTTTTGACTCAGATTCTTATACAGTATTCCAGTCTGCTAACCCCAAAGCAGTAGTCAAGGTCAGACAAAACACAGGTTTGAAAACATGAAAGTGTTATGACATTTCCAAATGTCAACAGGACTTTAATTCAAGGAATGAACAAATACCAAGTTAGCTCTTTATTTATCCAAGTGGATACACTTATTTTATTTGAAATACCCATACATATGAAAATACTATTTTGCCTCACAGCTACTTAAAAATAATGAAAAAAGAATTGAACTTTTAGTATTATTTTAAATTCTTGGAGTGTTTGTTCTGAATTTACTATAAAATCAGTACAGCAAAATCTTTAATGGTTGATAGAATCATAGAACACCAGGTTGGAAGGAGACCTTAAGGGTCATTTGATCCAACCTTTCTTGTCAAAAGCATGGTCTGGACAACATGTCCCAACATCCTGTCTGGCTGAATCTTAGAGGTGTCCAACATTGAGGGATGCCACTGCTGGGGAGATTATCCCAATGGCTAATTGTTCTCCTTGTGAAAAATTTTCCTCTTGTGTCCAGTCGGAATCTCCCCAGGAGTAACTTGCACCCATTACCCCTCATCTTTTCCACGTGACTCCTTTCTTAAAAGGAGTCTTCTTCTTTCTAGTCACCCTTTTAATACTGGAACATGGTGATAAGATCTTCCCCAAGCCTTCTTTTCTCAAGGCAGAACAAACACAGTTCTCTCAGCCTTTCCTCGCATAGCAGGCTTCTCATTCCTTTGATCATCTTTTTG
Organism: Platysteira castanea; assembly: GCA_013397175.1. NCBI lineage: Eukaryota > Metazoa > Chordata > Aves > Passeriformes > Platysteira > Platysteira castanea. The sequence goes on from VYXC01005810.1 coordinate 332,373, forward strand.
ATCCTTCTCTGGACTCTCTCCAGCCTGTTCTCATTTTTTTTGCAGAGCCAGGGCCAAAACTGATCACAATATTCCAGATGTGGCCTGGCAGGCACTGAGCAGAGTGAGATAAAGACTTACCCTTGCGGGCAATGTCCTTGTTAATGCAATCAGGGTTCCTGTTGGCTTTCTCTGCCACAGCAGCACACTGTTCATCCACCAGGACCCCCAGGGTCCCTTTCCCAAGAGCTGCTCCCCAGACAGGCAGTGCATCAGTTTCTTTAGGTGGTGGCTGTGGGAAACCATATGGAATGCCTTGGAGAAATCCAGGTAAACAGTGTCCCCCACTCTCCCTACATCAACTAAGCAGGATACCTTGTCATAGGAGATGTAGGGGTTTGTCATGCACAATTTGCTCTTGGTGAATCCATGCTGACTTTTCCCAACCATTCATGCCTTATTAGACTTCTAATGGCCCGCATGAGCGTGCACTCCAGAACTTTCCCAGGAACTGAAGCAGGACTGATGGGGCTATGATTTTGTGGATGCTCCTTTAAGCCCTTCTTGCAGATGGGGAAAACATTAGCCTTCTTCTAGTCTTCTGGGACCTTGCCTGATCTCCAGACATCTCAGGAGCTTTCTGTGTAGAAACATTGCTTTTAACTCCAAGGGGAGTGCCCACCATTATGGCAGAGACATGGAGCCTCCCCCTGCAGGGCTATGGAGCTGCAGGCAGGGTGCACGGCCTTTCTCACACACCCTTCTGTGTGTCCTGCTGCACAAACTGCAGTGGCCCCTCCACCCCCGTTTTCCCACCCTGCCTGCCATGCTCCTGGCTGCTGGGGCTCCACAGGGCCATTTGAATCTCCCACTGGTACTTCTGGCAGCACCCAAGTCGCATCAGCGTCTCTCATGTTTTCCTTTTGTTCAAGAAAATAAAATAGGTACATCTTTGTTTATGTACAAAGTTGGTAATAACACCTTATATCATGCAGTAAATAATACCCATAATATCTCTCTACCTCATTATAATCTCCTCCTTGAAGTTTTATAGTTCCCTGGTGGAAATCATATGATATTAACACTGGATCTGGCTATTAATCTTTAAGAGTACACTTCTCAGTATCTATAGCCCTTAAAAAACAGCCTAAGCAATAAACACATACAGATAAAATGTAGCATATCTGTATCTCTATTAAGGAAATTTGAGTTACATGGCACTCCTTACGGTGCTACTAAAGAACCTTTAAATCAATTCTATTATTATTGTTAGGTTTAGAGTTTTCATTATGATGCCATACCAAGGCTCACATCATTGATGCTCTGTTGTGCTGGATACCGTGTCATGAATCAGCAGAGGCAGCAGAAATGCACTAATAATGAAATATGAGGTTTTTAAATATCACTTTTTCCTTACTGGTCTGCATACATAGTACATAATATGTACTAGAAGGAACTGGGAAGCAGAAGGGTAGACAGAGTGCAAGTTACACTAGATTTTGCTTAGTAGTCATCTCTACATAGTAATTTTGTCTGTGAGTATAATAATGAAAAAACTAATACCCATTTCATTTATTTGTGCAAAAACTGAACAGCTAACTTTATCTGATAAACCACATCATGCAGTATCACTCAGGGTTTTTTTAAACAGAGATTTCAACATTAAATTCAATAAATTTGACCTATTAAAAAAACTCTACAAAAATAATGATGTAAGAAAGAAGTAATTTGCTTTCAAGTCAGTGAAATAGATACACGAAATGCAAATCGTAATATTGTAAATGTCTTTTCATTCAAATGATGCATACAGCAAGAAAAATATTACCCAAAACCCCAGCTGATATTTTTCTAAACAATCATGCTTATTCTGTGATCTTGAACTCCAGTGTTTGTCATTGCTACTGACAAGACAGTCACTGACCAGTTTTTCCTTTTCACTGAATAGCAGATCCTGTGTCACAAGGTTCTCACTGATAACTTTTTATCAGAAGGAAACAGAATATACATCCCTGGAGATGTTCAAAAGCGTAGTCCTGGGCAACCTGCTCTAGTGCAGTGATACAGAAACTTCTTCAAATTGTTTAAGAAAGCTTCATCCACTTCTTTGCCCTGATCAGGCAGTCTGCAAAAAAATTCCATCACAATTTAATTCCTACTAGTTGCTTCTCTGTTTCTGACTCCTGCAGGAGCAGTAAGAATTATCTTCTCCTTTTCTTGCTGTTACGTATGAATGCTATTTCTAGAATTACTGTCTCTAAAAGGTATGTTATGGACACAGCTTCACCCACTGCTGTACACAGAGGGTACACATACTATTTATGGCACTTGCTCTGTGATGAAGGAAAATCATAAATGGACATTTGCACATCCATGAGATGCATACAGTTTATATGCCAGCTCCTTGCACTTCTTGAACAACACCCACTTCCAGTCTTCCTCCCAAATAACTAGCTTAGAAACTACCCATCTAAAAGCTCTAAAAAATCTTGCAAATGAGTGAATCAGCAAGACAGAGAAGTAGGTTCATATTATGAAATGGGACATTGAGAAAATATGTAAGTGGGAGAATAATTTCTCAAACGTCAGACAATAGTCTGAGGTAGGTCACCATTTGTTCTGCTTTTTTCCTAAAGTACATTAGTGTGCCGGTCATTATTTGGAGTTAATATTTGATACTGCCCCTATTAGTCCGAGATCCTTTAAGGTTTTGTGTGCTTTTTGTAAGTTCTCAGCCTTGCAAACCTTTTTTCCAGAAACGCATCAGCATCACTTTATTCACAACGAAATGATGTTATTCAATAAGTGTTTAAGGGAAACAAACAAATTAATAAACCCACAAATCAATGTATTCATTAAGCCCAGTTCCTTTTAATATTCCCAGTTAGGTTTTCAAGTGCTTTAACAATGGTTACCAGCTGCTGCCTTCGTGAACTGCACAAATGTTTGTAGAATAAACATCAGTTTCCTGAAAAAAAATTGCATAGCAGTTACCATTATTTATATTGTCAAACTTGGGAAGCTGGGTGCTATTTCTGCCAGTATTCCGGCAGTTTTCATCTGTTGAATTGGCTCCATTTCAGTTAATTCTTTTGTTTTAGTCAGGTTCTACAGGGATGCATTTTGGAAAACAAGAAGGTAAACAGAGATGAACATGCGTTTCTGGCTGAAAAAGTCTTTCAGCTGATCCAATTTAGGAAACTGTGTGTGAAATTATACAAAACTTCAAAAAGCAGTTGAACAGATAATGGAGACCACAACTGAGCTGTTTATAGTAATAAAAAGTATTAGTGTGAGTCAAGGCAATACTGCATCTTACATCCCAAATCAAATATGTTGTACATGGTATTTTTCTGAGCTGATTTTGAGTAGAGTCCATTTTCTTTTTAATAATTAGCATGACTTTTTCTTCTGAATCTGGCAAGGTAAATTTAGATAGTATACTAATGTATATATTTATTTAAGTTCCTTATAAAACCTTGATTTTTGTCATGTTTAGTTTAAAGTCTGCTTATCTAACACTTACCAGTATGAATAATACATTTTAATGTATTGCTGTACATCTGCAAGTTATTTTTGATCACTGGGACAGTTTCAGTTACATTTTGGAAAGAGCTAAAAGTCTTAAATGTAATTAAGTTCCTAAAACTTCTGTGACAAATGTCACCATGGTATATAGAGAAATCCCAGTCTGTGCCTTCACAGAGGGAAAAAGAAGCAGAAATTTTGTACAAGCTACTTAGAAATAGGCTGGCCTCTCTGCATGTACATAGCATTTACCAATGCATAGTGGCTAGTCTAAATATCTTTCCTGCCCAGGAGTATCAAAGGAAGTATGGTTAAAGAAAGTATTATTTCAGTAGAACCTATGGGGACCAAAGGTAAGTGTGCAGAGATAGAAAGATTTCACTGTTATGACATTTGTGTAGCAATATGTTTTACATTAGCATTCTCTAATCACTTGATGTCTTGTAGTTAGGTTTATGCTTAAGGTTTTACTAGCATGTGAAAACAAGTTATACTTTGTATTATTTAAATATATTAGGGTCCTGAGGGAATTGATTGATAGAGTCATTAAGGCACTACCATCATATTTGAAAAGTCATGACAGTCAGAAGTTCCTGATGACTGGAGTAAAGGGAATATTGTACACACTTTAAAAAAGGAGGACTCTGAGAACTGCTGACCAGTCATCTTCAACTCTGCGTGCTAAGAGCATGGAGCATATCCTCCTGAAGGACATGCCAAAACATATGGAACACCAGTGATTAGGGGCAGCGAACATAGCTTCACTGTGGGAAAACCATACCTGGCTAATCTAGTGGCCTTCTACAACTGAATGACTTCATCAGGGCAAAGGGAAAGAACTACTGATTGTGTCTACCTGGACTTTTGTAAGGCCTTTGCTACTGTTCCAATACTGCACAATATTCTTGCTGCTAAATTGGAGAAATATGAGTTTGATGCATGAACTGTTAAATGGCTGAGAAATTGGCTAGGTGGCTGCTTCCAGGAGTTACAGTTAATGTCTGAATATCCAAGTGGAAACCAAGAATGAGTGGTGTCTCACCAGGGGCCATACTGAGACCAATAATTATTAATTCATCAATAATACACGCAGTGGGATCAAATGCACCCTCACCAAGTGCATTTCTAATGTAGGAGGAATGGAATTCCCCAGCCTGAATTTGTTTACCTTTAATAAGAAAAGAAAAGCAAATATAAGTTTAATTAGAGAGAGAGAGCAGCTTCACCAGAGGAAACAAATTTTTATTCTCCATGATTTTCCTTTGTTTTGTTTCTGTTTCTAGGTAATGATTATGTAACATAGAAAGATAAAAGAGTTCAGGGTTCAGAGACTACATTCTAGCCTGTCTGTACCACCTCCCTCTGCCCTCAGGACTTTCACAATCTTACATGCACAGTAATACAGGAACAGTGGAATTGGTGAAGAAACACCTTTCAGTGCATTACACACATTTGGTCTGGAGCTTAGGACGTTACCATGAGACATGTAGATCCAAATCTACCAAAAGGCAAAAGCAAATCCAAATCTCCCATATTCTGTTTCTATATTTTAATCATCAACACATTTGACAAATTCTTAAAGATTTATAATATAATAACAAATTCATTTCTCTTCCAGATGGTTTTTCTCTTCACAGATTAGAAACTAACAGCCAATACTTCTTTTGCAATTAAAATTCAATCATCTAATCCCTCATGATTTGCCAGAGAAAAATATCCTACACAACTGTTCACTAGCTTCTTAGAATTCTCAATGTTTTTCTCAGTGCCCCAAAGCCAAGATAAAAAGTTTTTATTGACTGCTATTTCACCCCACATATCCTTAAATCTGACTTTCTCATAGTACAAGAAGTGATAGTCGATGCTAATGAAACACAACCAGCTACATATTTACATACACACTTAATTTGAAAAATATGACAATATAAAAGAATGACAATATATCTGAAACATTGCATATGAGCATGGACATACATATTTTAAAAGATGGCATTTGAATAAATTTAAAGTAAGACATTCTGTATGATGTTCTAAGTCGAATTTTTCCTCTTGAAAAGTTGCCAAACTTTTAAATGAGTATTCAGACTTGTTTCAAAAATACAATTTTTAACAGTTATTTAAGACATAGCTCAGATACGGTAGTGGTGATTCAAGTTTTGTATCTGGATTCTTAGATAACATTCTAAGTTCTATCTGTGTTTTCATAAATGCTCATTCTCACTCAAAAAGACAAGATGTATGTTATGACTTTTTCTGTTTAGAGATACAGATGTCTAAAAAAAATAAAACCAAACAAATAAAATTCTAATACTTTTTCTGTAATACTACTGACAGAATATAGCCAGCAGTTCATTAACTCAGAAAAGCATCCTGGAAGCTTTTCATTATTTTTTAAAGCTCTCTGCAAATCTCTGATTTTATTTAAATAAGAAAGATCCTGAGACTTCTACAGATATTTTTAAGGTTTATTTCTCCAGTGAATGACAAAATTAAGATGAAGAGCTAGATAGATGGATAAACACAGAAAAATTAAATGAAGTTTCCTCCAAAGGGAGTAAAAGACAGACTATACCTTTGTTATATGATGTTTAGGGGAAAGATTGCTCATTTTTAATATTCAGACAAAATTTGGAAGACATTGCATGTTTTGGACAGACAAATGTTCAAATAACTTTGGTTGCTTGGTGTGTTTAGGGATTACAGCCACTAGAATTCCATTCAACAGAGCCAAAGAGTAACTTGATTAACTGCAGTTGTGTGGAATAGATTTGTCTAAGAATCAGTTTGCTGTCAACCTGTCTGCCATCTCCATAAATTATGCATTGAATTATGCAAGAGCAAATAACGTTTATGTTGATTTTCCGGGACGGGTTCTATCAGTTCATTAGATTATTATAAAAAGGCATTTTCCATGACTAACAACTTGCATAAAATTGCCAGAGCTGCCCGTGTCAGAACATTTAGTTATGTAATTATGTTACTTAGATATTTATTTATGTCTGCTCAGATACACAATCAATAACTGAAAGACACACACCTTCTCCACCCTAAGTACTTTACTATTCCACAATAAATAACCTTATCCTGAACATAATATTGGTAAGAAAATTCTGAAGCATACTATATGGGTTTCTTTATAGCATTATGATATAACAGGCTTCAGATGATATTCACTGGTGTCACACATATCCTCCATAAGGGAAAAAGAAATAATGTGAAGAATTTCACAGTAAGGTATTGATTTATGATTGCTGTTTTGTTTTAAATGTAGGTGGTTCTGAATAAAATGTACCTCCTTCATCTTCTATCAGTATTTGGAATCACTCTGAGAATTCCAGAAATATCTAAAGGCTATAAGACAAACTCTTCCTAGTAAGTTAAGTTGGTCTATGTTGTAATCATAACATTAGTGTGATCCAAATGCTCTCCAGGTCCTTAGAAGATATTAAAGGACCTGATAGTGGCTGAAGTTGGAGAAAATGAGGAAAAAACTCATATTATCTGTATGTACATAAATGATCTATGTATGTGAATTTTGGGAGGAGGCTACTTACCTGTTTTTAATGTCTTCTACTGACGGTACATGCTTGAGTATCAGATGCATCTCACTCAACGTCTCTAGCCTTAGACTGGTGCAGCTGCATGTGGTGCTGTATACAGATCACAGTTCTGGAGAGGTGTACTACCACCTAGAGTTGCAGATCTGACATTTAAGTCTCAGCCTCTAGCCCCTGGGATGATTTTTTTACCTCTGGCAGTACCAGCAATGAAGTTTATCTCTATCTTTGTTCCTAAATTGACTATTTTCTTTCTTGCAAGATGGGCATAGGACTAACATTTTGTGTTTTACGCCACAAAAATGGCATTTCAGAACTCATTGTATTTAAAATGTAGTCTTGAAAATTCTCACAACTCTAGAGGAGGGGAATAGAACATGTTGCATTCCTGTAATTCAGGAAACTACTTAAATTTGGGGATTTTTTCAGTTTTAATTGTCTTATTGTTCTTTCTTTCATTCAGCTTCCCTCATGTCACTTTTCCTCTCTCTTGTATCAGAAATGTGAAGAAAATTAGGACCAGGATGACTTTTTTCTGCAGTATTCTGACACCTTTTGTAAATTTAGGTCTTCAGTCAAGTATTTTTGATTCTATACTTTGGAGTGTAGGCTCACATCGGGTAGTAGTTGCAATCTTCTATCCACATCTTTGTGCTCTGACTGATTATTTCTCTTTTTCATAGAAGTTTAATGGCAGTTGTTCTTGTCAAACAGGTTAAGACAGAGAGAGTTATGTATCTGTTTCATTCAGTCCTCTGAACAGATTTATAATAGGCCTGTCTGTGAGAGTCACTTCTGCCACGTAAAAATTAAACGAGATGGAAGTCATTTTTTCTCTTGTTATATTCAAAAGTAGCACTCTAAACAAAATGTATCTACACCAAGGAGTTTGTGAGCTGGGGAAAGTAAGATGATTCATAAATTTTTAAAATGTCTTTTAAAAGGCATGTTTGTCAAATCTGTCTGTAAACATTATATTTTAAGTCCTAACTCATTAGACTTATATGTCTATTTTCAGATAGAATGTAAGTTTAAACAATCATCAAATGCCATCAGCACTGATACTGCTTCTCTTTGTTATTGAACATTACATCAACATTGATACTTGCCTCTTCAAACCAAATGTTCTGTGTTTCTTATAACTAAATCCTGTACTGAATCTAACTGGGAAACCAGTCTGTATACATTCCATCAGAATAAACAATGACATCTGAATAGATTATGGTTTTAGTTATTACCAGGTTATCCTCTGTTTTCATTTCTGACAAATCCACATCATTCTTTCTGTAAAAAAGCAATATACCACATTTATTATCTTACCCCTACTGCGTTTCTTTACAGAGAGAAAAAAACCTGCTAATTTAGGAAACATCTCTGAGATCTCTTTCTCTTTTATTTACATTACTTTTTTAATTATACCTTCGAATACTTGTCAGAGTAAATCAAGACATAGCATATAGTAAGTAAATCAGATGTTGCCTATCAACATTTCTCTTATTTTGTCAAGGATAGAATCACCATTTTTTAAAACATGAAGAAATTTTAAGTAAAATAAGAGATAAAAAATATATTATTGTTATATCAACCAACACCAAGATGAAAGACCTTAGATAAGCAGGTTAGTCAAAAAATATTACATATCTCCACACTTCTGTCCAAGGTACTGGTGTGGAACACAAGAGGGAGTTTTTTCAACGTCTCTAAGATTTTGAGTTTTGTGTTAACAGTCCTTTGACAGGGCACTCAAGTTTTTCACATAAAATTAGAAAATGCATTACTTTGAGTTTTTCTACATTAAGAATGCTTCTTTCTGTCTTGAACATATTGTTTTTGTTGACTTAAAACAAGACTTAAAGATAGCCCAGGACCAGAATTCTAAGGAAAAAAAAAATTATCCGTGACCAACCTCAGCAGCAGGACAGTTTCCTGAGGTTTTATGAATCTTTCATTGAATTGCGGTAAGTCCATTTGAAATAATGATTATGTAAGAAAAATTAAAAGCAAAACTTTAAAAAATTCAAAGAGGACAAACCCCAATAGTTTATTTTGGGTTGTGCACAAAAAGCATTACACATAATACTTTCAGTAAGTACATCACATTCATTGCTACATCAGATAGCACGAATATATGAGAATGAAATATAAAACTTTTACCTCATTCTCATTACTATGCACACACGAATTTCTAAAATAAATCTCAACACTGAAAATAAATAGAAAAAGTTGTGCTAGAATTTTCATAGTTATTTTAGAGTAATGCAGATGCCAACATAGTAAGAAAATTTTTATTTATTATAGGCTCTACGGATATTTTGAAGCAGATCATGCACAGCTGTCTTGGAAATAATTTTTAAATAAAATAGATAAAAATTATAAAAATCTCTAAGCAGGAGCAAAAAAATTTTCAGTCTTTTGATGAAACACTGAGAAAACTACCTCCTTATAAAAAACCCCAACAACAAAACAACCTGAAGCAAAGGTTTTAATTATGAAGTTTTGACATGAATAATGATTGAATATGTCATTGCTCCATTGCACAAACATGAAATTACAACCGCTTGTGATTGCAGAAAGTGTGCTATTACATATTCCTTGTAATCAGGAAACTAGCACCCTAGGCTTTGTTACTTAGTATATTCCAACCAAATAGTTAACCCATGTCCTCTTCAATCTGTAAAACAAAAGACTTTGAAACTTTAGGATCTTTTCTGATCTTCAAACCATATTCAATCTTTTTTAGAAGCACAGCTTGAATTTCAAAAGTTATGAAATCCCTAAATAATTCTGGTTGATCTATCTTGCTACATCCATGAGTGATATACATCTAACAATGTCTTTAAATACTTGAGCAGTAAAAATTCCTAGTCTGATAAGCATCATAGGCAGACCACCACAACCAAACAAAAAGATCAGCAATTGAGATCAGAGAGAGAAGTTTAGACTAACAGTCTCGGAAATTTTGAAAAGAAGCTATTACTTGTCTTGGTGTTCACATTGTTCATGTCACTTTTATGAATGTTTTGCTGGGGTCTAAGAAACTGAGGTTATTAATAAAGGCAATTTCTTATTGAGTGCTCTACACAGAGAAATGACAAATGTGTATATCCAGAGATACTGTTCCCTTGGAAACCATAATTCAGCCAGTTTGTGCACGTATATTAAAGAATATGTTTATGCAAGGAAGATGAGATATGGTTTCTTTGGGGAGCATAACATTGACTTTACTGACTTTTGTGTGTGCTAAATGTCAACCATTATTTTGCATTAATATATCTTGTACTTTCTTTATTGCATTGTATTTGCTGAATAGCACGCTGCATGCTTCTATAATGAAAGGATGTTTTGTGGTATTTTTATGCAGAAGAGAAGATAGACATAAAGTAGCAATGAGAGCTGAAATTTTCAGTTTTAGGCTGAAATTTAAGTTATTCTTCCAGTTGTCAAGCTTGGAGCTAAAAGATCATTTCTGCTTACAGATCTGCACAGCTGCAGAGAGAGACATGATCTTTTTGTTTTAGGGAATTACACTAGTAAAAACATTACACAGAAGAGTCTACCTTAGAGCATTACACTGCTAGCTTTCATCTTCAATATAAACAGAAGTTATAGATGCAGAAGTCTAGAAAGGAACTTGTCAATATTCTTAAGCTAGTGAGAGTTTAGCTTTCTTGTTATACAATGAAAAACTTCAAATTTACATAATGCTCATGTTACATCATAATAGCTAAAGAAGACCTGCAAGGCCTAAATATTTAGCAAGTTTTACCTTTAAAGGCAGTCTAAAAATACATCAGACACTTATCTTACAGGCACAGTTGCATTGTAAATGAAGTAGAAAGCTGACAAAACAATAAAAAAAAATTGGTTTTCAAATTCAGATGACTGAAGCATACTTCATTACAAGAACTCAGGATAAGAACCTAAGGAGAACTATCAGTTTAAATCCCACCCCAAGAATCTGTGGGGGCAGATAGAATGACCAGAATTCAACAACCCCTTCTTTGCCTTACTTAAGTTTTGCATTCATGCTATATGAGCAAGCATAAACTAGGAAAAGACTAGAAAATTCCTAGCTGTGGTGATTTGGCCCTGGCTAGCAGTGAAGTTCCCACACAACCACTTGCTCACTCACTTCCCCTCTCCCTAGAAGGAATTGGGAGAAGAGACAGCTAACATGAATGAAATAACTTGTGGATTTAAAAGAATATAGGAAAATCACTCACCAATTTCTATTGCGGGCAAGATAGACTTGGGGAATTTAATGTATTGACAAGTAGCATAACCCTAACATATTATTTTTGGTTCCAGTATTGGGAAACAAATTTTTTTCTGGATTTTGTTGGGATAATTTTCCTCATAGTAACTTGCCTGCACTGTCTTTTGGTTTTGTGATCAAGCAATGTTAATAACACACACCACAATGTTTTAGCTGTTGCTAAACAGTGCTTAAAAAGTGCCAAGGCCTTCTTTGTTTCTCGTGCTGCTTTTGCAGCAGGTAGGCTGGGAATGGGCAAAAGATTGTGAGGGGACACAGCTGGGACAGCTGATCACACTTTGTGTTTTAACCTCAGGCGGCAATTAAATTCAGTGTTGTGTTAATGTATTTCATGCATTTACATATCTTCCTATACTGTATCAAGCTGGCATTATCCTGCACTAGCTTTAGTGGAGATTTTTTCGAAACAAGTTTACAAAAACCTGGGTTTATAAAAAAAGCCGAACAACATAATATGGACTGTTATTTGACTTTAAATTTGCAGTAGATGCCTTCGAAGATGAGCTCAGCCTGCTATCAAACATTATCACAAACAGTCCTGCTAAAGTCAGTGAGATTTTTCATGGAGAAAGATGCTACCCATTTTGGTCTGAGTTATCAGGTTCTATCCCATAATTATTACAGTGAACCATTAAAGTCTTGACATTTATCACACTATGGTATTTGCCATTAGTGAGGCATTTGCTGTTCCCTTAAGCTTGAATGGGGAGTACCGCAAATATCATATGAAGTTTAACTACCATCAGCAGTAAATGTCAAGATTTTAATGGTTCTTTCTCTACATGTAATATGAATTTAGAACTGAAAATGTTCCAAAAAGTCTGTGTTCTGAACTGGGTTTGGTTTTTTGCATCCTATATTGTATCCTGTAATTTTACTAATTTAGGTTACACTTGAGATTTATTTCAGGTTTATGGAAACTCTTCTTTTAGTTATTTAACAGAGGTTTCACTTTCTTAGAAGCTTGCATCATGCATAACAATACTCTACACAAGCGTTGCCAGTCAGTGCAACCATTACTGAATCATCTACATAAAAGTTAGTAATACAGTGTTTATAATATAGTGTTAAAAGTATAAAATACTGTTTTGTAATAATATAGTGTAATTAGTTTTGCAAATCATTCTTCATTAGCTAGGAGGAACTCTAAAAAATTCCAAACTATTAACTAATGTTATTGTAAGAGTCTACTGAGAATAGATGTGAAGAATATTAGAAGTTTTGGTATTATTTTTCAAGAGTCAAGAGAAAATATATGCAGGTACAAATACACGCATGAACACACATGTTTGACATCAGACCATTTTCATTACCCCCGTTTTGTAAGGCTGCAAGCTCTACTTTGGATACAAGCCTTGTCGACACATTTTATTCCTTGCACACTACAGTAAAATAGCTAAAATTCAGTAACTGGTAACATTTCATTAAACATGGACAATTTGCAAACCTCAATAAGCCTCACAGGTTTGGAGTATCATTTCCGAAGGAAGAGGGAAAGAAGGAGTTAACAAAAATCGAAGCAAACTAATGAAATTAAAGAAGCAATGCAACCTCTTCCTACACTTATCTGCCAGCTTATAGTGCATCAGGGCTCTGCTCACTCCATAATTCACATCAGGTATCCATGAAAAGTAGTGCAATTTCCAGTGATATGTAGAAGTCCTGAGGGGCGAGTTCAGCTATATCAGCTATATACTTAAAACTGGATTAATGTATTACATTCATTATTCACCATCATGCGCTGCAAAAGATTTTGGTTCTGAAAAAACAGTGTCTTTTACACTGTTCAAGGAGTAAGAGGGGTTCTTGTGCCTTTTTTTCCCCCTTAACTTGTTTCTGGTTTATCTATAGCTTTGTATGAAGCACAAACCAATTCCAATTCATTATCTAGTTGTCTCGGAATGCCTTTAAAAAACCTCCTGTCATATCAAGAGATCAGATGACCTTTCCAACACTCACTGATTATTATTGTGGGGAAAAGCAATATAGCCTATAAACTATATACAGTGCCCGACATTTTACTTAAAGAAAACAATAAAACATTGTTAATCCTGCTGAGTATGTACATTCATGTCATATATGAAATAGAATAAGTTGGCTTTTGCATGGTTGGTATGTTTGGAAATCACATAATTCATTAATTAAAGTTAGTAAAAAGTAATTGTTGAAGTTACAAACAGTTAACAGTTGTGCTAGAACCTTGTTATGAGTTGTTAAAATTCCTTGTATGTCCAGTCATTTGTTTGACCTTGACCCCTGTTCATAAGCTTCAAATACAAGTTAAAACAGTTATTTTAAATGTTGTTAGTAATAGGCATGATTAATGTAAGTGATTGAAGCACTTTTTTACTAAATTGACTGTTGTTTAAATGTTTTATTAGAGGTTAATAATTATTTTAAAGTGTCTCCCTTCCAGAGACTGCAGCAGCTAAGCCCTGCTATTAAAGCCCCCAGGATTATTTTTAGCCCGTCTCTGAGGTCCTGTAACCAGCAACCACGGCAACCCTGCATAACAATGAGGGACTTTTCCCGCCAGTGGAAGGAATGACATCACCTGCTTTGCAGCCCCTAGCAGCCAGCAAGCCATTGGTTAAAACCAACTGACATCATGAACTACTTATCCAATCATCGCAGACCAGAGAGGCTGGACCATGGGCAGGCTGTGGGCGGTGCTGGGAGGGCTCTGGAGTTATAAAAATCGAACCCTGCGAGGAACCCTTTGTCTTTACTCCCTTGGACAAGCCACCGAAGTGATCCAACGCTGCTTTTGGTCAGCGTTGTTCGGTTGCTGCTCTTGGGCTAGCAGTCAGTTTGACTCCAAGAGTCTCTGATTCCTGCACCCGGACTTTTACATTTTTTTTTCTCTTTTCTTTTTATACCAACCAATAAAGTACTTGCTTTTAAAAGTACAACAAGAGCTGTCTTTTCATTTTTAACAATTCATTTACCATCAGTGATGTTTTTCAAATGGAACTGGAGATTTTGGCTGGATTTTATTCAGTTCATGAAAGGAGCAATTCTTGAATAATGAAATAATTTTATTTCACAATTCGTACAGCATACATTCTTGTCTGTGGACATGCACAGGATAAATGATGAGTATATTTAAGGTATAAAGACAAATATTCAGAGATAATTCCTACCCAGTAATGTTTACAGCCTGCTATCCAGTGTTTCACAAATTTGGGTTTTTAATGAATAAGAGCCTTTTCATGTGCACAATATTTTTATATTTTTAATTACTTGCGTGGTAATAATAAAGATTAAGCAGATACGTATATGCTTGCTTATAGAAAACCTGTTTTTCTCAGTATTTACAAAAAAAACCATCCGTAGAAATATTTTTTTTTTCTTCCTATATGAAAAACAAACTGTATGTGTCACCTACACCTCCTTGAATCTTTATATGCTTTGTCATTTATAGAAGTCCCTCTTTTGGCTTTTGTCTTCTAGGTTGTGGGAAGTTACTGTGTTAAATGGTTAAAGATAAGGAAGGTTGTGTTAATTGTTACAGTAATTGTAAGTGGATTGTGTGAAGTGTTAATCAGGCAAATGAATTACTCTAAAGTACACAAGTTACCAGTTACCCT